>CM060970.1:28543845-28956345 GCA_030765045.1 Tenodera sinensis | reverse complement strand
ACAACGTTAAAGAATTCAGTCAACCAGCTGTTTCTTTAGGTCAAAGCCCCCGATGCGACCATAAGAACTAAAGAGGAAAAACAAACTGAAATTAGATGGAATATTTCGAATTTTCTACTTGATATCACTTATAACTGGAGATAGTAATCAGTATATTATTGGTTAATCTATTATTTAAATAGAAACCCTACGTATTTTGGGCAAGTACTTCCGTATTTGTCAAATATTGTTGATATAACATACACAAGCTTATATTTACAGAACTCGCCGTGATGTATCGGCAACTTCTCCATCTGCGCTGCTATGCGGGAGAGTATCGGACATTGAGCAGGCGTTTCGCACTTCCAGCGCTCAGAGACTGGTTCACATTACCAACATTTTCACAAGAAGTACCATTATGATGATGACTATGGGAAGAAAATTATTACCAGCACCGTGGCACTAAATGATTACAAGCGAACTGTAACTCTAATATCATAATATTCGTTATAAAAAATAATACCATGCAAGATGACTTAGGGGGTACTGTCTGGAGCTCCCATTCGGGAGAACATGGGTTCAAATCTTATGTACCGGTCAGTCTGACTGGAGTCTTTTTCGTGTTTCCCCTTAGTTACCAGGTAAATTTTGGATTCCATCTTTAGTACCGTTACGCAAAGTTGCATCTACAAAATAAAAGAGATAGAGTAAAAATATATTGTGACATCAGAGTCGATGCACAACAAAGGGCCAGCGACCGGGCAAATACGTTCAAGGTCAGACTGCCACGCGTGACTGCTATGTGCACGTGACTGTCAACGACTGAAGCGGCAGAAACAAAAGGGGTTTCAAAAACGTTCGCGAGACTTCTAGCTGCGTCATTTCCGGTTCGTGTGCTTGGAACTCGAGAAAGGTCCTGTGACGTTATCCCCAGTATGTAAGGAGGCAAAAGAAGAACAGAGCAATGAGTTTTTAGAGTTACAGTCACAGGTATGAGTTGGTGTCAGTGAGTGCAAGACAGCTGTGTGAGTCTGTCATCATGTTCGTATGCTGTAGGAGGATTCGAGGAGCGTCGCGAGTGATTACATCGTAGTAATTAGCGCATGGTAGAGGTAAATGAAGAAAGACAATAAAAGGATTGAGAAAGGTTATGGGAAGCGAAAATTGTGACTTGTAATAGCATGAAAGAGTTTAGACTGTATTAACGACGAGAAGAAAACTGTGTATATGTGATTAACTTTTAGAAAATGATAGAAAGTAACCGAACCGACGTTGTAGGTTTGCTATTCTGGTGTCAGGAGTGGGATTCGTCGAAATACTGCTGCTCAGTTTTACTTGTACTGGCCATTTTGTTGTTATCGAGAGCACCACACCTGACTGAACCCTGAGCTCAGCTTTTGGTGCTGGTGCTGCCACCGGATATGCCCGCAAGCCATGCGGGGAAGCCGGTGACGCACAAGTGTGTGTTTTCTGGGGTTAGAATCCTCAAGAGACCTAAACGGGGCGCTCCAGTGTTGTGGCAATAAGTCCTAAAAATTTCTCGTTCGGTTTGCCTACCTTCCCAGGAGTCTATTCTCTTAGCACTGTGTCGCCGTATACTCCGACCACCCGCGACACACGATGGCGGAGGGGGAAAGTCGGAATATGTCACCCGGGTCAGAAATTGGCGTCCCTGCATTAAAATATTAAATAGCTTTTAATTTAATTCTAAATTAGCAAAGAACTAAAATGGTTTAAAAGGCCTAATTTAGAGTTCAAAAATATTTCAGTCATAATAAAACATACTTACCAATATGATTTCTGAGTTTTCATTGTTTCTATTGTTATTCCACAGAACATGTATAACAAAAGGCGAACGTATTTTATCACTCCAAGCAATACACACAAATGGCGATGACGTTTAGCCGAATCCCGTGGTCACGATCGCTAGTGCGTTTGGCTTTGGTGTTCCGCCACATGAGGGACTGCGGTTTCGAATCCCACCCACCTCGGACTTGAGTGTTTGTATCCGTTGTATGCCTTTGTGGAGAGTAACAACAGAACAACAGCCACAACGACACCAAAACAGCTTAAAAACGCATACAACAGAAATAAACATATATATTAGCTACAGGAACGCTAATGTGTGTTCAATGTGTGAAATATAAAATTATGTGCAGCATAAAACCAGAAGCTATTAAAATTAAGAACTGAAAATATTATTTTTCTCCGCCGTTAATACTAGGTGAATGTTTTTTTTTAAATTGGCCGTTTGGAGAGCGTTGTATTTCATACCTGCCTGTTTCCTTTTCTTCCGTGGGATATTGACACCTACGCATCCCCTTGAGGTCCCTACTTTGGGACCAAAGAGAGAAAAATACATCTATTTCTCTTATCAAAAAATTACTTGGGAATTTAAATTATTCTTTCATCACTAAATGATGGCCGTGCTACCGCGCCTGCCTCTGACGCGGAGGAACCTGGTTCGATTCCCGATACCGGCGTGCGGATTTTTCCCCCGCTGGGAGGTCTGGCACGGGGTGCACTCAGTCTCGTTACGTTCCTGAGGGGCAGTTGAGGAGCTACTTGATTGAAAAGTAACGACCACTGGTCCAGAAGACCGCATAACGGCCGGGAGGGACCGGGGCGCTGACTACGTCTCACCTCCAGTACTGCACCCCACTCATGACGCCTGTGGTGGGCAGAGGTGGAGGACGCAGTGGTTAGGCGGTAGGCCTTGGTCCGAATAAGCTGTTGTGTCACGGAGTTACGTTCACTAAATGATACTTATAGGATATACAAGATTTTTGGAATTTTGAGAACTGTCAGGAGCAGCTTAAAAAGATTCAAAACCTACACTAGTTGGTAACATTTACCATACTCACTGTTGTATTCTCATTGATACTGTAACTACCCTACGAGAAAAGCGACGTCACGACAGGAAATTAAATATTCTGGACAAGTTTAAATGTGAAGAAAAGAACATGATGGAAGATTGCAGACGGGACTGTTAATATCGCAGCGAAACTCGATACGCTTGAGAAGCTGGCTGGGTTCTAAGAAGACATACGAAGCATCGAAGATCGACACGCTGCCAAGCAAGTTACCAGGCTAGGCGAAGACTTGCTTTCAATCCGAAGACTAGTCAAGGAGCTGGTAGCATCCCTTCAGACGATGCTGAACTGGCGGTTGTCGTGGACAGCAGAACTTCCACTTGTACGGGAGGTCAGGAACTCGTCAGGCCTGCCACACAAACCCCACCTACACTTCTTTTCCATCTAACACTCCGAATTGGAACAATAAAGATGTTACTGCAATTGGAGCCAAACACTGAGGTACTATTTGGGACGATTATTTATTATTTTAATAAACTTAGATGGAGTGAAAGTCCTAACGAAGATTATTTCTCGCAGCTTAGCATCAGTCGGAGAGCTATAAGATTCTATTACCGTTATCACAGAGGTACTACGGATATATTATATTTATAAAATAACCAATATTATTTTTATGAATGTCTTAAACAACTTTCTCGCTAAACATTGCGGACTTAGACGCTAAAGAATAACATGGCTAGGCGCAACCAACAATTGTGAAAAGTCAATATTATTTTCTAAACTTGCTGCACGTACTTGATCTCAATTAATATCACTGACCATATCGTTCCTTTTTATGAGAATCACAAAAATTCACAATTAACTTTACGATGTATAATTAATATTTCTCGTTGTTAAAATATCTATCAGAATCATTTCTTCCTCCGTTGTATCACACATGAACAGAAGTCAGCTTACGTTGCCTATATTTTAACATAGTTATTTCGGAGGGCTTACACAAAGTAGTGCCTCAGAATTCCCAAAGGCATAAGCAGAGACCAAGTCATGCTTGCGTTCTGGCACCCATCCTTCGGCTGGCTTAGGTCCCCTGTGACCGTTCCACCAATACGCGGGTGCAGCCGCGATACTGCCGCACTTCAAACCAGAATTACTTCTTTACTTCTTTACTTTCTTCTCCGTGGAGGGCTGTTTTAGTGGGCATACTGCTGCTCTCCTTTAGGGTCAGAGACCCCCACACTGCTGGCCATTGCAACAGGGTTTCTTGTTAGTATTTGTAATATTTTGAGCCTAGTGTGAAATAATCCCTTACATCAGCCAGAATTCCACTCATATTATTTTGCAATGTGCTATGTCTCCACAATATCCTATTTCCCTCATTGCCACAGAATTTCACTAACCCTCTGAAACTCCAGAATTCTTTTCTAAAATGTTACCTGCGTTTTGTTTACATGATCTGCTCTTTCCCATAATAGCAATTAGGAGTTAAGCATATTGTGACAAAGACGATAAAATCCAGTCCAGTTACCCTTGCAACAAAAAGGCAACAAATTGTGCGTTTAATTTACACAAAAACCGTTGAATCTATTGAAATACGCCAAAGGAAAAAGTTGTCATTTATTCTATTTTCTATGAATATAGCCATAAATCAAGAACCTATAATAATCCAACCAGGTGATGATAAAGTTTTTTTGATAAAAATATTTTTTCTAGAAAACTATAAACTTTTCAACATTTTGGTATTAGACTTTCTTGTTATTCACAACATGAAAAATTCACTGTTAAAGTCTGACGGATAATTTCACTTCCACCCTGCATATTGTTGGAACATGAGCATATCTACAAAACAAACAATGATGAAGATAAGCTCTAATAAAATTCCTAGGAACCCGATACTTCAGATATTGATACAAGTGGTAATGAGCAATAATACGGGGGACAAGAGAGTTTCACGTGGAAATGAAACTACATTCCTACTTTTATTTTTCAAGATATGTGTTTTATGTAGAAATGAAGTCAAGACAATTTCTTATACCTTAAATGGAAAATGCTATCGCCATCAGAATGGTTTAAATCCTGAAAATCGCACTTTTTGGTTCAAACTGCTAAGGATGGATACCACATTCACTCATTTTCAAAGCACACGTTGGATTCCTGTTTCGCACCTAGCAGGTGTTAACGCGCGAGGCGTGTTACACGTTAAATCACCACGTCTTGCCTGAGTTCACTTGAGTAAATGACGTCACACATCATATCGTCAACTGAGAGTAGCATGAGAAACATTCTCCTTGGGATGCTGAAACTGACTGCGACAAATTAACAATGTGGCGAATGAAATATTATTTTTGTGATTCGTTCTCCTTTTAATTTCCTTTCTTCGCGAAAGATCCGTCATCGTCGCTATACAATGGCGAGAACAGCAGTTACAGTTCTCAATGTCCCCACACAGAAGCACCAAACTCGCCCATCGCCAACATTTTCGACCCTGAAAAATCGGATTGAAATGAAGGTGTAATGAAATGTAGGGGGAGAAACTCGGCTAATGTAATTATTACTCTCATCATTCGTCTGGTGACCTGGTAAAAACCCTCGAAAAAGCCCATGAGTCAGGAAGGTCGGCTGCCACGAGCTCACAGGTTACCGCGGATTATCTCGCTCGTTAAAATATAGTGATTAGGTTTATCACCTGTTATCACCTGTGTTATCAGTGTTCTGGCTGCTCAACTCAAACTTCATTGGTTCGTTTCTTACCTGCAACGAGATAAACCTACTGTAATTACAAAATTTCCCTGCGCTCCACAGAGTAATGTGGAAGTACGCGTGTTGGTGTGACTGTATTTCGATATAGAAATAAAATTTAAAATCTGATGTGTTGTACTCACATGACTTTCTCTACTCTTGTACTAACCATTCTTACAAACTCTTACTCCTATATATTCGTGTTAGTTGAGATAAACATTGTACAAATTATCTTATTGCTTATTTCCTTGTAGGTGCAAGGGGAATATGGGAATACAGTAGGCTTTGAGCGATAGTCAAATGTTTTAAAACTCATCGCTGTATGAAGATCTTGAACTTCCAAGGTAATAACCATTTGAGAAAAAATTAAGTATTGCAAATACAAATAACAAGGAATATCTCCGAAATGGTCAACTCCGCAAAAAATGCATTTGGACATAAAGTGTGTGTTTTATCAATATGTGAATTTTTGTATAGTAAGATTTAGTCTATCCCTTACGCTTTAACAGTTATGCAAAAGTCATCAAAAGTAAACAGAACTACATAGGCTATAGTCAGAAAATTCAAAATACACATTTCATTTGCCATAAAAATGTCTCAAATATCTGGTATTTTTGAGAAAATAAACATTTTTGATACGTTTTCCATGTAAAGGGTAGTTTAGGATGGAGGAATTTTCTTCAAAATCTTTGTGTCGCATCCTTTGGTTTTTAAGGAATTTTCGTTTTTGAGTTATACTGTTCGTATACATCCACACACAGATACACACGGACCTTTTTCTAAAAGTGCTGTTTCTGTATTCAGGGGGCCTCAAAACATATATTTCGGTTCAAATCTCGACATGGAATTTTTGGGTGGAATTCAATATTTCCTTTACTTACTACGCGTAGTAGAGAAAGTAAAATACTAACTGACAGGTACCCGTTTCCATATTTTCATGTTGAGAATATCTTTCTTTGTTGCTTCGATGTTTGCACTGATTTCCTTCATTTTATATGATACGCTTTTTGTTTTTGCTGTGTATATCTGGCAGCGGGTTAGCCCAAACCGACCCTTACTGCGTTACTGTATACACATGTACGCAAACAGTACGTATAGATGTGTCCATAATCAACTCAGAAAACAAAATACCGAGCTTGATAACTATCTCTTCAATTCATTATAGACTAAATGGCATTCATGCAATCCTAACATTAATCTGGCTTATTATGACGGCATAAATCGTGCGAAATTATCTTCTTTATAACACTAGTGACAGAAAATGAATGACGTAATTACCTTGGCAACAAGACAGCAATGACGTCATCACCACCACAACACAATTTTGTCCAATGTGACTGTTAGAAAACTAAAATCGTTACTCTTGCAAGCGCAGCAATATTCAAACACAAGAGTCATTTTTCGTAAATATCTTTTGATTTCTCTGGAATTAATAAATACAGCACTCTTGGCTTCGTTCAAAATATCAAACAGAATACAAACCATATTTTCAATAATTTTATCATTACCATCCATTTTCCTCTGTAAGTGTTGAAACAAATGAAGCATCTGCATAGCAACCTTATTACGTCATACATGATCTCTGATACATTATAATTTTTAATTTAGTACGTTTATTAATTATTTTTACATATTTTAATGCTAAAATTGTATAAAATGTTGTACGTAGCACCTGTGTCTTTGTGACACTTGTAAAAATTAGCGTGTTCGCTTTCGCTCACACGCTTAACATAGACTCCTGTCACAATCAGATTATACATAACTATTGCAGAAAGCTGAAAATGCGTAAGGGACATCCATGACTTAAATATGTCATACATTCCCTCTATTTTAGATCGTTTTATCTTACTTCTGTATTGTAGTGAAATCATCTCATTTCCTCGTATTTCATTATTACGTATACGTCTGGAGCTTATTGTGACACCGGCCGCGGAGCACAATAAAGGATGGTCGGGACCAAACTGCTTCACACTACATAAGAGGCGCGGCGCGTATCAAAGGTGGTCAAGTGAGCAAACACGTGACAACGATAAGAGCGGTAACATAAAGGATTTTCCAGATTATTCGGGAAATGTCCGGCACCGGCGTATTTGTAAAAGTTCGAGAAAGGACCGTGTTACATCATCTGTGGTATATAAGGAGCCGATGCAACGAGTTAATGGTTAGTTACGGACATGACTCATTGGAGTAAGTTTTTAACGTGTGTCCTGAAGGAAGCTAGTGAAGCAGTTAATGAGTGTCGAGAGATTGTATCGTCCAAATCAGCTGTTTGAGAGGTAGGGAAAGTGAAGAAACACAAAGGAGTGACTCAAGGTTGCAGGAAGAAAACAGCTGTGAGTTGACAGACTGTAGTCTGTCTTAACGTCAGTAAAACAGAACTATGTTGTGCAAAGTTATGGGGGAGAATAAAGTGAGAAAAGAGCAACTGGACTGGACTTTTTTCGTTTTGTCACTGGTGTCAGAAGTGGGATTCTTCGAATTGTCATTTTGTCACATAGCATAAAATTTCTGCTTAGGCATATAGGCTGACGACGAAAACAATAAAACATATCTTTTGAGATAGAGAAAACCTACCCTTGTATCACCAGACGTACCTTATAGACATATTCGTCGGTGTTGATGTTAGGATAAAGTATTACTTTCAAGTATGCAGTAATATTATATGATAAATTATTAATAAAGAGAATAACCTAAAGCTGCTTTGTGCAGTATAACCCTCCGGCAGAAAATGTGAGTCAATTCGGTTCGTTTATTCTACAGCCCTCTAAAATAAGCTTGTGCTACTCTACATTAATGTTACATGAACTAGCCCATGAAAACCTCAAGCACGTTGCGGTTTCTTTGCTGTTCCATACTGAATTCTGTGTAACCTTTAAAGGTCAAAATGTAAAGTTATCGCTTTTCCTTCAACACGGTTGTGTAGTTTGAGACGAAACTTTACAAGCTTCGCACAAAATAACAAAAACGTCTTAACATCGTGCACTGAATTTAAGCTCGGTTTAAGCAAATGGTAACAGGACCACTTAGGAACAGTGCTGCAACTGTTGTAATGGGAGAAAAATTACTCAAAGCTGTTAAAATTATGAGCACAAATGTTGGCCTATTATGCTGGATGGTTATGTATTGTGAAAATAGTGCGAATGTTACACATACGATTTTCTTGCGATATATGTGGAGTATAAATGAGAGACGTTGCTGCAGGAAAATAAATAATGTCAAGAATTACCGTATTTATTCCAAAATAAAATCGCCTAGATTGCAAGACCAGCCAACATTTATGTACGAATTTTAGAAAAAAATCTATGTATGTGAATGTTAGATGTGTTAATCTGAGACAGACTATGATTCCTAAGAAAAACAGTTCTTCAGAATTTTTTGTTTCTGTACATATAGATGGAAAAGTTTTGCCTTTCACTTGCTTGTAGAGAAATAAGTGAGGAATTGGGCATTGACTTTCACTTATTAGTAGCTTCAACCCTTCTACGTACTTTTTTCTTACTAATGAAACAGGATCTTTGGTTAAAACATCAGAAACCTAATTAAAAATGAATTTCTCTTGTATCTGTTCGTAGTAGTTGATTTTTTAAAGATGGTTCTAACGATTTTAATAAAAATGTTATATGTTTAAGATATTTTTATGGCAAATGAAATGTACATTTTGAATTTTCTGGCTATAGCCCATGTAGTAGTCCTATTTACTCTTGATAACTTTTGCATAACTGGTAAAGTGTAAGAGATGGGCCAAATCTTACTGCACAAAAAAAAGTATATATCTCGTTAAAACACACAAGTTATGCCCAAATGCATTTTTTGTGGAGTGAACCATTTCGGAGGTATTCCTTGTTATTTGTATGAGTTTCGAAAAACTTATATTTTTCTGAAATGTAAGATCGTCCTTCATATTTTTATGGCTTGGCCGTGTAATGGGAAGGGAATTTCAAAGTCATCACACAGTGACTAGCTTAAGATTTGACTATCGCTCAAAGCCTACTGTGTGTAATATTCCCTTTGCACCTACAAGAAAATAGGCAATAAGATAATTTGTATAAATGTGTATCTCGATTTACATGAAGATATAGGAATAAGAGTTTGTAAGAATCGTTAGTAGAAGAGTAGAGAAAGTCATGTGAGTGCAACACATCAGATTTTTGTTACATCCTTTCATAGTACGGACATGTTTATGGAACCTAGAGTTTCCGGTCACTATTTTCCGGTTTGTACAGCGTTCTAGCAAATTGCTGACATGCATATATGGTGCAATATGTTCCATTTTATGGAGTTTTTGCTACCGGAAGCATTTCCCTTTCCAGTTCCCATAGAAACGTTACTGAGCTAAATAATAGATGGGCGAGGAGGAAGATTGCTTTGCTGCCCATCGCGATCATTAAAGGGCATCTTAAGGTTTTAATAATGCATGACCTTTCCATTCCCCAATGTTAAGATGTGAGAGGATTCCTGATAGGTCCGGATAATGGTAGCATGGGCGCAGATTCCTGCCAAAAAGAGCGATTAAATCATTCACTGCCTGTACAAGTAATAATGTTCTCAGATGAAAGGATATCGAAAACTAACGCGACTATTGATTTAAATTTTGATTAGTTTGTACTTTTTGTGGTATTTTGTGATCCGAAAAATAATATTATTAGTTCCAGCCACTTTATCGTTAATTTTTGTTGCCTACTATCTATTTTCTGAAAATAGTTATTTATGACAAGGGTTAAAAGGAACATTTTATTTTGTGAGTAGGGTAATTCCGAGTTGAGCAAACCTACGAACAAGATAAAATCCTTTTAACCCGTGCATCATTCACTATTTTTAGACAGTTCTGAATATTTATAGATATATTATAGTTTATGTATAAACATATGGCATTGTTTTACCTTTCTCATGGTCACGATAGTCTTCCGGTTGCGATGTTCATTTGTCTAGCGTAGCATCAGTGTTGGCAACATGACTTTTGCAAAACCGTTATATTCTAAATAAGGGAGGCAGTGGAAATAATAAAGCAACGAAAATAACGTAATGAAATTTAATTAATTAATATTACAATTTTTTCTAAACTTACTCATCTTTTGATGACCCGCCATTTTAAACAATCATTGTGTAACTCAGATTCACGGCCTACTGGAATGAGGCAATAGTCATATTCCACAAGAAAACAAAGTTGGCATTATTGGCGTGTTAAAAGTTTTTGAGCACTGAGGGAAATAATTTTCTACTTTTAACACAGTCGTAAACTACTAAAAGGCCCACTTTTACTATCAACTGTCAAAAAAACTACTTTCCAACCGTTTTATATCACAGTAAAACCTTCCTAAAACGGACACACTATGTCCAAAACCTCGATATATATAAGCACACTTAAAAACCATCGACCGGGGCCGGGTTTGAATCCGCGACCTTGGGATCCGTAGGCCAGCGTCTAACCAACTGAGCCACCCAGACCGACCCAAAACCTCGAGAAAGGGAAAATAAACCTCGGAAAGGAGCCAGCTCCTATGTTAAATAATACTCTAAACCGAAAAACTGCATAACGCGGAAACGGAATACTTTTCTGGAACAGTTTGCTCACATAACCAAAGTTGGATTCTTATATGCGTGATTTATATGAGATTTAACTTGGTACAAATTATTCGGGGACAGAGGAACTAAAAGATAAACTGAAGTGATTATAACGTGTAAGTTGATAAATTTTCTTATTTTCTCTACTACGTATAGTAAGTAGAGCAAGTATTGTATTCAGCCCAAAAATTTGATGTCGAGATTTCCCGGAAATATATGTTTTGAGACCCCCTGAATGTGAATCAGCTACTTCGCCCTGTGCATTCCATAACTCATTTTCAGTTTCCTTCACAATGCTTAGTGCACTTCACAGTTTCATGCCCACAATTTTAAGGCGAGTGATGGACTTAAATATTAGAGCGATTTTTTGTTATCTACGCTAATTTTCTAGACATGGTGAATGAAAGCAGTTGTACATTTTATTCAATATGAATCACTTTCGTAGAGTTATTGAAAATCTTCTCAACTTCACTGCAGTTTATGCAATAATAGTTTACAGCATCAATCTCCCAACATGTTGTAATGGGCAAAGGGAAAAGGTTGTGAAATTATGTTTACAAAATGAGATAAGTATTAAATTCTACATAAAATACGACTAAATGTATACCTTATTCGTATATTTGGACAAAATATGACTTAGCATTAAAATATGGTCAAATATGCATTTATATGACGAATAAAAGCTGATGTATTCCGTTCAGAATGCTGGAAATATTCTTAAATGAACTCAAGCATGAGAAAGTAAGCCAGGATACAAATGTACGACAGTACATCAATATTTACTTCATTTACAGACGTATGACTTTAGTTATTAAGAGTAGCATGTTTTCAGGTTGGTTAGTACCTCCGAGTGCGTGTGGTATACACAAGCTATACGTGTTTATTTTCTCCGAGAGAACGGAATGGATTGTTGGGAAGGGTAAAGCAGAACGGGCAGTCCTCATGATAACGAATGTCGAGTGACGTCAGTCTCACGAGACTAATAACATGTGCAGAAATCATTCACGGTTTTTACGTTCCCAAATATTCATTATTTGTGCCATACACGACTTACACGAAAGAGATGAGAAGGGAAGTTTAAGTAAGTTTCAATTTAGGATTCAATACTTATTCTTGTATTTCCTATACATTCATTGTTTATTTTAATGTTTAACTGAGTTCGAATGCTTTTTGCAAGGCTAATGACCCCATACTACCTGAGCCAGTACGTCAGTATTGAAGTGTGAGCACGAGGATTCAAAACGCATGGCCTGTACCGACAGGCTTGTTCATTTCGCAGATCAGAAGGCATCAGTTGGTGAATTGTGTGATGTGTTTGTAGGAAATATGTTAGACAAAGAGAATAAACAATTAACACACGGAAGTGGATACATATTAAGGTACCAATCATCAGTTTATCTGTACTTATACTCCTAATGTGCAATACCTCAGTTTTGCACATTAAGTGTATTTCTTACAGTTCAATTTTGCTCTGGTTTGTTTGCAAATTTGCATACATATTCTAAAATCTATTATCCAAATATTTAAGCATGCATGTTGTACATTACTGTATCTTGGCTCTATTATGGTTCTCGATGGTTCGAATATGGGGTCCCAGTTGGCATTACCGCACTGAGTGGACTCCGACCAGACCTCCCAGTGGAGAAAAATCCCCACGCCGATACCGGGGAGCAAACCCGGATCCTCCGCGTCAGAGGCACATACGTTACCACTGCACTACGGAGGCAGTCTATTTTCAGTTTACTAAAGTATCAGACAAATGTGAACCGCAAAGTAGTTTTAGAAAATGTATATTGTTTTCGCTAATCAAATATATTAAATTGCGCTATTATTTAAGAAAATTATTTTAACTAAAACTTTGAGATTTTGCGAATTATGCCAATCTTAAATTACACATGTTTAAAATTAAACAAAAAGGTAAAGTTAAAATTCAGACCTAGTGCCCCTTAAGTGACATATTTTTAGGTTAAGGTAGCATGTAAATTATTTCGGGATTAATACTGAATTATGTTTAGATACGAAAGCTTTGCAGAAATCAGGATATATCTGAGATTTTTTAGCATTATCAACTTACTCGAAAATTTCGACGGTAGTAAGGCAAAATGGATTCAGTATTAAGTGACATTTAGATATCTAAGCTTGTAAACTTTGCTCACAAGTCCTAATTCTAACACAATATATAACAATAAAAATGTGCATGCATTGAAAGTAGTATGTTAAAATGTGGGAACAATTGAACTATTAATCCTTCCTTGACTGGAAGAAAAATAAAAGCTGTTGCTTCTATTCACGATTTTTGTTTTAGTTGACCGTCTGTTGGAAATAAATGAAGTGAAAAGTCAAGTTCTCTCTCGTGCTTTGTGTTGCTGCAAGGTACAAAGGAATGAACCATTTAATTTGATTATAAACTAAGTTGCAAATACTGCACATTTCACTATAACGGATTTAAAATACACTAGCAAACACATGTACAATAAACAAAGTACTGATCAACTGAACGCTTTTGCATGTAATGCTAATTGGAAAATGCAGTAATAGGAAAACCCAAACAAAGGCTTTATTTCCCGTCAATTCAATTATATGTGTTATACAGGGTGGCTATAAAGTTTCGATCCATAATTTCGTATGAGCAGAATGGCATTGTTGATAGTGTTGTCTTTCAGCAAGATGATGCACCTCCGCATTTTGCGTTATCTGTTAGAGCGTTCCTCAACCAGCGCTTTCCTAACAGATGAATTAGCAGAGGCACACGAGTATGGCCAGCATGTTCACCTAACCTGATGGCGTTACACTTTTTCGCGTGGGCGCAGTGGCCGTTCTTGGGTGATGGCATACTGGCAAATGCACACCCACTAAGTTTTTCCTGTACGCGAAGTTTTATTTAGTACATCTGTAAATCGATAGGCATTCAAATTACAAGATAGAACTTTCTTCTCTGTGAATTTGCTCGTTTAATCTTCCCGCCGTTTCTTTACCGATCGGCCAATGAGCTGTAGAGACGCATAAACAAGATTTTGTGACTGTGAAAGGAAGCTTTTAGGCGAGAGATCGCGGGGTATGGGGTAAACATTGTGTTTGGGGGTGTGGAGAGTTAACGCAGAATAATCGACAAATCCAAGAGATGCGATCGTTACCACGCAAGCGCACTGTATTCTCGTACGAGTCCACTTTTAATTTTCTTCTCCGTTTTCCTTCCTAGGAGCATTACTCTCCTTGTCGTTTAGCAGAAGTTGCAACCAACCTGTTACGCGGTTAGCCAACTTAACGTTTCTAAATATAATGCAGTTACTTCCTATATTAAGATGAGAGTTATTGTAATTTTGCAAATACAATTACATCTATTTGTATTAAATAATTATAAATGCATATACTTATTCTTCAGATAATTATTTACATTTACTAGTTATTTTCTTACTATATTTAGCTTATTTATTGTGTTTGTGTTTCTGGTAGCAAATTGTGTACAGTTGTGTCTGCTCATTGAAATTTGAATGTATGCAAGTGTGGAAATTGCAAAATTAGGTAAATTAGATAAACCTTTTGGCTCATCCTTAGAAGAGAAGCAGCAAATTAAATACGAGGACAAATTGCTGCCACCAGCCGATTTGCTTCTAATGAGTAATTGTAAAGGAAAGTTCGCTATAAGAAAGTATAACGAAGGTGTGTATAAAAGTTGTTCATGAATATGCGCTTGTGAAGTAACTAATCGGCTCTTCTGTTTTCCGTGCTTATTGTTTGCGAGTGAGAGAAAGAGCACCTAGACAAATAATGGCTGTGGTGATGTTGGTCATTTAAAACAAAAAATGGCAAACATGAAAGCTCGGTTGCCCATATGAATTGCGAATTGGAACTAAATGTTTTGGGAAGATTGTGCCAGAGAGGAGAGAGTAAAGGTGGAGATGTAATATACTGCACACCCTCTGCGATAAGTCACGAGCCACCACTGCGTGGGAGTCCATCAACGTTTATCAAAACGGACGTTGGAGATCTACAGGGCCTCAGGAATCGTATTCGAGCAACGGGGTATACATTAACTATGGAGATACTGCTATGAAATGGATGGCAGACATGTTGGATTACAATGGACTTCGTAAGTACCCTATCATCGCAATAACTCTGTATCAGTTTCATGTCCACCAGTGCATTATTTCTACAAAATGGATTAAAACTATATAACTACTCCGTTTATAGGGCAATTCAGCTGGGAGGAAAAGGATAAGTTACTTACGATGGATTCTCGTATGTATTTTTAGCATTTACATAGTATTTTATAACAGAACGTCAGCCATTTTAGTATAAATCGAACTATAAATTGTACAAATAGTGATAGAAAAAGGCAAATTTGTCATTCCGACTTCCAAAAATGGCTTAGTCTCGCAAGAACTCGAAAATGACTCGACAGATTTAAATAATTTATTTTTTGCTTTGTTTGCCTCAGTATTGTGCTGGTTTAGGAAACATAATATTGAAAAATACCCAAAGGAATAACCGAAAAATGGAAAAATCTAAATTAGTAATTTTATATGTAAATTGCAACTTTGGATTTCTTGTGGCGGACCTATCGTTTGACGGTACATCTATTACATTTAAAATAATGTTCATAAAAAGGTAGTAGATTTTAGGAATGGATTTATTTAAATCGAATTTAATTACATTTTGTGAACATTCATTTTGAACAGTCATTGTATTAAGGTAAATTCACTTTGCAGGCTTAGAAATAAACAAAAAATTTATTCAATTTTGTTTTAGCGGGACTCCAGGAATTAGGACAAGCTGAGGCATAACCACAAAATGTGGTTTAGCGAAACTCGAGTAATTAGTTTGAGGATTTCAATTTTTTTAGATAAGTTCAACAAATTAGAGTAACTGTGAAAACAATCCGTATCGTTTTAGTGTTCATTACAATGCCAAGGAGAGGACGAGCTGAAATATTACTTCCAATATATGGCGTATGTGGTGTATCTATCGCTTGACTGCTGCATCTATTACATTTAAAATCTTTTATATATATATATATATATATATATATATATATATATATATATATATATATATATATATATAAAACGGGTGGCGGATTTTGAGAACAGCTTTGGTTAAATCGAATTTAATTGCATTTTGCGAACGTCCATTTTGATCAACCATTTTTTTAAGATAAATTGAATTTTCATGCTTAGAAATAAACATAAAATTCATTCAATTTTCTTTTAGCGAGATTAGGATTAATAACGCAACTCTGTAAATTTTTAAAAATTTGGATATTGGGCACTTTTTATAAACAGGGAAGACTTTTGGGTAGCCGTTGACTAGACAAAATATGCTCTCAACAGATATATTGCAAATATAACAGTAAAGTTGATGAAAGGCCTTGTTCTCCACAGTCTGTAATAACCGGAGAGACCCGTAAAGTCAATGGCCGGTCCATTGCCTTCACTGTAAACTAAATGTTCCAATTCTTATTTCTTGGTGGTTCTGATGACATGGGGTTTCACCTCGTATTGCATTTTTCAAGAAAAACCCTTCAGAAACTCTTCTTCTAGCTCAACCTATTTAACACTGATACGCCTGGATAGAGGCAGCAGCTCTGTGTAATGGGGAACACAGGGATAACATTGATGCTATGGTAAAAGAGCCACTGAGAGTACGGCTTGTGTTTTGTCTTCAAAGGAGCTGATGAAAAATTCAAAATTGAAGGGAGATCTTGTTTACATAAAGGAAAATTTTTCATTCTTACGCTCAACAATAATGAAGCTGAAATGCAAAGGAAACCCTTTGTTGGATCAGGTGTCAGTTTTGCAAGAAGCTGAAGTGAAAATTATATTGCTAAGGGGACAAAGTAAGGTGCAAAGGGAGAGTGTAATGAAGGGCGATAAATGCTGTGATGGTTTGTGTAGTAGGTACCTATATGTTTTGGTGCGGGAAGGTGGAGAAATGAAAACTATTACAAAATTTAACTTTGCTCCTATAAGACCTGCATAGTGGAAAGGTCCGTTTCAGCCTTCAGACAAAATACATGGTCTAACTGTTGAAGACTAAGGGGAAGATATTTATAATACCTATATCATGTTACTAGTTAAATTATGAAAAGGAATAATACGCAATGCTTATAGTCATGCACATAAATGTAAAAATACTTTCATGCATAACCAATCGTTGTAATAGGTTCATTCTTGGGTTACCAGAAGTTCTTATTAATAATAATCGCCGTGAAAACTTCAAGTCCTACATATTGTCACCGCGCCCGCCGCATCTGATTGCCTACACTGGGGAGGGGGGACCCAGCCAGTCGCCTGCCTGGCCTAACGACCTGCCGCCGACAACAATAGGAGCGTACGAGACAATAGCTATTACATGGCGGTGCGGTTTCTGGACCGTTCCGCCACAGGCCGCCGACAACAATAGGAGCGTACGAGACAATAGCTATTACATGGCGGTGCGGTTTCTGGACCGTTCCGCCAAAGGCACTCCCGAATATTCTACCTCCAGAACTTTCCCTGTGTCTAAGGACCTATATAAGTAGCTGCCAAGCACCGGACAGGAAAAAAGACGTATACGAAGCGTTGAGGAGTCGTGCCGACGAGCAGTTCAATCTGACAGTTCTTATTTGTGATTCGGCAGTTCTGTTGCTCTGAGCTTGGACAAAAGTAATCTGAGTGTAACGTTAGCACTACGCTGACTAAAAGGCAATAAGTGTGAATAGCAGTAACTGGTGTTTTCTCCATTTGTTACAATATTTATTGTTATTTACTAATGCTCTGTATGTTAAACTTCATCCACCCTCCGTCTACCATCCCAATAATAGCATATTAGTTGAGTTTTAATATATCCTTCTATTTTTGGAATTGCTTGACGTAGTTATACATACCAGCGTTTGTGGCCCATTGTAGATGCCAGAAATAGTTTCTTCCTTGACTAAATCTAATGAGTAGTGTCTAATTACATCATTTTGTGACATACCAGAGTAATTCGTAAAGTAAGATCCAATGTTTTATACACAAGAAATCATCTTAGATACTTGTGAAACGGTAGGTTTATTTAATTCCTTACATTTTTCCCTAATTTTCTACATAGTTGCCAAGTTTGTTTGAACATTTGTTATAACATTCTACAAGCGTGCGTATGCTGACGACATAGATGTCTGTCGTATGTTAGGAAATCTAATCGTTGGATAACCACTAAATAACCATTGGAAATTGTCAATCGCAAATCTTCATAGATGTTTTCATTCACGACAATGACCAAATCTTCTATGATCATTGATGACCGGTCTGATCGCGGTTTCTTATGGACATTATCTCACCCGGCCTTCAAAGCTCTCACCCACTTAAGCACTTTGCAGTCACTTATCACATTGGAGGCCAAACATTTCACTGATCCGTCGATTAATATCCGCTGCTGAAACGTTCCTTTCTGTCAAAAACCAAATCACAGACAGTGTCTCACAGTCGGCGGGCCCATCGATTGTTTAAACAGCTTGAACCGACACTATGAACAGCACACTCCAACACTATCAATGCAAATGCTTTGTTTTACGCGCAAGGCATGGCCGGAATCGGTGCGCATACACGTTTCAATATTCGCGTGTAATTCGATGACCTACGAGCCTCACTTTCGGAATTGTCCTCGTATTTTAGGGAACTAAAATGTCAGTTTTATTCCCAAAACTCTGAGCTCCTGTACTAATACACCCATGCTTCATTATTTGTTGCAAATAAATCCATAACGTCGATGGGATCTGTCTGAAAGCGAACCTTCTACACTCAAAGATATGCATTTGCTTTTAATCTGGAGTCAGAAATCGCGGTACATGTTGCAAATTATTTTAATTTCTCTACTACTTACATATAGTAAAGAGAGGAAGTATTGTATTCCACCCAAAAATTCGATATCGAATTTTATTGGAAACGTACCATTTTAAATTTCCTGAAATCTGATGTGTTGCACTAGCGTAAGTTTCTTTACTCTTGTGCAAATTATTCTTACAGATGCTTATTTCTCTATCTATTCCATGTTAATCGATATAAACATTTTCAGAAATTATCTTATTGGAAATCTTCTTATACATACAAGGGGGATATAGGAATACAGTAGGCTTTAAGCAACAGTTAAACTTTTAAAGCTGGTCGCTAAGTAATGGCTTTGAAATTCCGCTCTCTTTGCATCCCAAGAGATAAAAAAGAATTAATAACGACTTCCCATTTCAGAACAGGTTACGTATTGGAAAATTCAGAAAAATAACAAGAACAAATAGTGCATCAGATATAATTGTGTGCTTTAACAAGATGTACATTTTTTTGGGTGGTAGGACCTTGTCTATCTCTTACAGTTTACCATTATGCACAGCATATAATGGAATGAGTTTATTCCCTAGAAAATGAAGAACTATAAGTGAAGTGGAAAATATTCTAAGACTATTTGGTCTATTATGACGCGCTACACAGTCTAGGGTGGCGTTCCTGCCGTTTCTCTTACAAGCAGAACGAAGTTCACGCACGCCACTGACTCGATTTACCCCCGTGATTTCTGCAACTCTTTTAACGCACGAAGTGTTATCTACTAACCCCAATGCCGGCTGGAGTGGGCCACCTGGTATATATCGATATATCGTTATGTCGTATCCTTGAAAGATGCTGAATTTAATACGTACTTTGGTGTTTAACCGTCTTTTCGTTTTTGAGTTATGCTGTACACAGCCGCACATGGACACAAGGGCATTTTTTCTAGAAAAGCTTCCTTTACACTCGGGAGGTATCAAAACATTCATTCTGGTGAAATCTCGATATCGAATTTTTGGTTGGAATGCAATATTTCCCCTACTTACTGTACGTAGCAGCGAAAGTAAACAGGGTCTGGGCGCGCGAGCGTGTTCGTGCGTCTGTGAACATCATAGCTCCAAAATAAAAGATTGGTTTAGTAACAAACTTGGTATTTAATATAAGCAGCTTCCAAGAATATGGCATAAATATTTTCAAGAAAATTCCTCCATCCCAAATACCATTTTACATGCAAATATGTTGGTTATTTTTTATTTTCTCAAAAATCGCTGCAACGATTTGATTAAAATGCATAATATAATTGCATGACAAATAAGATGTGTATCTTGAATTTTCTAGGAATGGCCTCCTCTTTAAGTCACTTTTGTATAAACCTTAAGAGAGACAAAATCTTAGTATATAAAATATATCAATTAAAAGTGTTGTGGCGTTAACATTTGCGAGATATTCTTTGTTATTTATTTGAGTGTTCCAATGAATTTTTTTAAAGTGACAAGTTTCTATTGTTTTGGGGGGGGGGGGGTCATACACAGTGATTCGCTTTTCAAAACCCGATTATGACTTTAGAATTTAGCCTAACGTATAATTTGTGTACCTATAATTAAATGCACAAAAGTGTCAAAGTTTTATCTCGAGCAAACGAAAGTACCTAGTTAGAATAATAAGTTTTTGTAGGGATTTTAGTTGAAAAAGAGTGAGAAGAGAAAAGAATTTGCACATAACGCCTCAGATTTTTGTGTTTCCAACTCTTCTCTGAGAAACACACATTCCTCTGAAATGTCCAGAGCTTCAGCAATTTTGGATATCTTCTCTTGGTGATTGTGCGGAACGTGTAACGCTCTGTTAACAACTAGATAGATAGGATAGACAAAGTTCGGAAGGGGAACTTAGCACCGTGGTCTATGGGCAACATGCCAGTCTCTGGTTCCTAAGGTAGCGGCTTCAAACCCGGCAGAGGGCGATGGGGTTTTTCAGGCGTAAAAATCTTAAAATGGCTTCCTTCGGAAGGGAAGTAAAATCGTAGATTTACGACACGTAAAAGAACCTCAAGCCTGATAAAGAGACCTCGGAGCAAAATGAAGCACACTTTCACGCTCAATATAGAATGGGACGCTGAGAACATCTGTTAAAGAGCGTCCATAATTTAAAAAATTCAATTTCCATTGTATAACCAATTGCAGGGGATTTTTCATAGGTTATTAGGAATATCAAAGGATGTTAAAGATCCCAACTAGAAAGGGTAAAGGAAGTATTTGGCCATAAAATATTCTAGATAATTGTGCAATATTTCATAAACACACTTGGGGAATTAAATGAAGCTAAATTAAATTGCCATTTGAGGTTTAGAAAGCGGCTCCTGTAATATAGGTTAGGGTAGGGTTTTGTCCTCAGACAACTGAAATTCCCAGTCTATTATTTCACGCATATTCATTTCCTTTTACCTTAGTCCGTATTAAACGTACTTATTACAGACATTGTGATGCAAACTTTATAATTTAATTATTTACATTACTATTCCATTATCAATCAGGCCAGTGCTACCTGCTTTGTGTTTAAAGAAGCAGAATGATGGATTGCTCTGCTGGGAGGCGAGCTGGCGACCGCAGAGTCGTGGTCACTTTGAAGGAAGGGTACAGGATATCACGTCAATATTGTGAACTACTTCAGGATCTGTCGAGCTGTCTCGCCGGACAACTTTGTTATGTTTAACTGGGCCACGTGCAGTCACTGCCACTACGCTAGCGATGGCAATATAACCCCTACACTACAGTCACGTAAGATTGCCCTTTTAGCTGTTTTTATTCTACTGTTCTACCACTACCATCAATAATCGTTGCTTATCAAAATACCGGGAAAGCTCTGGTGTGAAGATGGCCATGGAGCTTAATATGTCCGAAAGCTCGATCAATTTCATAAATATTATACGGCTGGTAACCCAAGAAGCTCTTATCAATATCATCGCAGAGAAAGCTTCAAATTTTATATAAATATATGAACAAAACTGTGCTACATTCACATAGCTTTCCCTATCCACTGTCGTTTATTTTTATTTGCCTTCTACAAAACATTTTTCATGTTAGCCGTTATAACCTTTGCAGAGAGTTTTCCAACACATTGCATTGTACAAAGGAGTTACAGGAAACCGAATCCATAGTCACATGCCTAAAAGTGGGTCCCTATATGCAGGCCTTGTAAATGTCCGACTCTTTCCATGATATCGCAAGAAACAACTGAATGTTGACAACACGTCAAAAAGTGGTAAATCTATTGAAAAATTCTAAAATTATAGCAACGCATATATTGGAATTGGCTAATTGCACGCCCAAAAAGAAAGAAAACAATTTGAAATAAGCGGGGTGTTTTTAAAAGATTTGCGTTTATTGTCTGGTAAATGTTTGTCCATCTCTTATGGTTTATCAGTAATATAAAACTATACAATATATTTTCCGAACGAGAACTTTATAACTTATACCCAGAAAGTTCGAAATTGCATTTGTGTGTGTGTGTGTGTGTGTGTGTGTGTGTGTGTGTGTGTGTGTGTGTGTGTGTGTGTGTGTGTGTGTGTGTGTGTGTGTGTGTGTTGTATGGTATAATCAGAGCCATTAGATCCATTTTTCATATATTAAAACATTTCGAACAATCTTTACGTAAAGCATAGTTTGTGGTGGTGGGGGGGAATTTTGTTACACATTTTTGTGTAGTACCTTTGAAAGGTACCTACATACCAGGCTTGATATTTATACATTTGGCTTTCGAGTAACTCACAGATAGACACAACACACAGAGCATCTTTTTCTAAATATTTTTAATTCAAGGACCCCAAAACATGAATTTCCAGTGATATCTCTATATCAGGCTTTTAGTGGGATACTTTCTCTCCTTTCTTGGCAGAAGAAGTAAACATGAGTACATAGCACATGGATGGGGAAGAGGGGTGACCGGGATGCAATCGAGTATTTGCCCTCCCAACTTGCCCCACAACACATGCAGACCACCTGTGTTTTACGGTTTTGTTTGTTTACAAACAAGTTACGTTTTAAGGCGTGCAATGCCGGAACCGAACATAAACATGATGTATTAATTCTATGATTACGTGATTGTAATTACGTTACATACATTTTCTTTTGCCATAGCAAACACAAAACATTGTTTTTACTAGGAACTCAAGGGTACTTATGTTCCCATTTGGCTTTGAAGTATTTTTTAATCTTGCATGATTCCAACACTGCCTCCATTTGAGGGCTGGTCGGTTCTCTCTTCAGATAACAGAGGGGGGTGTGGCCTAGTAGCTAACCTCTTGTAGGAGAGTGGACGGGGTTAAAACCACGATGTAGGGGAACTGACACTATGTGTCACATGTCCCTATCTATAGCATATACAGTCTGTCCATCAGCTCATGGTTCCTGGCATGAATACGACGAGTCAGTACATTACTAAATAATTCTAGGTACACAGCGATATCTGAAGTCTGATAGTCAGGTTATGCCACTGATAGTATGAGGTAACTGGCCTCGTAGAAAGCATTCGAACTCAATTCCAAAACTACATTTGTGGTCTGCCTGCACCCTCTGCGTCACGTCCTCTGTGCCACGCCTATTGGAGGTACAGCTTGAAAACATGCTACTCTTAGTAAGTAAAATTAGAAGTCCGTAATGAAGCAAATTGATGCAATAATGTCTTTACACTGTCCTCAATCACCAATACAAATATTTACACTTATACCCTTAATTTGTATAATCGCAAAATGTATTCAGAATCTGAGACAAAGACCCAATATTATGTATATCCATAGGCGTTTCGTTTCCGGTAGCTCTGTTTAATGGTGGTTTGAAATGGCAGCTGTATTTCGTCTGATCGGTTTGTTCATGCACGTCGGAGCTATTTGATATTTCAATCTTCATGTACGTACGTACGTATACCGCTATCTGAACCGCAAGTCCCCTGGAAATGGATTAGCATGCTCCGAATCCTCTCACCTACTGAATACTAAATACCGTCTTCAAGCACTAAGGTGTAATAGATCGCGCCACAACTTGCATAAATAAGGCAGAAATCAATACCTGCCTTTTGGTGTCCCCCAAAGTCAAATGGTGTATTATTTAGGTAGGTTGTTCTTGTGTGTGATGGATTGACACCAGTGGCGAGGCGTGACTTTCAAAGCGAGGGAAGCTCCAAGTAATAATTTTCATTAAAATAAAAGAGAATAATGAATGGTATATGTGTAAACAGTTATTTTTTCTTAGTCTCGGTAAATGAAGATATAATTATTGAAATTCTTACAGTTAGATTAGATAATGAATAATATATTTCATAAATAAGAGTGAATTAAATATCGTACCTCATTTTTTGTACATCAGATTGATCCTTCTATCAATCACATCACCATAGATTACTCTTCAAATTACTCTTTCAAAATCCAAGCACCGCGCAAGCAGTGGATTGCTCAGCACACTTTGAAATTATTGAAACGTCAGCTTTTGCCTGAAAAAGCACCCACTCCAGTGTGCTACTTTCCCACCACCAGTTATTTGCAATGCTTCAAAATTCTAAAGCAGGAAGCATTAGCGTGAGCCTAACAAAATTAACAGGCATTCCAATATTTTCAGAGACAACTACACGGCATACACATCAATTCATTGTTTCCTTGGCATTTAACGCAGCTTGCATCCAGCTGCAGAGTTGAGTTAGTTAAAAAGTTATAAAGCTGAAAGTGGTCAGTCCAAGTGCAGTTCATTGTGAGTTGTAACTCAGCAGTTCAATTGTGATTTCGATTCGACAGATCATTGCTTTGTTCTGTGCATTCAACAGTGTCTCTAGTGTATCTTCTGCGCTACCCTAAGTTATGTTTAGTATTAACTGTATTTTCATTTTTGTATTGGTGTTAGGGGTGGAATATAAAAGCCGAGATGGAGGAAGTCCTTTAAAAGATTATTGATCAAGACGGAAAGGAAATCTGATGTACTATAAAGATGTAGACGAAACTAAAATCCGCAATGAAGAAAATAAAGACAAAAATGGAATCTGGAATGTATAAGACGGAAAGCGAAATAACACGAAATAGGATATGTGATGGAGGAAATGAACGCAGGAATGAAAGGGATAAAGGAAGATATGAAGGCGGAAATGTCCAAAATGAAGAGGGAGCTATCGACCAAAATTGACGAACAAAGTTAGCGTGCTGAGGCGATATTTTTTTAAAAAGCCTCCTGAAATATTTGAATGTTTAGTTATAGTGGTGGCAGAAAAAGCCCCCTAAAATTGTAAATCGCTATTATAGTCGGCAATAATGTCTGTATTCAATTATTTTGTTGTTCTACAAAAGTTTGGATTGGCGTCGCGTGGGATACGCGAAGTCCGGGTAAAATTATAATTTAGCGACATATAACGTCATAATACACACGTATTCTTGTGTAAAAGTAAGTAGAAATTACTCTTCACAAAAGAGACATATAATTTATGACGCGGGTCATAAACTAAAGAAGTTAGAGAAAATACAAAAGTGCGTGGTCCGTGATTTCGACGTGTGAACCCCGTACGTATGATATGAAGGACGCCAATCCATTGTATTGAATTGTATACCTTTGAGTGAGAGTGAAATAATAAACGAGTTCCACTGGATGTAAGCAATTTACTGGACTACTGGTGAAAAAGTCATTCAAGCTCGCCGCTTTGCTAGCCCGGCAAAGAAACATTGACGCCCCTCCTCCACACCAAACAGCAGATGGTACCCCCAGATCCCAGTGAAGTAACAACCAAACAAGATTAAAACGTTACAGTGCGGAAATACATAGAATAGCTCGGTGGAAAAGCGAAAGACTTTGGCTAACGCGTTAGCGGCCTGGAGGACTTCCGGGAACGGCTTAACATGCTGAAATGAAGAGTCGACGGCAGCGCCAAGGAACTGAATTCCACGACGGAAGAAATGCTTAACGGAAGACTTAAGGACTTGAAGGTCGGGAGGTCAGGATGCGATACATCTGCGCGCGTTAACCCAACCAAATACAATGGAACATCAACTTTTGAAGTCTTCCACCAACAATTCACTGCCGTCGCCGCCCACAACTAATGTTCGGCAGAAGAGGAAGCCGTGCACCTGGTAGTCAGCCTCCAGGGACACACTATAGAAGTTCTGGGTACGATTCTGACGGTGGGCGATTGGCGAAATCCGGATATATTTGGGAGGCTCTCAAAAATCGGTACATGGACCATCGTTTGGCCATAGCCTACAGTGAGTGTAAAAGTGATCGTACACATAGGAAATTATATTAAAACACTTAGAGGAATAGGAATGGGATACAAAGATAGATATGCAAATACCTTAATCATGTTCAGTAATACATATGTTGTATTTGGTCAAATTTTATATCACAAAACATAAACAAATTAATAATTTCACCTTAATATAAACAAATGCTATTGTTTCTCACAAAAAGTTATGGTGCACCTGCAATTTAGTAACATTTTTATAACTAAATACCATCATTTAATGTTTTGTAGGTTTCCCTTTTGCTTTTATAACTGGCTCCAGTCTCCGTGGCATTTATTCTACTGGCTCTGTTGTTGTCTTTGGCTCAATTAAGTCCGATTCTGAGTTGTGTGTTTCAAGTCTTCTTTATTGGAAAAGGTGCTCCTAAATAGACCACAGGTGATCTATAGGGTTGATATCTGGTAACTGAGGTGGTGTATGAAATTGCTTTGGTGTGTTGTAGAACAGCCACAAGTGAGTATTTCCAGCTGTATGTTTGGGGTCGTCCTGCTGAAAAATAAAGTTGCTCTCAAGACCTAGTTTTAAAACACTAGCAAGAAGATCTCGCTTTAAAATGGTCATATTCATTTTATAATCCATCGATAAAGTGCAGTCGATCCACACCTGGGGCACTCATGCACCCCCAGACCATCACTGAGCAATCTCTGTGTTTTATGGTGGTCACTATAGATGTTTTGGATCCATCTCCGTATTCTTCTTTTGCCACACCATACATCTTCCATCGGAACCAAATGCTAAACTTCCTTTCGTCGGTAAAATCACCCTTTTCCAGAAGTCTGATGCTTTTTCCGGTGCTCTTTTGCGAAATGTATTCATTTTATTTGATTTCTCTAATTTACCCAGAACTTCTTCCTAAGTACTCAACCATGATATGCAGCTTCTCGATAAACATTACGCACAGTACTAGCTGAAATGTTAATACCCCGTTTTTCCATACTTGCAGCCAACTTCACAGCAGTGATTTTAGTGTCCTTTGTTATTTCCTGTAGGATATATCTTTTATCTTGTTCTGTGAGCTACTTTGGTCTTCCAGTTCTTGGCCTGTTTTGCACGGTTTTGAAGTAAAAAACTATGTACAATGGAATGAGGTCTATCAACAAGATGAGGTATTTCTCCCAGCCCTTTGCATCGATTATGCAGTTTAATTATTAGTTTTCCTGCATTTCCACATTTGGACTTCTCTGTGTTTGTTCCCTGTTTACTGACGACTAGCCCCACTCCGTTTCTTATCACTGCTATCTACAGATAGGCAGACAAGTGTATGTTGACTAATCCTGCCCTTGATAGTCTTCTCAAACCACTACCTCACATGTACGATTACTTTTTGTGCATATTTTACACATCTTTTGGTATGTTTTATCTAATTTTAAAGCTCCTATTCATCATATTGGGGTTTTATTAGTGTATTTATGAAAGGCAGAATTTAGTATTCAGATCTTTTATGTGATGTTTCTTGAAGTCCATGCTTTTTTGTAACGTGTTCTAATGCAAAATAATGTAGGTATGTGAACACATTTTATACTCACTGTATTGTAGCCCACTCAAATGAAAGCTGCAGCAGCCCACAGAGATGCTGCGGGAGTTCTTCCTGGTAATTGAACATCTGGTGAACAACTACATCCAGCCTTAGATTCCTAACTTGTATCTCTCCACCATAACCTGGTGTTCATATCAGCTGTGACGAGCACAAATGCCACGTAGACTCATGTCTTTGTGTTTATAATGAAAGGAAGAATGATATTTACTCAGAAGTTTTAGGAATAGCACTGACATTGCGTTACATTCAAGTAATCTTTACCATTACACATCTTGAAAACTCAAGATAATTGTCAATATTTAAGGTACTATATTTTGTGGTGTGCTTTGGTTTCAGCACATTGTGGGTTAGTTGTTGACGGCTTGTGTTTACATCAAGTGGGGACATAGAGAGGAGTAATTATAGGTGTCACATAGTAGCTAATATGTGTCATTTGTACGCTCTGAAAAAATCTCCATACATCTGCACAATTCTGTACTATCAGATGTAGATGAGGATATGTCCTAATAATAACAATATGGGTGTAAACATGCTCTATTTGACTGCGGAGTACGCATGGAAGTGCTGCTATAAACTGATTTGGAAGATTTGCTGCCCACTTCTATGCAGTTTGTAGATCCAGTACAAATGTTCTCACCAATAACATTGAATCATACTGGCCATCTCTACAGTATCATCTATCCAAGGAGGACATTCAATGGGAACACCTTGATGCCACCAGCATTTGTAGCATGCTGGCATAAAGAGCCAATTCAGCACACCCTTTTCATGGAGTAATGGAAGACATTAGGCAGGTCTATTCTGAGCTGTAGCGATTAGGTTTAGTTACAGTTTAGGCTACTTTGCGAGTTATTGTTTAGTGTTCATAGCTAGCCAGCATAGTGAAATTTGTTACGTTTCCAATAAGATTTGTGGGCCTAAGTATGAGTGACAGATATCAAAATATTTCAAGAAATGTAGGTAAAGAAAATTGACACTTTGAAAGGTAGAATCAGAAATGAAAAATTCAATGCCAAAGCCGGGATTTGAACCACAGATCTTCTGCTTACCATGTGGCTGCTCTAACCATTAAGCTGAATTTTTCAGTTCCAATTGTACCTCTCAAACATTGCCCACACAAGGCTTGTGTATTTAAAAACACCAGCAGTAAGTTTGTTGGCATAAGTAAATAAAAATTGAACTACTGTTTGTGTCCAATGAATTCCACACTGACTAACCATTATGAACTTGGTAGCTTTAGAAACAAAAAATAACTGTAATTTTAATCATGAATATCTGAACTTGCCTCCAGGATGTAAATTTGAAATAAGTGTTTAGAGAAAGTGTTCCATATGTCCACCATTTGTTTGACAGATTTCACACTTTTCAGCCAGTTCTGATGCACCCTGGTGAAAATCCCTGGAAAACAAAACAAAACAAAAAAAAAAAATGAAGGGAAGAAAAGGAAAACCCACAACTGAGTGTGATGAAACATTCCCTGTGGTCTACACTGATATCGAAAGAAAGTAAAGGCAGCTGAGTCAATGTTACTAGTTCTAAGAGAAAGAGGCAACAAATTATGGATTTGGTAACTGAGTCTTCCGGGGAAGGCTGCATTTCACCCACCCCCCTATAGCCTGAAGCCCAACATAAGGGGGCAAAACGTTGACATTTGTCATAACCAAGATGCGGCCTTTCCCAGAAGACTCGGATACCATGGCCACCGAAGCCTACGCAATGTATTAAATTATGGACTTTTTAAATTTAATTTACACAAAAACTGTTCATTCTATTGAAATATACCAAAGGAAAGATTTGTCATTTATTCAGTTTTTTATGAATATGGTCAACAGTAATAAATATCAAAAGTAATCCAGAAAGGCGGTGATGAATTTGTTGGATTAAAGTGTTTTTTTCCTAGAAACTATACACTTTTTAGCTTTGCAGTACTATATTTTCTTGTTTTCACAATAAGATGAACTTGCTCTTAAAGTCTGCAGGATTATTTCACTTCCACCCTATATAATTATAATTATTGTAATTTAGTAACAATAAAAGTGTTGGCTCAACTGCTTTCAGCAATGCATGACGTAGAATTTGGTCGTCTTGCATTCTTTAATATGACTACATGTGCGGTAAGTAAAAAAAGAAATAGTTATGAAGCTTAAGTTATGTTAAACATTGTCAGTTTTGCACCAAAGAACTTGCAATATTACTAAGATAAGTGAAGTTTTTAGTTTCTAATTTTGTTCTTACTTTAGATTCTTGTTGCTTCACTGTTAATAGCTTCAATTTCCTTAACTGTAGTTGATTCTTTAAAATTATGTATTATGGTCAAATGGAATTAAATGTGATAGGGTGCATTTATTTGTCACAGATGGAACAAGCTACATGATTAAATAGGGGTGCACAGTGAATGGAATTTTCCCTAATTTAATATATTTAACGTGCCTCGCACATGCACTCTACTGCATTTGTGAATAGATACATGGGGAATTTACAGCGGATAGATTAGTGACTGTTGTAAAAAAATTTGTTAAGCCCCATGGAGAGTTCAGTTATTTAAATCCTTAGCACCATCAGTTCCACTTCCTCCTGAACCAATGTTAACAAGACAGGGTGGGGTGGGTTGATATTACCCACTACTATGCAGAGATCTACAGTCAGTAAAAGTTTTTGTTAACTTCTTACAGCCCAAAGTTTATTGTTTAATAGTGTACTGGAAACTAATCTTGTCTTTTCCTCTGTGCACTTTTCTGGGCTACCTAACGCTATTACCTCCTTAGAAATAGTAGGCCAAGACTTACAGAAATCACTCAAAATATTTCAAGAAACAAGATTCAAGTTAAATTGTTTCCCGTAGTGTAGGGGAAATACTAAAGAACAAAGTGAAGCATATAACAACAAAACATCCTGGATATGAACATATATGTAAAATTGGAGACATTGCCAATAGAAACACTACACTTAACTTACATATATTGCCTTTTACTGGGCACCAGTTAGCATAGTTGAAGTATGTGCCAATATCGTCCTGTCATGTACAGAGGAGTTTCTCATGATATAAATCAATCTACAGAGATAACTGGCATTCTTTTAAGTTTGAAAACCTCTGTCACATGGCTGCTGTGAGTTGCAATTCATCGCTTCTTTTGGACAGTGAATCAGAAGCTTCTACTTCTCAACAGTAAGTTTAAGCTCAGTTTTATCTCCCTTTGTTTATAGTGAAGAATATTGAACATAAAGTACATTTTAAGCTCATATTTACTGCTATATTTTCAAGTTTTTAGAACATGTTTGCATGCATATTTCACAGCATATTTGGGGCATGAACTTCTGAGCCCTAGATATTATCTTAATAAGACTTTTAATAACCCCTCGTAAATTATACTACTTTCCTTACTGTTTTGTGATTAGTGTATAAAGATGTAAACTTTCAGTTATAAAGAGCAGCTAATTTATTTGTAATACAGCCCATCTACAGAAAACAGATTCTGCTGACAGTTTAAAGATTAGGTCTATTCCTTTCTCACACAGCTTAAATAAAATGTTGCTCCAACTGCTGCTTTAATAAACTAAAGAAGTTTTATTCAAAAATATAAGAGCATATAAAGTATAAGAGTAGGAGCAAGGAGTTAATTTTATTTTTTATACAATTTCTACTATTCATACAAATCCCACATTACCTTCCAGGAGGTTAAATTAATTTCTTATATGACAATAAAAAATAATAATTGCATGTAGGTAACAGCAAATCTTTCATTCAGCGCCAAGCACATTTCTTGATAACCTTCTTCATCACAATGCTTGATGGTTCCGACAGGTCACGTACTACAGTCAACTAAAAATGTCTGCTTGCTTATTTTCAAGGTTGTGCCACAGCTTCCTTATGATTTTCAGGGAGTATCATCATTTCATTGCTCCACTCATTAGGCACATATTAGTAATTATTCTTAGGTGTACTATAAAGTTCCAAGCATTTACAACAATGTAACTGTAATTACGAAGCAAAGGAATCTTACAGTGCCCTAAGATAACTGTGGCACCTCCTCCTTTTTTACAAACTGCAAAAGCCTACTACTGGCGTTACTGAGTAGGAAGATTCAGGAGAATGTTCTGACCCGGAGGCAAGTATGCAACCTGTCTAGATCTTGAAAGTTGGTAGGCAATGTCTTCAGCTGCCTCAATTCTCCTAAGTTCCACCAGACCTTCACCAGCTTCACCAAATGACTTTGCAAGAAGAATGGCTGCTTGTGCATCTCCTTCAGCAGAAATAATTGCAGCTTTCTTTTGTTGCTCAGCCTGTAATAAAGCAAATTCATTAGCAACTTCCAAACCAAAGGCAATGTTAGGTAGAGTTATACATACTGTCGCCGGCTGTGGTTAATTACACAATGCAACAGTGAAAAACTTTTTTGAAAATGTAGGTGTTCTTTATGTATTCCAATCTCCTGAAATTAAAAATGATACTCAAAACGTATCATTCACAGTTTTTGAACAAATCTCACATTTTGCAATAATGATATATATAGAAATAGTAGATTGTATACATGGCACAAGAATCGTGCAGATGTAGGACACAAGTTTAAAACAACAACATATTTAAATATACACACAGTGAACAGATGCATACAAGGAATGTGGTACAAAACATGCACTATCATAATTCAGTCCATGCTTGCTTAGTGTCATGGCATGGCCCCTGCTTTTCCTCTTATGGGAAATATCTGCATGCTCATGGTGAAGCACTCAGCATAATCCCTGGTATTGGTGTTCTGGAGCCTTTCACCCCATTCCTCACCTACAGCACCCAGATTTAGAGGAAAAATGTCAAGATGTGAACTTAAAACATGTAACTTCAAACTCATTGAGCATTTTGAATTTTGTCAGCATGTTCTCAATTATGTTGATATGCTTTGGGCTGCAACTGTTTCCAATGAAGTTTTGAACACTTAAAGGCAGTCCAGGCTTCTCGCTATACAGCATTCATGGAATGAAGAAAATCATCTAGCACCTCAGAACCAGTGAACACGCCTTCTTTCAACTCAGCAACTGACAAGTTGGGGAACTTGCAACATATATTTAAAACAGTTGCCACACATAGTTAATGCCTTGCCAAATCGCTTCATTATGTCTGTTTGATGTGCAGAACTAACAAGACAGTTCTGTCTCTTTCCACTAGAGTCACACTTGATAGTTTTGTCCCCTAGGACCAATTCCAACATTCGGGGCCACTGTTTTTTATCCTAGTGTTGGCATGTTGGCCATGGTAGCTCAGTGGTTAGAGCAGCCAGATAGAGGACTGGAAGATTCTTGGTTCAAATCCTGGCTATGGCATTGAATTTTTCAGTCTTGTTCTACCCCTTTCCAAATATAACAAATATTTAGAGACCAAGCTTCACTATCTTTATATTTGATGTAAGTTGTTGAAAAATTAGACACAGACTGCGGCTTTGTGATACACTGAGGAGGTGACAAATTTATCACGAAACTGCAGTCTGTATTTAATTTTTCAACAACTTACACCAAATACAAAGATAAGTCAAGTTTGGTCTCTAAATATTTGTTATATTCGTTAATGGCAATTTTAAGTTACAGCCTATAAAATCTTCAATGTAAACTGCTGCTAAAATGTATAGATTACCTTTTCTACAAGAAACCTGGCCTTTTCTGCTTCTTGTTGAGCCACCTGCTTCAACTCTACAGCTTGTGTGAATTCCTTGCCAAATGTAAGATGCGTCTGCAACCAAAAAATTCAGCATGAGTTAAAATGTAACTATAGGAAATAATACTTTGCTTCATTATTTGGTTTGTGTTTTGAAGTTTATTGCACTACATGTCTCACGTTCTAATTAAGATCAGCCCACCACTGATTTCCAGTACACAAAACAATTTAAAATCAGTCTAAATGAATTATGAGTGCTGTTTAGAGCAGTGCAAATAAAAGTGTCAGAGAATACAATGAAAAACTGAAGCAGTTAGCAATGAAGCAACATGAATTTAGAATAAAATAACTATTTAGAGACTAAAGCTTCACTAATCTTAGTAACTTGCTGCAAGTTCTTGAAATATTACACAAACATGTTTCAAGAACTTGCAGCAATTTACTAAGATAAGTGAAGCTTTTAGTCTCTAAATAATTATTTTATTTTAGTTTCAGAGAATGTTATTTCTCTTCAGGAAAGAGTGAAGTCATTTCTATCAGCAGCATACATCTTTAAGCGAGCTGCAATAATAACAATTTCAGTAATATCCCAGAAGTAGTTCCATTATGATGGCAAAATAGGGTGCAGCCATAACAAGCATGGTGGTAACTAAGCACCAAATTAAACTAGCAAAGTTGATTGGTGCACCTTGCTTTGAGACATACAAAATAATAGAGGAAGGAATTTTTGTTACCATTATAGCCCATGGGGCTAATTAGCTACTTTTTAGGTACTTTTGTTACCAAAGAGGCAAATTCATTATCTTCACATTACTTTCGTTCTTTTAGACACTCTGAGATAAGCAAATGCGTACCTTTAAACTACAATAAGATATCATCACTTACAATAGAAATATCATCCAGAATGACTCCAAACTGAGAGGCTCTGTCCATCAAGTCTTCGCTAACCTTCTGTGAGACAATTTCTCTTTGGGTGATCAGCTCTCCAGCATCAAACTGCGCCTGTTAATATAATTATTTTTATTTTACCTACAATGTAATATTCATCTAATTCTATTCAGATCCTGCTGCTAACTGTACTTGATGTTCAACAGTTCTACATTAGCAAAAGAATTTTAAAAATCTGCAAGCTCCTCTGTGCTTCCAGACAAATGTCACTAGAAACAATACATTTACAATATCCTACTAATATAAAAAATATACAGAGACTATAGGCTTCACTTATGTTTTTGTATGGTGTAAGTTGTTGAATTAATCACTGACTCGAGTTTCAGAAGTCTTTTCTTGCATCTTCAAAGGATACTCAAGTTTATTTGGGTTACCACTGTTATGAACACTTTGTGACATATCTCTATCTATATCGCATTACAATCCACTGAAATTGAAACAAATTTGTACAAAGAATTAATCACCGCTATTTTAAAGTTCATAACCTGGTCCTTATTTTTCAAAATGAGTATCTTTTCCCAAACCATTAAATCTACAGGTCCATTCAATTGTTTTTAGTAATTTAACCTCTGGATTTATTTCACGATTAAATGGCCAAAAATGATTTGCCACAGCTGATTTATTCATGCTTATTCTTAAAATTCCTTTATTCTAGCTTCCAAATGACTTTTTCTTTTACCAATGTAAACCTTGTCACTCCAAACAGCTAAATTGATATATCCCAGATTTTTTATAATTTGGAATTTTACCCTTTTTAGAAAAATTCAACAAATTTGTTATATTTATTTTGAGGTTCCTTGCCAAAGAGCTCCTTATTCATTATCGCCTGTTTGTTGCCAACTTGTTGTAGACAGTCCTTCACTAGGTGTCCTGGCTGGCCACATCGCCAGCACATACCACTTGGTGCTCACTGGCTTGGTTGTAGTCTTCCATAAGTTACCTAACCAGCTGGTCACATCACCAGCACATGCCACTGTAAAATCAATATAGATGTCCTTTGGCTGAATCTTTATCCCCATTCTAACAAATATTCCTGATCACCAAGGTGGCGGCTATAACCTTAGCTTCTACCTGCTCCTTCCTAAGGCTTACGTTATCTCTTCCATCTGCACACACCACCCACTCTTCGACTCTGCCTTCCAGTACTCTAAACTATTCCCCAAGATTCTTTAGGACATTAGAACATAAACTGGTGTCTTCCGCTGAGCTCTTCCATATGTTTCTTCACACGGCCAGTCATTCATCAATTGAATCAATTAATTTTTAAAGGGGTCAAGATGCATAAGAAAATAAAATGAGTTAGGCATGGTTTACTATTCCTTGGATATAGGTACATCATTTAGTGCTGAAAGGAGTCAAGTGCCAGTGCCGTAATGTTGTTGAATTGATGGGAGAATATTGTGTTTATTATTTAAAGGAGTCAAGTAATTGCTCTTGGCCCCTTTCAAATCCAAACTGTGCTTACGATACTATAAGAAAACCATATATTCAAAAGAAACCTATGGCAGAGAAGCACCTCAAGCCAAAGGAGAGCTTTAGATTTCTGCTTACAAGCAATTCCATTACAACAAAGAAACAGAAGGAAGAACAGTGCTCAGTAAGTTCATATACAGAGCAGTTAAGTCCACATTCACTCTGCTGAGTCTCCAGGTTGGCTACTCAGAGTTTTATAACCAGATTTTTGAATGGCCTACTACTAGCAAGGATGCCCCAGTAGATGCTTCAGTTTGAAGACTGCTTGGGTCATATCATAAACTGTTTTTTGTTCTTATCAGTAATGTATTTGTCACATACAACCTATATCTAAAATGTAAATACACTATTGCATATTAAAATGTCAGATTCTTCAATTAAAACACCAAAAAACTGGCTAGAAAAACATTTTAGAGTGTAAACAACTTCAAATTTTCTTGTCAATTACTGAAAGGGGTCAAGTGCACAATTTTTTGTGACATAAAATATTCTTTTTTGGTGCAATGCTTGATATCCTATGTACTATCAAAACTATCAACCTATAAAAAAATTATTTTTCTTGTGGAAAAGTTTTTTTTAAGTTTTTTTCAATATTATGATTTGTGCAGTTAACTCATTTCAGAAATAAACAATTCAATTTTGGTCAACAGTACTGTCATCTTGGACATTTCTGTCTGCATCTTCTCCATTTCAGAATTAATTTTCGTCTCCATCTTCTGCATCCAAGTTTCTACTTTTGTTTCCATTTCTCCAATAATTTTTAAGCATTTCCTCCTCTCATGGCTTCTATATCCCACTCCTGACACCAATGTAATAAAATGAGAGTTGCCACTAAACAAACCTTCTCATTACTTAGGCATTTAGCATAGTGCAAATGTGATACCTAATGGTGTATGCACTTGGAACAGAGTATCACTGATCTGTCAAACTGAATCTCAACAGACCTGCTGAATTACAACTCAGAGCTGAACTTCACTCAACAGTCAACTGTCTACTGAAAAAACTGTCCAATTTTAGCTCAACTTCATTTGGCTCAAAAAGGACAGTGGTCAGTTCCTTATATTGGCCTTATATAAAAAGGTAACATTCTACGAAAGGAACCTACTGGAAACAGGCAAAGCGAATATTTGACAGCACACAATGGCTATTGTTCTGCAGAAGAAGAGCTATTAGCTGTACCCAAGCCCAGGTAGCCAAGCAGCCATGTACCCTCCCCAGCAGCCTGGTGCCACAGCGACAATATTGTAAAATGACTATCTAAACGTGTAGAAATAAACCATTCATTTATACTGTTGTTAACCTAATTAGTTTTGATCCATAGCATTGTTCCACAAATAATAATGTACAAAAATTGCTGTAATAAGAACTACAGTTGCATTAATACCAAATCAGAGAACTTACAACAACAGCTTTCAGAACTTCTGTTGTGATTGAAGGTAAAACTCTTTCATCGTAATCTACTCCTAAAATGGTGTAGATTTTAGGCAGCTGGTCTGGAATAGGCCTGAACAAAATACGCAGTGTGATGTTAACATTCTGCAGATCTGGAAAGAAAAGGCATAATAAGATAGTTTGGCTACCTGACAAAGAATTTATGCACTTTAAGGTCAATTTAATGTTTATAACATACCTTTACTGCCAGTAATGACCGGGACGTTCCTTGGACGAGACCTGATATCAAATATAATTGGCCGCTGTATCCATGGTATAAAGAAATGTGTCCCTTCACCAACTACTTGGTTTTTTACACCTGCAAATCTGTCAAAGATGACCGCCCGGTGGCCTCCATCAACTGTAAACAGAAGTAACTCAGATGAATATCTTATGTTTTAAAACTGAGCAGAATAAATTTCTCCTGCGTTCAAGAACAAGCTACATATTTGGAGCCAACTATAAGGTAATACTATCTTTGGTAACTGTTTACCTTTAATCACTATTCTGATCTGTGGCAGTAGAACTGAAAACTTAATGAGCCATTCAATCCTCAGATCAGCTGAGGGATATGAATCATTGTTTAATTTTCCTGAATTTTTTATAGGATGGCCCATATAACCGTTACATGGGAATATCTCTTAAACGAATAGAAAAAATCAAATGCAAAAAATTCCAAATCTTATAGGAGAGCAAGGGACCTTCCAAAATTGTGATGCAGAAAATATTTTCATGGGACTCCTATGGGACACCCAGGGCCCAATTTCAGATTTCAAACAGAATCATGGTAATTTTTTTTGTATATTCTAGTTCCAGACAATAAACTAAGCAACTTTTATTAAAAAAAATTTTTTTTCCTAAAATGAATTGCTGAGCTGTTATTGGATGTTTTCATTGAAAACATCTTCCTCATGAACTTGGGGATAAAAGGTATCAAACAAAAGAACGACTTAATAGACATAATATGCATTATTGGACATTTAAAAACCCCAAATGGATGAGAATTGTGCCTTTTCAGCATTGTTGGTCACTAAATGTTTGGTGTGGAATACTTGATAAATTTGTCATCAACCCTTATTTATTTTAAGGCACAATTACTAGCAAATCGTTGCCATTTCCCCAGCCATAAATTACCTCCCTTATTGGAAAATGTGTCCTTCAGTGTGAGACGAGAAGTGTGGCATTGGAAGGATGGTGCACTACCATCTTTTGCAATATGCACACTTAACTTCTAAAGGAGAAATTTGGTGATAAGTGGATTGGACGTGCTGGACCTATCATATGGCCTCCTCTCTTGGACTACTTTTTATGGGGATACATAAAACAGAAAATCATGTTTAAGTCTTCAACAAAATGGGGCCGATGACAAGATTATCAAGAATTCTACACCAAACATTTAGATACCAACAATGCTGAAAAGGCACAGTTCTCATCCATTTCAGGTTTTCAGATGCCAATAATGTATGTCACTTTTTTTATTTCATACTTTGTTTTTTCCACAAGTTCATGAGGGAGATGTTTTACAATGAAAACATCCGATAACAGCTCAACAATTCATTTTTTAAAAAAAAGTGTTATTAAAAGCTGCTTAGTTTATTGTGGGGAACCACAAGATTTTCACGACCAGACTACCCTTGATATGGAAGATTTTTAGCAATTTGCGATTTTCTGAAGAAAAAAATTTTGATTAAAATACCATATTATATTTAAGACTTCACAGATAAAATGTATATCTTGAATTTTCTGGGAATATCCCATTAACTCTGCTTCAGTCAGAAGGAATACTCCACATTTTGAAAAGAACTAATGGCAATGTAGCAAATAATTTCATTTTGAAAAGAACAAAACAGTTAAAAGCAAATATGGGCTCAACTGCTGTATTGTATCCAGCACACCCCAAATATACAAATTAATTCAATTAAACTAGAAGTTTAAGAGAAGTAAACACTTCTAGAACCCGGAATCCACCCTACCAGCCATTTTAAGACACTTTTATCTCAGATGTGAGATTCCCTGGTGTCTATTGGGAAAATATGAATTGATTGGGGAATTTAACATGGTACCTGAGTGGTTAGAACAGCTGCACATGGAGCAGAAGATCTGTAGTTCAAATCCTGGTTATGGCATTGAATTTTTCAGTCCTCATTCTACCTCTCAAGCATAAGGAAGTTTGCCTTAACTATGTTTCAGGATTTTATTATATTGTTTGTTCTAACAAATACACTGAATGACTTTTGAATACATGTATAGTAGTGAAATGGGAATTTCAAAGTTGATCACTATTTGTAGTATGATTCCTATGACGAACGTATTATGGCATCAGTAGAATGTCTTAGCATCGTTGGTAGAAGCTATGAATACTCTTGTCTTATCTCAGGCATGGTACAGAATAAAGGCAAATTTAATGCTGGACTCAATACTTTAATTTTGTTGTAGTATTCTATACACCTTTGTGGATTTTCACAATTGCTAATTCATAGCGTAATTATAAGTCTTTTAGCAAATTCTGGATTATGCATCATATGATTTAGTAAGTTCCAGCACAACACAAACTCTTCTTTTCCTATTGATTTTAATTGTATTATATTAGTTAATACTCGAAGGATCATTAAATAAGTAACTTCTTCTGCACTAGAAAACTTTGGTCCAGGAGTATTTAAATTATGTAATAATTATAGAGCTGCACCTTAATTCAGCATCTGAAAACATCGGACTAAGAGAAAATTTAACACTCCCACGTCGCTAGGGTGACATGTTTGTATGCTTCGCTTCGTTGTGATGTCATACTTTATGTATTGTCATAATCTCGAATTTACTAAGAGAACCATTTTAATGACTTGAGTAAAAAATGTCAAAATTAGTATAGAACAGAAATACCAACATAATATTCAAAAGGAAATTTCCAATAAAAATTATTCTAACATAAAAGAAATAGTGCAAAAAAATAAAAAACGTCCCAAGGAAAGAAGCAGTTGTTCACTTCAGATTAACCACTGGACATGACTGGCAGAACATCGCATATGTTTGGTTTTATGAGTGACAATGCATGTAAGATCTGCAAAGCTGATAAGATTTTAAATGGAGAACACCTACTGGAATGCCCAGAATTGAGGAAAGCTGTACCAGATGGGAAGATAAATAATTTATATTGGTTGGCTAGGGAAAAATTGATAGATCAAAATCCTGTGCATTAGATCAACAACAATGCCATTTTAATTTATCTTTTTAACATTTTTGATTTGATTGATACATACACAAAATGACCCTTAATTGTATGAATACAATTAAAATATAACATTTAACAATAATTATCATATCAATAAATAGACAATCTTCTTGGCAATGAAAGAATGATATGGGACAAACAAAGTCAAATACATACACGAATAAAGTCAAATTCATAATTTGATTACCTCTGGGGACACATACCTACGGTTTCAGTAGGATTAATGCAATTGAAGAGAACAATATGGAATCCATAATCACTATATCATTTATTTTGTTTCTGAAGATCACTGGGAACAAATAATGGCTCAACTTCCATACGCTACAGGCAATATTAATTGTGAGAAACAGATGAACGCAATGAAATTATCAAAGTTTAGAAGAATATGTGAGGCATGAGAGCCTGGGACACATTTGCCCACCCATTTTAAGATAGTTTCCTTTATAGAAAAATCAACACAGAATATAAACAAAGGACTCTATTATATTGCTACTGTACATACATAGATGTATTATATTGCTACTGTACATACATAGATGAAGCTGTCAAACCATGTGTAACCTGTGAGAACCCCTTATTTGAATCCTACTCTCCCTTTTATACATGCATGCATATGCACAAGTGTACTAACCCAGGTGTCACAACCTAACCTATGGCTAATTTTGATACTACAGAACCTTGTCATACAAGGCATTAACCTAGGCATGGTAGCCTAACTCTGACTAAATGTTGAAACCACAGGACCCTGTAGTTTTACTGCATGTTTTTCACTCATGTTAGTAGCTCCTGTACTCTGAAGTGCATAAAATTACCACAGCCATAGGATATGGAAATATGTCACAAATAAATTGAACTTCATGAATATTGCTATTTTTAATTTCTAGAATTGATTTGATTTATAAATAATAAAATGTGCACTTTATTTTTAACATAACATTTTTAGTTAAAACCAACAGCTTGTGTATTCTTAAAACCTTCATGCAATGTTCATTAATGCTAAATGAAATAATCCAACACCCACCATTGTAAAGAGCAGAATTGACTACTCCTCCAACCACTGCAACTCCCAAACCAACCTGTCCAATTCTGTTGAAGAATTGTGCTGCCATATTTGCTTCAGCTCTTGAAAAATGAAGAAATTTGCAATTAGAAATTAGATCTGTTTGTAGCAGTTAAAAATCATGTGGCCAAAATTATTTGCAATTGCATTTTAAACAAAGTTAGTTTTAAATTGGGTTAAAATTTAGTATACGAGGAAAACTTTCAGACATTTATGCTGTTTTTTTTCATACAGATTACATGTATACTAGAGAATTTGCTTATTCCATAACCATCTTACTGCTGTAAGAGAGTTTTCCTCATGCACTAAACTAGTACCTTAAATTTTGATCAAATATACTGTTTTGCTATCTGTGACTATGTCCTGTTCCTTATCAACGTGATCTAAGAACAAAGCACACTCAGATAATCTGATACTATGTCTTCAAAATATGCTACTGTAAAACTTTCAAAACACCTACCAGCCTAAAAGAGCAATAACTGAATTGTGTCACTCCTTCTGACTGTGTCTATTACATTAAACCAAGTAATATTTTCAAATGACTGGAAACATTGGAACCACACAGAGCACTATATACAAATGACTAACTTAAATATGCAAGAACGTATGTTCTTGAGCCATGAATGACTATGATTCGGGCTATGGTTTACACCGTCACAGCGTTTTATTTATAAAAATATACCATGCACTTGGCTATAGGGCCAAGTTGGTACACCTATTACTGGTATATTCCTATACCTAGGTGGTTATAAAGAACACGGTCAAGCCGCTAATTTTGCAATACAACCACCCCAACACATCGTTAGTTTTGTGATAAATTATACATTCAACCAATAATTTGGTATATATCAACTTTTTAACTTTACTTAAAGAAATAGCTATACAATTCTTGGTTCGAACTCTATTACATCAGCAGTGTATTTATATGCATAGGTTTGTAAATACGGTATTAAACAAGCTTACATAATTAGGAATAACCATACCTTCTTTACTGTTTTTGCTATTACAGTTTCCAAGATGTAGATGTATTTAAATTTTTCGATTTACCATAAAACGTGACTTGTACCCCCGGCCGGTGATGGTCCTTTTCTCTATTACTTGTGTGAACAAATGACATCAACTAATCAGGCTAGCCAACAAAAATGGGCTTGTGCTCCAATTGGAAGAAGAAAAAAAGAACACGCTTTTCAGGGTATCTGTTCTGTGGTGAGTATTTTAGGCAAAAGTTATATTAGCACATAAGTGTTGCGTAAGACTTCTTACGTCAGAAATATTGATAATCAGCAGTTACTGCTACGTTACTGTTGTAACAGCACAAAGAGAAAAATTGTATTCGATCTACCCTAACCTCAAATACCAAGCACGTGTTGAACTACAATTCATTAAGGCAAGACATTCGTATTTGTCGCTGTAAGCGAGATAACTCCCGTCATTACATTTTTGTTTCAGACCGATAATAAATGTTCAGAATGTCAAGACCAATTGTTTTCGTATCAGGGAATGCTAAAAAAGTGGAAGAAGTTCTTGCTATTTTAGGCCCGTCCTTTCCTCACAAGGTAAGATATCTAGTAGTATATCGTTTTGGTGTAGTAATACTGTGTATCCATCATGCTCACTACTGGGAAACAAAATATGCAGATCCAGAGTGATCACTATAAATAACCGGCGTAGGACAAAAAACGCCCGAAGGACCTTATAGTCCTATACATAGCGTTCATAATGTGTACATTTTTATTATGAATGTTTTTCAGATTGAGAGCCGCAAGTTAGATCTTCCCGAATATCAAGGTGAACCAAATGAAATATGTATAAGCAAATGTAAAGAAGCTGTCAAGTTAGTCAAAGGACCTGTTGTGATAGAAGATACTTGTTTGTGTTTCAATGCATTGGGCGGTCTACCAGGTAAGTAAGTCAGTACAGAACCACAAACTGTAGACTTTTGATTTTAACTTTTATAGCTTTGATAAAATCTCCATACATTGGCCAAAGTTCTGCTTAACAAAAAAGTTAAAAAAAATGGAATCATAGGTTGTGATTCTGATGCAGAAATCACTACTACAGGTGTTCCCCATTGATCTTTCATTATTTTTAATTTTCATTAATGGCATATCTTTTAATGTCAGAAGTAATCGAAAACATTATTTAGATATAAATGAATATAGGTATATTGCAGATACATAAGTATTTATAACCAGAGAGCAGTAAGAAATGTATTAAACAACATAGGCTTTAATGGCTGGTGTCATTAAATGTAAAACAGTTATCTGGGTTAATTAAGGAAAATTGAAGCAATTAACAGTGAAGCAACAGGATCTAAAATAAGAACAAATTAGAAACTAAAAGCTCCACTTATCTTAGTAATATTGCAAGATCTACAGCTGATTAGTTTCAAGTTTTATCCAATGTATTTTCAAAGCTTTCCAAACAAGTTACTGGAATATATACTGGTCCTTTCACTCTTGTCATTCATCATCCTGATGATGGGAGAGATGCACCTCCCCAAACATCGATGGCTCTGCATCACTACACCTGGCTCAAAGCCCAAGAACGTCTTGAATATCCGTGCATTTGATTTGCAAATTTCAGCAAATATTTAATAACTTCAGAAAAGGGTGTTATTATTTTACAATATAATTTGTAATAACCAGTTCCAAGAAAAATATTAAGAATTGAAAGTTGGAATGTCAAGGTTTGTATTAGAAAAGAACATATAAGAAAGAAGAGATCTAGAGAAGAGTTGAAGATAAGACCAAATAGAGGAATATAGAGAAATATGGGTTAAACATTTAAATTGTAGAAGAAAGAATATCTAAACAAGACCTATATTATAGACCAAGAGGACAAAGACCAGATGAACGACAAAATAGAAGATTGCATCAACTGATGGGACTGGAACAAGTAAACTACCTAAATGAAGAAGAGAAAGAGAAGAAGGATGAAGAAGAAGCACTACTTTATTTTGTTTGAAAATATTGAGCACTACAAACAAAAACAAAATTAAAAGAATTTTGTCAAATGAAGTGTAAATTGTTGATTGAAAGCCTACAAGAGTTGATCTGGTCTAGATTATTTTCTTATTGACCATTTTTGTGCACCATGAGTGAGATCAAGAGAGTAGCATGCATGGTTGTATTGGGGTACTCATACCTCAAAGGCTATGGTGCATTCCACCCAGCCATAAAAACAATCATCCTCCTCTCAATTTTTGCTGAGAGCTCAATTTTAACCATTTAGTTCCTTTTCTTTTTGCTCCTGTAAAGCTTTGCAAAGCATCTTTTTAGTAGGTACTATCATGGTATTGTGATACTGTTACACAAAAAATTTTGTAACAAAATGACAAAATCCAATTCTTTTACTTTTCTATCACTTTATTGTCTTCTTATATTTTATCACAAATACACAGTTTTCTTCTCATTGTTAACACAGTCTGGAGTCTATCATGCTATCACAACCCAACTTTTACTTCCATAACCTTGCTCAGTTCTTTCAGAGCCTTTCTTCAGTTTCTCTGTCTCACCCTGATGATGCAATCACTCAATGTTCATCAGAATCTTTTCATGACAACCAACATATCTTTCGCTACGACACACACATGTACAGCTGTCTCCCATTCACTGACACACTGACTGACTCATGTCTGTAACTGCAAACTCACTGTTTCTGCTGTTCCTCGCTTCCTTATATAGTAGGGGTGGCGTCATGAATCTTTCTTGATCTCCAGATCTTTCTCGAAGACTCCAGAGAAAACCCCTTTTTGTGTAGCCGCTGCATTGTAGTCACATATTCGCCCATGTGAACAGTGTGAGGAAGCTTAACCTTTCAGCTTTGTTTGCTCACCGGCCTGGTATGTGGTGTGAAGCAGCTTAGCTTTGGCAGTCCTTTGTTTTGTGTGGCACTCGGCCTCACAATACATAACCAAATAACTGGAAAGTTAAAAGAAATATTTACAGCAAAATTCTGCAAATAAAAATATTTGGCGAGCAATGTATTTTATTACTGTATTTCAATGTATCCTATTGTATATGTCTAAATAGACCAATATGTTTTTTGTTCTTGAAATATTGACAAGACGTGCTTATAATTTACCGGAACATGCTTTGGAGGCTGACTTTCCTCGATTATCAACTGGATATTGACTGGTTCTCCCTGGTGTGGATGGTGATGTTTCCTCCGAGGTCTCCTCTGTTGGTGGTTCAAGGAACTTGCTGAAGATATCCTTCTGGGGGATGTCGAAATTGAATACTCTATTTCTATTTTTCTGACTCAGGGGTCTCCGTTCAGGGGATTTGTGAATAGCGACAAGGTACCCAAGCTAAGCAGAACATTACTTCCACTTACTGGTGTTTTGCTCCTCACTGTAACTTTTCTATCTGACCTTACCTTGGTCATCTCTTGTTCTCTTTCGACCCCGATGCTATTAGGGTTCCCGAGGGCTAGGGAGTCTTTATTTTTCCAACCTCTCCATTTCTCTATAAAATCTTAACCCCTAACATGCTGACCTGTCATGGCATGCAATACGTCCTCTGATTGGTGATCAGAGGATATGGTCGGTGAATTTATTTTGATAATTCTCCCGATCAGGTCGGTGAGACCCATAAACCAACGACAGGTGTCGTCCTCCAGACATTCTGGGGGTTGTGAGAGAGCGATGTGACTGCCAAAACGTAAACATATGGTGCTCTCTAAAAAACGGTTACCATTACTGCTATTGCTCTCTTCAATATCATCAGTGAAAAATATTGGAGAGCAAGAGGATTAATGACTTCATTGTCAGAAATCCAGCATTAGCTAACAACAACATGATACATAATTTATTAAATTCATTTGCTTTCGATTCTGTGTATCCTGTCTCACTTACCATGGCATTTCTGTCATACTGCTGCATAATTAACCATAAAAGAATGAAGTTAAGCTAAGTTTACTAAAAATATCTAAAATAATTATTTTCATTTGTTGTGCTTTGCTTGTGCAGACGTTCTAGCATGAAGATGTATAGTTTCCATAATATAATTTTGGTTAATGTGAACATTCACAATGTATGACCGAAGTACATATTTTAACAGGGAATAGTCTGCAAGGTTTATAGAGAGCTGTCTTTAAATGTGAAAATTGAAGTAAACTATTAATTTTGGGAGGAATGATTGTGAGTTAATATAGATGTATTCCCTGTTTTATTTTCAGCAATTGTAGTTAATATGATATAACACATTTAGTTGTAAAATTGCAATCGTTCTGCAGCATTTAGAAGCAGGTGGGAAAAATTACAAGGCTTTGCAGAATAAAAATACCTCTTTAAATTGCTCCTCTAAAGGAGGAGCTTTATCAGAAAGAAATTTCATTAATGTGTATAATGTTATATTTTGTACAGGTTATATAAATAATGATGTTAGCATTAAGAAAGGAAAAGAAGGCATCTTAAACAGAATTCGATCAAGGTTTAGACCACCACTATTGATTTGCAGTAACATGTTTTAGCCAGTTTAGCTATCCCACACATGGAAACCAGGCATTGCTGCTTAAGCTTATGTTTGTAAGCCTGGCACTCAACACTGAAATTGTTTTTACATCCAGTCCACAATTTAATGGAAACACAATGAGAACATATTTTCTACAGGTGCTCAAGTTAAATTTGCAAGATTTGCTATTAATGTAGTAGGATTACTGAAATATTGCTTTCCAAAATTGTGAGATGAGCCCTCTGATCAGCAAGGGAAGCATATGGCAAATTTCATTCTCATACCATCCATACAAGAACGCCTGAGAATTAGGTGCCACTGAAGTTGGGTATTTACTTTGTGAAAGATAATACATATGTAATACATTACCATCCTTAAGGTTATTTTTTCCAATTATGCAACCATGCACTTACATGCATATAATAATCACCTAACCTTTCATATCAGGCACATCCAGCTCCAGAGTGCTCATTTGTATTGCATTGCCTGTGTACTAGTCAAGTGACTAGTAGTTTGCTGTTCTAGTAAACAGATAAGTGAATGCAGTGCTAAGGTCAATACGCCTGGTCATTTTGCTGGTTAGTACCGCAGAAAGCTTTTCTGGGGGTATTTGTACTAAAATCTTTCAAGCACTGAGTATATAATTATAATTGCATGAACTATTGAATTATAGACATAAGAATAAAAATCTGATGTGTTACACTCACGCGACTATTCTTACAAACTCTTATTCTTGTACCTTCTTCGTGTTAGTCGAGATAAACATTTGCAGAAATTACCTTATTGCTAATTTGCTTGTGGGGAAACATGGGAATACAGTAGGCTTTGAGCGATAGTCAAATCTTCCGAAGCTGGTCGCTATATGAAGGCTTTAAAATTTGCATGGCCAAGAGATAAAAAAGTGATTATTATATAATAATTATATTATTATATTATATAATAATCAGTAGGGTGTCTCCTCTATGCAGAGGTTACCCTCATTGTCTGGCCGCTGTATCCTCCAGTTGCAGCCTAGGCCCCGGAGGAGTGCAGGTTGGGGTGGCAGGGATCAACATGCCAACTCCCCTGACCATAAGGCGACTACTTGACCTTTTAGGGATGCTACTTTTCTATCAGGATAGCTCTTCAACTGGTCCCTCAGGGACCTAATGAGGCTGAGTGCATTCCGTACCAGACCTCCCAGCGGGGAAAAATCCCATGTCAGTATCGGTGTGCATTATTATGTACATTACCCTTATGGCCTTGTTACTGGGCCCACGAAATGCTGGCTCGTTTTATTTTATTTTTTTTATTTTCAAGTGGAGAAAAAATAAATTTACGGAGTCCTATGCGCTGGGATGGCACAGAGGGGGGACTGTAGGCTTCGCCCTTGGGCACTACCCAATAAAAAAACTCCACCGGAAGCGCTGAATTAACACTAATTAAATTTTGCTATGGGGTGTAGCACGGCATCACATTCCCTGCATAGCATTCAGGTTCTCAGCAGGCCCTCGTCGTAGAGGAATTGTATACATTCTTCCTCATTATAACACAAAGGTGCTAAATCTACTATGCTAATGAAGCGATTCATGGCACCCTCACAACTTGCTTCTAACAAATTCACTAGCATACTGCAGGGTCCCGCTAAAACATTCAAATTTAAGATTGGCAACAATTAATGGAGAAATGGTGTTCTTGGCAGCGCTGAATTAACACTGCAACTTCGGCAACTTTCGTAAGAAGTCGTCCACACTGCCGAGTGGGACTGAGCCGAAATTCTGACCAAGTGCTCGCGGGACCTTTTCTAAAGAATATCCCAAAATTTTTGGGTGGAATACTATACTTCCCCTACTTACTATACATAGTAGAGAAAGTAAAAACAGAAGACATTTAATAGTAAAAGGTGTACACACACTCAAAGGAGGTTATAAGGGGGGGGGGGGGGTCCTCATTTTTTAAGACATTTGTAGGGAAAACATTTCTCACCTTATACATCTACTACAAAACAATTATAACATATATGCACACACAAAATATTTAGACAATATAAGTAGGAAAAAGTGCTTGGTAATCATTTTGCTTGATGAATGATAACTTTTGTTGAAACTAAAATTTCTGCTTGTCTGTTCTCTAAAATCCAAGTATTTAGTTCTGATTCAAGTTTTGGCCATTTAACAGTTCCACTTCTCAGATTATGTTTACTGAGAGATGTTTTCTTTAAAATATCTTCCTAATTCCTCCAAGTTCTTATCATTTTTTCAGTTAGACGTGGCCCAACATGCCTTTCTGCAGCGCTGTTCTCATGCCTTAGCATAGCAATCACTTGCAGTTTAAATGCAGTAGTATAGCAGTGCTGTTTTTCAGCTATAGTTTACAAATAAAACCACTACGGCACAAGCGGATCTCCACACTAAGCAATGATAAATGAAGCTTGAATGAACAATATAAAAACCGTTAATGACGGCACATGTGCATCCACTGAACTCTGTACAACTGGAATGTTCAAAGCTCGCAAGGAAGATAACAGTGAATTGCTTTAAGCCGAAGCAAAGAAATCTTGAAAAAAATGGGGTTAATAGGTACCTACCTTAACCTGCTACCAGTGTATAAGACCCACCTTGTTTTTAGGCTTATTTTCATGGGAAAAAAGTGTGTCTTATACACCGACAAATACATAATTGGTTTTTATTTTGAAATAACAGCAAAACATAGCATGTCACAATGAAGTCATTTAACATATACAGTAGAGGGTTTTAAAGGTAATAACGTAAAAAAGAATCTGATGTGTTGCAGTCACATAACTTTCTCTACTCTTGTATTGACCATTCTTACTAACTCTTATTCCTACATCTTCATGTTAGTTGAGATAAACATTTTTACAAATTATCATATCGCTTATTTCCTTGTAGGTGTAAGGGGAATATGGGAATGCAGTAGACTTTGAGCGATAGTCAAATGTTTTAAAACTTTGAGATCCCGTTCTCTTTGCACGCTTAGCATATATAAAAATGAACAACCATGTTCCATTTTAATTTAAAAGGTGAGTCAATTAATAACACTAAATTAAATTGATTATAACAACACTGTTTTCAAACTTCTATGAAAGGAAAATAACCATGTTCCATTTCATGAAAGCTTTGTTTTGCGAAACTGACACAAATAACAAGGAGTATCTCCGAAATGGCTCACTCTACAAAAAAATTTATTTAGACATAAATTGTTTGTTTTAGAGAGATCAACCCCTAACATGCTGACCTGTCATGGCATGTAATACGTCCTCTGATTGGTAATCAGAGGATATGGTCGGTGAATTTATTTTGATAATTCTCCCGGCCAGGTCAGTGAGACCCGTAAACCAACGACAGGTGTGGTCCTCCAGACATTCTGGGGGTTGTGAGAGAGCGATGTGACTGCCAAAACATAAAAATATGGTGCTCTCTAAAAAACGGTTACTATTACTGCTATTGCTCTCTTCAATTTCATCAGTGAAAAATATTGGAGAGCAAGAGGATTAATGACTTCATTGTCAGAAAGCCAGCATTAGCTAACAACAACATTTTTTGTACAGTTAGATTTTGTCTATCTCTAATGGTTTGTGAGTTATTCAAAAGTCATCCAGAGTGAACAGCACTACATAGGTTATAGCCAGAAAATTCAAAATATACATTTCATTTGTCATACAAATATCTTAAACATGTCATTTTAATCAAAATCGTTAGAGCCATTTTCGAAAAATTTTCCTTGTAAGGGGTAGTTTAGGGTGGGGCTATTTTCTTCAAAATCTTTGTATTGCTTCCTTGAAAGACATTAAACTTAAATACCAACTTTGGTTTTTAACCGACTTTTAGTTTTTGAGTTATGCTGTCCACAGACTGACACACAGACACATACCCGGACCTTTTTCTAAAAATGCTGCTTTTGGATTCAGGGGGTCTCAAAACATTTATTTCTGGTGAAATCTCGACATTGAATTTTTGGGTGGAATACTTGCCAGTAGAGAAAGTAAAAAGATAGGACTTATTTTCTACTTTTAGGCTGGGTGTTGCAGTTAGGAGCCAATGAGGGATTTATTGCAGCCACATGCCTGGGACCTCTCACCCTTTTCTGCCAAAAGTGTGTTCCTTATTTCGGGAAGAGTATAACAATGACTAACTAAGGTATATTTTGATAGACAGGGTATATTATACAGTTGATGTAGGCTACAGTTTTTTTTATTTTGTTAACACTGCAAACTACCGGGTAATCCAGTATTATATCCCTATTTTGATTTTACCGCTATTCTATCCCAAACAATGTAAGATCAATAACTCTGCCATTATATTATGCTCTGCTCTATGCCATTACATGCTATTGTGTAATTGTTACGTATTTGTTGTATCTCAAACCACAAATTAAGTGAAGATAGTGCATAGACTACACTTTTCTGGCTGTGTTCAGGTTGCAGCTAGGACAGGAGTATGGCAGTCGCCTGTAAGATGCAAAGATGAGGGAGACAGGAGGTGGGGAGACACAACTGCAGATGTGAAAACAATAGTCATGCAAATTTGTTGCATGCAGATTTAGTTACTCACCAAAAGGGTGCTGGGCCCTCAGAGAGAGTTGTCACTGAAGGGGCTTAAGCCAATGCTGCTGCAGCATTTGCACAGTCTGAAGAAGTTCCTGAGACAATATCAGAGGGAATCTGGTTTATCATATGGTTTGGTCCAATGATAATGAAGGAGATTGAGTGGAAACCATGAAAACCACACTTTATCCAAGCATTGTCACCGGAAGACTGTGATGTTAGGATGGAGTTTGTTGAATCCACATTTACGATGGATAGAAGAAGAACCAGATATCCTGAGTAATATTCTGTGATCAGACGAAGCCATGTTCTATGTGGGTGGGTTCATAAATCACTATAACTGTCATTACTGGACTCCTAGTAACAACAGTCCTGGAGTTACAATTGAAAACTTGCAGTCACGTCCTTCATTGACTGTGTTGTGTGATATTCATGATGATACTCTTATTGGTCCACACATTCTTAGTGAAACAGTGAATGTGCTTATGGTACAAACTTTAGTTTTTCCCATTGTTTTAATTTGAGACGGTGTGGACAATGTGCACTTTAGCACGATGGGGTACCTCCCCATTTTTTTGTTGATTTCACGAAAATGGCTAGACAGTGCTTTTCCAGGCTGCATCATTGGATGTCACGAAATTGAGTGGCCACCGAGAAGTCCAGATTTGGCCCCATTGGATATTTTCCTCTGGGAATATTGGAAAGAGAAAGTGTGTGCCAGAAAACCTGCAATGGTGCTACTAAAGCTGGTTGAAATATGAAATGGCATGGACCATAGTACATAATAGGATTGAAAGCAACCGTGTAACATTGTTAGTGAGTGAATGATAGTGAAATAAAAATAGGGATATAATAGTGAATCACTCTGTATAATTAAATTTACACATTTTCTCTAGCAAATCCTTGGATAGACCTGTGTTTGATGTGTTCTAGGGCCATACATTAAGTGGTTTGAAACCAAGCTGGGTGCAGAAGGTCTATACAAACTGCTACAAGCCTGGGAAGATAAATCTGCGTATGCTATCTGTACATTCGCATATTCTCCAGGTGATGAAAACAGTGAGGTGCTGCTATTCCAAGGAAAAACTGAGGGTGAAATTGTCAGCCCTCGTGGACCACGTGACTTTGGGTGGGATCCCTGTTTTCAGCCAGTGGGATATGATAAAACTTATGCTGAAATACCAAAAGAAGAGAAGAATAAAATATCACATCGCAGTCTAGCACTTCAGGAGTTCCGGAAACATTTTATGAGCACATGTGAGTGCTAGTGATGTGATAAAAAGATTGTTGATGGGAGGTAACTGGACCCTCAAATTATTAATCAATTAAAATATAGCAATTAAGGACAATGAAGTGTTTAATAATTGGTAACTGTATCAGAGATTCAAATATTTATTCCTTCAGCCTGCAGTGATATTTATAGGAACTAGTTTTGAGAGCATTCACTCCTATCCTCAGCTGGCGTTTATTTCAGCAGTAAACTAATTGAGCTCTGATGGCCTGAGTATATACATTTGTGGATATTTGGGTGCTTAAAGGCTGTGAGTGAAATTAACACACAGCTCAATCAGTAATAAGATTGCTTTTATTTCCATTTTGTACTGTGAGAATGTCTATATCAGGGCTGGGCAACTGGTGCTCACTGAGTGCAGCTGCTCCACAGCCTTGCACTGTTAACTGTATGTTTAGCAAGGAAACAGTGAGGCATGCTAAAGGTATTCCTCAAGCCACCCAAGCCTGGTTTATGCATTAACATGCAGTCATAATAAAAAACCGCTGAAGGTAGGTGCTGCATGCCAAGCAATGGTAAAAGTGTAATGTTCTGCCATACTAAAACATCTGACTGTAGTTCTTTCCAACAAGCTCTGTACATATGACAATGAAGCATTCCAGAACTTGTGATCAGTCAGAGTGTGTTTGAATTAATACATAGCAAATATTATGTAATCTGACTAGTAGTGACTGATGCCAAACCAGTATACTTGTAGTAGGTAGTTGCAAATGGATACATGAATCTCAATCCATAGATCTGTAATGCAGTAAACAAAAGAATAACAAAGGTGTGCAATCATTTGCCTCAACAGTCTGCTAAGATACAGTAAAACCTCTCTCTAAACCAAACCCCATATATACTGAAAACCTGGAGAAACAGAAAATCTCGTAATGGAGTTATTTCCTATGTTAAAAATATTCAAAACCAAAAACTGCCTAATGCAGAATCCGAATAATTTCCTGGAAGTGTTTGCTCATATAACTTTAGTCAGATTATTATATGCATAATACATAGCTACATGCTAAATTTTTAAAGCAATAGCCATTAATTTTGAACATGACTCTACTTCCACCAAAATTTTAAGGACCATTTATGTCAGACTTAAATTAACTCAAGTTTTGTGGGGACAAATAAACTATCAGAGATATTGCAATTACATGTAAGCTGAAATACAACAAAATGTGCATTTTGAACCCATTTTGTATTTACAGACTTATATTTTAAATTATTCCTTTATTGTAATCCTGTGCAATCATATATTTACTTTCTCTACTACATACTGTTGATGACGATGTAGTTTTAAGGGCGTTCAACTACTAGGTTATCAGCTACATACTTACAGTTACAGCTACTAGAGAAAGTACTATATTCTATCTACAATTTCAATACTAAGATTTCACCAGAAACACATGTTTTGAGATTCCCTAAATTAAAAAAAGCAGTTTCAAAAAAGGTGTGTGTGAGTATGCATGCATGTGAACAGCATAACTCTAAAACGAAAAGTTGATTAAATACCAAACTTGGTATATGAGTTGAACATCTTCCAAGAATGCAACACAAAGATTTTCAAGAAAATCCCCCAACCACAAACTACCATTTACATGGAGAAATGTTTTCAAATTGAGATATTCTCAAAAACGACTAATAATATTGATTAAAATACCATATGTACCAGATTTTCTGTGCAGTGGAACTTGGATAATTCAAAATCATAGTTAATTCAAAGATTTTTCTTGGCCCCTTGAATTTTGTGTTAAAGCAATGTAAAAAATCACATGTAATTCAAATTTCAGTTTCCTTAATTTGAAGTTTTTGTTTAGAAATATCGGTTAAAAATTAATCTAAGTGCAGATATTTAATATGATAATTTCGTCCATGTGTTTCTGTAAAAGAGGTCATAGCTGCGGGATTGTTTGTTTTGTCAGAATCCAGTTTTGGGGGTGGAATAGCTTTGCTAGCTACCGGCCTTGAGTTTCTGCTCCCACATCCCCTTATTGAAAACATGTGTGCTTTTAGTTGTCACTTGAGCTTCCTACTGTTCAGTGTGTTGCAAATCAAAGCCACTGTACCTCTTAGTAAACCGCGTGTCCAGTACAAGACTTAAATTTTTGCGGAAAAGGTCACCATCATTCGAGAAGTTGAAAAGGGTTAGAAAAAAATGAAATTGCAAACATATATGGGATACCACCTAACACCATGTCAACTTTTCTAAAGTATAAGGAGAAAATGTTAAGCAGTGCTGCAAGTGAAAACGGAAAGAGTCGATAAAGGGTGAGATAGCCAGAAAATCCTGATGGATATATGTACCTCTATTGCTAAAATGTAAATTTTAGATGTGATTTGTAATTCAAATTTTTGGATATTTGAAATTTTTTCTTGCCCCTTCAGCTTGGAATCATCCAGTTGGTCTGGGTGGCTCGGTTATATGCTGGCCTACTGATCCTAAGGTCACAGGTTCAAATCTGGCCTAGGCTGATGGTTTTTAAGTGTGCTTAAAAACGACAGCTTCATGTCAGTAGATTTACTGGCATGTAAAAGATCTCCTGTGGGACGAAATTCTGGCACACCGGCGGTGAAGGTGTGTCCTTGGCAATTGACAGTATTATTAAGCAACATAATATTTTTATTTTTTTGGAATTGTCCAGGTTCCACTGTACTTTGTTTTATTAAAATACAAGAGATGGAAACCTGTGAAAAGGGATTGCATTCTGTTTTAGACAGGTTTTACTGTGGTACATTTATCAGAGCGCTGGCTCTCTATGCCCAAGTTTGCAGTTAAGATCTCTCCAAGATATGTGCTTAAACATATCAATAGATTTACTGCCATATAAAAGAATTCATGCAAATACCACCTTATATGACTCATAGTTGTAAATATCATTAAATAAACTGAATGATCATCTCTAATTTTTTAAACATACACAGTCAAGCAAAGCATTTAAGTTTTGGCAAGCTTTACTACCGCTTTGGAGTTTTTCATTTTACCTTATTAGGACACATTTTTCAAACCTTGTTAGCATCTTTAGTTCAATGTGACGATGTCAGATCCAGATATTTAATGGTAGAGCTTTATATACTGTGTTATATATAGTATGCTACAGCTGTGTTATACATTTTGCCCATAAGAAATGAAAAAGGTTAAAATGGAATATAGAAGTTGAGAACAGTGAAGTAACAAATAATAAAATTAATTTTGACACTAGGGGGACACTGACTTCACTTCTTTTTATTTTTATAAGGACATATGTCAGAAGCTTATGCTTTCAGCTCCAGCTTTGGTGCAGTTGAGGACATTGGGGAGGTTCCCACATGCATTGTCTGTGGAAGTGAAGTCCTCTGGATTGTCTATGATGAAGTTTAGAATAGAGTTTATTGACCATTAAGCTGTTTTACAATCAAGTAATAGGCCCTCTCATGCTTACAGATGGTTCATCAAATTACAATGTTCAAACTTTATAAAATTATTTACACTATTTACAATATTGCTACTCTATTGTAAATTTATACAATGATTGAGGTTATTTTGAGTCACTTATTTACACTCACCTTCACTACTGAACTGCTTTCATTATACAATGATCTTAACAATTGGGAGTTATTTCATGGACAACCTGTACACACATACACCCATGTACAAAATATTTGCAATATATTAATTGATTTCTTTGACATCAAAATACTCAACTGAATACAAAGCCTTGTCTTTTAACCATTTATCCATGGTTTAAATTTTTTCATGGGAAGTGAACTTACATGTATTGGTAATTTGTTATATAGTTCTAATCCAAGGTGTTTATAACTATTATGGGTTTTTGTAAGTATAGAATATGGTACATCAATTGTTTGATTTGTACGAGTATTGTGATTGTGGTTGGCATCCTTGTATATTGTTCTACATATTCCTTGATAAAAATCAGTACGATAAATACATATCCTCCTGGTACTGTCATGAGTTTCAATTGCTTAAAATGTTCTTTGCATGGTTCTAATATAGGCAGCCCTAGCATGCTTCTGAGTACCTTTTATTGCCATTTGAAAATTACTTTTGCTCCTACCAAATTTCTCCAGAAAAGAATGCCGTATGTTAAATATGAATGGAAAAATGCATAATAGGAATGTATGAGCCACTTATATTGTTCCTGAGTTTATATAGCAGAAATGTTACCCATGCTAGTTTATTACAAATATAATTTATACGATGGTCCCAGTTTAACTTTTGATCGAGGTAGAGGCCTAAAAGTTTCACATACTTATATTGATTTTTGGGGTTTAAATTAAAAATGATTTGTTCAGTATTTTGTTTATTAAGTTGCAGTGAATTTACTTTGATCCACATTTCAGTCATTTTCATCATTTTTATATTAGTGTTCCAGAGCAACGCTTAACACAACATATAATATATATATAAAACCATTGTTTACTTACTGCAGCGAAGTTCTTGTAACAGCAAACACAAAAAAAATTCAAATCTTTCAAAACCAAAGTCTGAGATTAATTACAGGTGCTATCAAAACCACACCAATAGCAGCTATGGAAATACTAACCAACCAATATCCCATTGAATATGAAATAGAAAAAGCGGCTCTTATTCAACACGAAAAGTTGATCAGACTCCCATTCAATACATGGCACAAGAGAAATTTTACACATACACTAAAGACTCAGGAGAGCTTTCTTTCCAAAATTCAAGACATCAAGAAGGATGTACACCTTCCTAATTCAAAGGAAAACTTCATATCTAAAGTCAATCCACACATACATTAGACATCACATATTACTTACACCAGACAGAAGAAGTTAAAAAAAGTGATACTCCAACTAGTGTTCTAAAATTATTGGCATTAGAGACAATCCATACTAGATTTCCAGAACACGAATGGCTCCATATTTATACTGATGGATCATTTATATCAAACCGAGATGGAGCAGGTGCTGGAGTCATATGTCACCTCTTTTCCTATTACAAATCTTTAAGTTATGGAACTACTAAACTTTGATGGAGAAATTGAAGCAATTCAAATGGCCCTACAAAATCTTTTGTACAGAATTTCACATTTTCAGCAAGCAGTTATTCTCTCAGATTCCAGGGCAGCAATTATAGCAATTACTTCCAAGTTGTCACCAAAAAACCAAACTATTATAGAATGTTGGAAGATGCTTAGCCATCTAACAGCACTTCAAAAACACCTAGTCTTCCAATGGATACCAGCTCACTGTGGACTGAGTGGTAATGAGAAAGCTGATTTTCTTGCAAAAAAGGGTACCAGCGGTGTACAAAAATCTATAGTTAATTTACCATTTTATGCAGCTAAAAGATTAGTCAACTCTGAATTCAAAAAAATTATTGCACAATGTTACTATTGAGACGGAATATTGACTAATAGAAAGTTGTTCATGTAAATATTCTTGTAAGAGTGTGTAAATTTTTAATTCTTTTAATTTGGGTGTATCAGGGACCTATTTCTTTTTGATATTCAAGATCCAGTGTCTTCTCGTCACTTTGAGTTCAACCAATGAGAACTGTTGCGCGGATGAATACATAAGAATGGCGGTGTTGCGTCAGAGACGCTCAGAACTAGATTCATTAGCGTCTGTGAGCTCAAAGTGGAAGGACGTATAATTGCTGATGGCGTGTGAACATGTAAATTACACCCAAACTTTTAACCAGCATAGACGCTATCGAATTTTAAAAGTTGTTAACTAACTGAAATTGTGATAAAAAGTGTAAACAACGAATAAATGTGTTTGTGATAAAAGAACGTTGGTTTATGCATTCCATTCGTTGACCGTCGACCCTGCAGATAAGAGTAGCGTCTGCTATAACAAACTTTCCACCTTTTAGTAAAAACATTACTCCTGCTGCTATATTCACGCTGATATGTGTTGTCCATCTTTTAATAAAACCCCGCCTCACTATGAAAAATCAAAGAATAAAAGATGGGAACTACCAAACATTCAAACAGTGATTCCTGAGTATCCTCGAAAAACAGCAGTTGCAACCTTCAGGTTGATTACAGGACATGATTGTCTGGCAAAACATTTAAACAGAATTGGGATATATTCTTCACCACTCTGTCCTCTATGTGATCTGCAAGAGGAAATGGATCGAGACCACCTTCAAATATGCCCGGCCACTTCTAGTGCCCCATCCATCAGTGAAAAATATTGGAGAGCAAGAGGATTAATGACTTCATTGTCAGAAATCCAGCATTAGCTGACAACATATTAGTGTGCAAAACTGTGTCTTTACTCTTGTTGGAAGTTATTAGTGTTGTGTCGTCCTCATATAATATTCTTTTGCAAGGGATTTATTTGGAAGATCATTTATGTAAATTATGAATAATAACGGACCTAAAACCGAGCTTTGTGGGACTCCTGATCTGATGGGCAAGAATTTTGATATTTCATTATTAACAATTACTGCTTGATATCTATTACTGAGGTATGTATCTGTCAAATTTATTGTAATGTTTGTTAACCCATAATGAGTTAGCTTTAATATCACTGTCTTGTGTGATACAGTGTTGAATGCTTTTTAAGGTCTAACATTGTGGCACTACAAATGTTTCATCTTCAAAGGATTCATATATACAGGGTGGAAGGTACTGCTTCAGCCACGTGTTAACCAGGGATTGTACATGATGACTGCAACAAATATGTTCAATACAATTTTTGTCTTCCAGTGTAACAAGTTGTTTGTTTGTTGTAATTGTTACAAAATGAAAATTTAGTTTATCAGGTTTGATAGGTATTACTGAGTCTGATTTTGATAATTGACTTCAGTTTTTTATAACATTCCATGCTGCCTTACTTTGTTTTTCAAGTTTTGTATGTAATTATCATTTGCTGCAAGTTTTGCTGCCTTAATTTCTCGTTTGTAGGTTTGTTGTAACGGTTGGTATGTCTGTTTATCATTAAGGTCTTTGTGTTTCTGATATTTAGAACAATAGTACAATAAAAGTGTTCTAGTTTTGTCTAAGTGGGGTTGTCCTATGGTAGGATTTCAAACATGTTCATAGCATTTAATGATGCAGATACTGTCCCAAACTTTTAGTTTTGGAAATCTGTGGTTGATGTCATGGTTTAAGGTCATAGTTTGTTGGAAATGGAAATGGTTTGTTGAAGCTGATTTGTGTCTTTACTAGTCAGACAGACAGCAGGACTAAAAACAGGACACTGTTAGTTATATGGACATCTCTACAAAATCGGTAAAGCTGTTGATCTGAAGATGTAGGAAAGAGGATGAGATTTGAACCAAAAAAGTAAGTCGATTAATAACACTACGCAACACTTACTTATAATTTACTGGAACATGTTTCGGAGGCTGACTTTCCTCCATTATCAATTGGACATCAACTGGTTCTCCCTGGTGTGGATGGTGATGTTTCCTCTGAGGTCTCCTCTGGTGGTGGTTCAAGGAACTTGCTGAAAATGTCCTTTTGGTGGATGTCGAAATTGAATAATGGAGGAAAGTCGGCCTCTGAAACATGTTCCAGTAAATTATAAGTAAGTGTTGTATAGTAATATTAATCAACTCACCTTTTTGGTTTAAATTGATTATTACAACCTGTTTTCAAACTTCCAAGAAAGAAGAAAGAGGACAAGACTTTTTCTCATCTATTATATGATTGTGATATGCTCACAGTCTTCAGAGTCAAACACTTTAATTGTGAAACCATGCAATTGCATGAATCTCAAGGAATAAAGGCCAAGAAACTGGTAAACTTTGCGAAGGACACTAAGATCTTGGCTATTTAAAGGAAGAGAGCACAAAAGATATATTCTGGTCGCAGTGTATAGGGTCCTAGAGACCTGCTCATCTTTTTTTAAAATGATAATAAAGGTAAATACCCTATTTCTGTTCTGACAGTATTTTGTCTTTTACTGAGAAAGCAGCACATTATGTACAGCGTATTTATAGTGTTGTGGTGTTAACTGTTTTCTGCATGTACAGTATTAGCTAATTGTTCTCAAACAGACTCGTCCATTTAAATTTGTGAAACTAAAAGTGACTTAAATATCTGCATGATTGCAGTATTGTTTACTAGCTAAATTAAATTTATTAAATATCTCATATAAATTGGTCGGCAACAAATAAGACATTTTATTTCAACAGTTTATAACTGAAAACATCAATCCCTGTGTAGGGAAACATTCCTATACATGCAGCATTTTCTAATGCATATTTGTAATTCCACAATGTTAAAGGCAATGAAATGTATTACTTTAAGATATTAAAAACCAGACTAAAATATGCTGTACTTGGGCTAAAATAATTGTAATAATTTTTTCAATATTGTAATGGTACTCGCTCTAATGTTTAAATCCCATCCATTATTGCAGCAAAGATAGATTGTGATATGAAATGTTATAGACATTATTTTGCACAATAAAAATGTTCTGTATACACTTAATGCTTTTGTATGTGCACACTTATGTTTTGGTCCTCCAGACATTCTGGGGGTTGTGAGAGAGCGATGTAACCACCAAAACATAAAAATATGGTGCTCTCTAAAAAGCGGTTACTATTACTGCTATTGCTCTCTCTATATTGGAGAGCAAGCGGATTAATGACTTCATTGTCAGCTAACAACAACAACACTTATGTTAGTTTTTGTATTTCACCTGCCTGTCTGGATGATTGAGGAAACGCCCAGTTTAGTACAAGACAATATCACACTGTTTACATTTCTATTGCAACTGTATGCCACAATTTGATAGTGTTTCCCTTTTCTTAACCATACAGTGAGCATGTTTTCATACAACCTTGAAACTTCATGAGGGTGTGAAGAGAACTTGGTAAAAGGGTAACAGAAGATAGGCTACATTGAAATCCCATGTGTTTACAGATGTAAAGCCTAAGATTAGTTGTTGCACTAAATTCTCTCTGTAGTAAAGAAGCCTCTTGCCATGGGCTATTGAAGCAAGTCCGTTTGAAATATATGTTATAAAATTGTTAACCATAGTAATATTGAAATGGAGTAAGTATTTCCAGTATTTTTTGAGAGGCGATTGACACTTATTGTGCTATCTTTGATTTGCAAGGTCAACCCCTGCCATATTACGAGTATAGTTGATCGCTGCCTTAGGACTAAGTATATTTATTTGTTCTTTTCTCCTGCCACTCTTTCTTTCTACCTCCCCATCTGTTCTAGGGTTGGAGTTGGTAGATAATAAAATAACATCCCTATTATGACAAACAACTGCAGTTATACCTCTATATTGGAATTTGTGAGATTTGCCCTTTTTTTTCAGCTTTATTTGCTTTGGCTTTGAAAATTCTTTCAGCTGTCCTTTTCAGCATGAGTTGGATCATATGCATATATTTTCTTATCCAAAAGCAATTTCATTAGCCAGATGTAAGTGAAAAAATTATAAGAATGGACGTGATGTGACAACCCCAAGTATTATTAGCTCAGTTGGTAGAGCACCCGCCTGCTGTGCAGGAGGTTTCAGGTTCAATTCCCGGCTGTGATATAGGAATTTTTCTCTAGCCAAGATTATTCCTTATCCTCCCTAGAGTCTGAAAGTATGAATGAGAGCGTGGGTGAACATTTATGTGAATTTAATGTTTCAAAAGCCTACTGTTAAATGAGTACCATCATTGCCTATAAGCAAATGTCCCACAGGAAAGGCTGCTGATATGGCCTTCACAGTCAAAAGTGGAATACAAATGGAACAATTGAAAAAAAAAGTATTCTTTGCATTTTCTAAAACCACCTGTTCTGGAAGTAGAAGGTCACTCTTTCTTACCTCTCTTTTTCCCCAGGTAGATTTTACATGCTAACAAATACCACTTTCACTATCTGCAATCTCCCTTGTAACGGTATTAAGAGTAATACCATTGGTTAATATAGAAGAAATTATTATAGGTTGGGGAACAGCCAGAGGGGTATGTCCTGAGAGTGGAACAGCTAGTGTTGACATAAACAGTGGAGTTGAACTGAAGAGCACGTGGAAAATGGAACCATCTGAAGTTGTCAATCCCCATTATGCATTTCCAGTAGGATTTGTATTAATATGTGTCATTCTTGTATTTGCGTTTGGATTCAAATCTGCGGAACAGTCTGCATTTGCCCAGCTCACGTATACAGGCGATGACCGGAAACCAACTGGCAAGAAAAGAAAAATTAAGGATAAGCAAAAGTCGCATGTTGGGCAAGAAAATACATCAAGTGATGAACAAGCAGATATAAAAGGGATCGCTAAAAAAAGATGCTGAAAAAGAGCAATCCAGCAAAACTGTTTCTAAACAAGATAAACAAAAAAGCGAGAAGCTTCACTTGTAAAGGAACAGAAAAATACAAACAAGGAAGTTACCAAAGTAATTATTGGTAAACAACTAAAAGAAAATCGAGAATCAATAGCTAAACCATTAAAGGAAAAGAAACAAGAAAGCTCAGAAAAATCCCCAGCAAAAGACTAACAAACTAGCAGCTAAACAGACAAAAGGAAAGTCTAATGAAAGTAAAGGAGAGGAAAGAACAGAAAGCTGAAAGGAACCAGGGACGTACTCCTGATGAAACTCTACCAAGATAGGAATCAGCGAGAGTGTAATTCCATTTTCCGTCATGGTGTAGGAGCATTCAGGGGGTTGCGTTATATAGTGTAGGTCAAGTTTAAATGTTTATTTAGGGTAGGTCAAGTTTATTTTGTGTAAACCCAGATGACAACTGAAGTCAAAACTAAATGTGTACTATTGATTACTTACTTCTGACATCCCTGCCACATTGAAGTTATGAGAATAACTTCAATAAAGATACAATAATGCAAATGTCTTGCATAAAACATCCAGGTGCATTTGTTAGGGACTTCCTTGTGTCTTTGTGGCCTGTCTAGCTGTGATCCTGTGTGGCACCTTCGGTGCCCTCATTTCATCCCTGCCTCCTGTGGGGTGGTTGCCATAATAGATCTGTTTAGGTCGAAGTGAGCAAGGTTGTTGTTGTAGTGTTTAACGCCCGCTTTTACTACTACGGCACCGCAGGCGGTGACACTGATGATACATGAAGATGGAGCACCGGTGGAATGAGATGGCGGGGGAAACCGGAGTACCCGGAGAAAACCCGCCCTGATGCCGCTTCGTCCACCACGAATACCACATGCGGGTCCCTGGGATCGAACCCGGGCCGCCTAGGTGGTAGGCGAGCGCGCTAACCGCTCGGCCACGGCGCCGCCGAAGTGAGCAAGGTGTCCCGTCTGTCTGTACCCTTAACCTTTTTTTACCTCTACATAAATATTAACACAATCCACAAGCTTAAGAAGAATGCTTTGGATTGGGAAGCACTCTGCGACCACTGTGGGCTCTGCAACCCCAGGAAATCTCTTTTGCCAAATACTTCTTGGAGACAAAGAGATCTTGGTGTGTGCCTCCAGAGAGTACAGTCTTTCTGGCCTTATCATAATTCTCTCCTAGTTTTAATTTGGCTACCCAAGAAACATCATCTCTTCCTGGAAATAGTGACACAATCTTTGCCAGTGCACTCTACTTGTTTCTGATGTTCAGAGCCTAAAAGTACCACATCATCTTCCTCCAAGTTTTATCTTCTTTTGCCCTTTAGACATTGGATAAGTTGTGATAGTTGCTGTCTCCTGAAACATTGTTTTAATTCTTGCATTAGATGTTTGTAGCATAAATGTGACTGTAACTTAACCATCTCTAGCTGATCAATATCTTGTTCAGAAATATCTCCACCATGAGGAAACATAGATATTTCATTGAGAGGTAGAACTGGAACTTAAAAATTCAATGCCACAGCTGGGACTTGAACCACAGACCTTCTGCTTACCAGGCGGGTGCTCTAACCATTGAGCTACTGTGACAATCTGCCAGAATGGCATTGAATTCTCAAACCAGTTCGTATTTCTCCCTGTAAACCACAGAGGCAGTCTCACATCAGAGACAATTACCCCAATGGTGACTTACTAATTGTAAGTACTTTATGTCCCAGGATTAAATAACCTTCAGATGGTCATTGGGAAGCACCGGTTAATAGTGTACTGCCTGGTAAGTGGAAGGTCTGTGGTTCAAGTCCCAGCTGTGACATTGAATTTTTATGTTCCAGTTCTACCTCTCAAACATTGCCCACACACGGCTTGTGTGTTAAAAACACCAACAGTAAGTTTGTTGGCATAAATAAATAATAATAGATATTTCATATTTATTTTTCATCCCATTGATCATATACACGACTTGGGCAGTGTCAAGAGTACATATACCTACAAAAATAACACTATACAGTAGAAACCTGCAGCCCGAAGTTCCTGATAATCCGAACACAAAATCCATAATTAAAAAGGAATAAAAAGCTTAGTAGAGAAAGCATTTTTATTTTGGAACTGACAAGCTCATTATTGAAACTACACACATCTGAACATAATGTTTATTGCACATGTTCACAGCATAACACAAATAAGCACCTGTTCTGTATTAATTTATGACCGAAAATCATAAAATTACTGTAGAATGACCACTAACAATAGTGTAGCAAACTGAACTACCTGCATAATGCTGCTATTGTATGCAATCGGCTATGTACACAGTGTACTGGTTGAGAAAAATCTGCCATGAAACATGCAGAAAACACCGGGAAACCATTCAACACAATATGGAAGACCCTATTAATAGGCCAACTTCCAATTGGAGGAGAAGGAACCAATAGGATTACGAGTGGGCTAGTCAGGGTAGGCAGTGACTAATTGGATGGATTTTTTGCAGTCGCCCATTTAAGAAGCTGAACATAGTTTTATGGCGAAACATTGGTATAATTTTTAATTCCTTAAAAAGCCAACAAGAAGCAGCCTATACCAGAAACCAAAAAGTAATGGACATAGGCTGTGGAAGTCTACGCAATCATTCAATTACTGATACCATTGCTAAGCAAGCTGTGCTGTTTCTCCTCCTTTGTAGTTATGCCTACAGAAATGTGTTAGGGAACTCTTATCTACAGATGTTGGCGGTAGAAAAGCTATTATCATCTTATATACATTGACAAGATTTAATTTTTATCCTTTTTATTCTGATTTGCAATCATTTATAGTGCTCTGGAACTACATATACACTAGATATATAAAAATGTACTTTTCTCGGGCAGACCTCAGATACACTGTATTCGTTTTGCACTTTTTCAAAGCATTGTTATTTCTCTGTGCGCTAAGACTGTCGTCTTCCCGAGGCCTCTATATTTTTCATTTTCTTATGAGAAATTACAAAGAAAAAAGCAAAAGTACAAGTGATAGTGTGACTTGCCAAAACTTTAATAATTGTTATCCATTTGTCTTTACTTCAAGTGATATGCAGTTAAACAGAAGAGAATGATAAACCTCTATTTGTGTAGTTAACAGATATTAATACATACTTTCTTACCTGTTATAATAGAATATATTATATTTAGGACCTATATTTAGTGGATCATTTCATTTAATGCTCTATACGTGTTTAATGGGAAAACAATTATTAAACATTTGTCAGACTTAACATAAAGTTCTCTGATATAAAAAGTGTAAGCATTGTGGACTGTTGAACAAAGTTCTTTTCAGTTTGAATCTATCGAAACTTAGGATAAAGCATTAATTTTTCTATAAATAAAATTAGGTTATGTGTTGTATTGGCATTTTTCTGTTTAAAAATATTGGTCATTTGTAGTTTGAACAGTTTATTAGCTACAGTCTGATTTTTAAAAGAAGATACATGACAGATGTGAAGCAAGGGGCTAAAGGGTAGGAGGGGAAGGCTGTTGCTATGGAAATGTAAACAAAGGTTGCCACATTGGTTACAGTGATGAATCAGGTCTGTTATCGCTAGTTATTTGCAAGAAACCGACCTTGGTTTGGCATTAACAATAACCCCTAGCACAATAGCCCTTTGCGGGTCAAGGCTTACTGCCCTATCGTTGCATTCCCCACCTCTGCCAACTGTGTTAAAATTCATATTAAAAGACAAACAATAGCTCAATACCACATTACAGAATTACACATTAAATATTGGAATTTGTTCATTTAATTTAGAGAAAAACAGATCACTGTCCTTTTGTGGTCTTTTTCAGACAAGTTGTTTACTAATTATGATTATGCAAGTGAAAATCAGGATTGATTTTAGCTTTCAAGTTGCCAAATGTTGCTGAAAAGAGACCTTTTCTCTAGAAAATTTACAAATGTGACAGGAATAATATCAAGTAATTATTATTTATTTATGCCAACAAACTTACTGTTGGTGTTTTTAAACACACAAGCCGTCTGTGGGCAAAGTTTGAGAGGTAGAACCTGGTTTACCAGGAGAAATACGAACTGGTCTGAGAATTTAATGCCATTCTGGCAGTTTGTCACAATAGCTCAGTGGTAGAGCAGCCGCCCTGTAAGCGGAAGGTCTGTGGTTCAAATCCCAGTTGTGGCATTGAATTTTTAAGTTCCAGTTCTACCTCTCATAATGTCAGGTGTTTTTACTGTATTCAATCAGAGAAATGGTGTTGTAATCAGCATACTTGCTTTACATCTATTATGTTTTCCTTTAATTTGAGTTCTTCAGACTGTTGTACTTCTAAATTCAATTCCTCATTGAATGATATGTATGTAAAAGTGTTCATTGTATAATTTGTTATATTTATTAAGGGTATTAAATGTTTTCAAAAAGAGGATTTTTTCTTTTTATTTAGGTTTCGTATTATCTTTCCCATATTACTTCATATAATGCAACACAACAGTATAGTCTTTTGTTTTAATAGTGCTAATTCAATGGCCCTGCATATGCCAGAGTTGGAAATTTGAATCAGGCTTGAAAAATTCGGTGTCATGGAAATGACTCAAGCTATAGGTCTTTATCTTCTTATGTTATGCTTTTCTGGTGAGCTTCCATGAAAAGATTTAATATCTCCTTGCCATGGTACAGCATGGAATAGCATAGGTACAGAAAGTTGAAGATTCAAGGTTTGAGTTCAGGTTATGACATTGAAATTTTCATGTGTGAATAAGCTGCCTGTTGTTTTGTTTTAAATGCTTAATTAACCAATAAGCTTTAATATAATAACTTTAATAAATAATTCATTTTTCTTCCACCATGTCAGGCCAAAGTTGGACTGAAAAATTCAAAGCCATATTTGGGATTTGAATCACTTTGAAGTCTTAGGCTTTATATTTACGAGAATATTAGTTAGCATTGGGGTATGTTATCTCAAAATCAATTTGAGAACACCTTGTAGTTTATCAGAAAAAATGTGAATCAGTTGGAGAATTTAGGTTGTGCCAGCTTGTTCCCACAGTAGCTCAGTGGCAGAGCAACAGCACAGACAGCTAAAGATCCGTGGTTCAAATTCCAGGTGAAGCATTGAATTTTTCAGCCTGATTCTACAGTGTCTTCATAGATTGGCTGGACCATCTATAAGTAATTTTACATTTTCATGATGGGCGCAAACACAAACACAATGCGTTCCATTAGCTCCTGGCAGAATGCATTCTTTTGGTCTCAGCTCTGCAAATTTGGAAAAACTTATTTTTACTACTGGATATTTGTCCTTGAAGCACCTGTAGGTTTTCTTAAGGTTACATAAAATTAATCTTTTCTGTTTATGAACTTCTTGACCTCCCTCTTTCACACCAACAAAAATATTTTTTCCTGGCATTACCCTACTAATTTCATCTAATTTGTAGAATTCCAACACCTTTGTTACTGTTGACTGTTCTAAAGATTTACCGATTTTAACACCAGGAGTGGATAAAATTCCGTTTTCTTTAGCCAGTCTCTTTGCCACTCCTATCATATGATTTGACGCTTCAAAATGCTGTTTAATTTTATTGTAGGACCAATCTTCAAAAATTGTTAAAATTAAAACTTTTAATGTTGTTTTATCATCTGTTGTGCGGAAGGATTCAATTAATTTTGTAATAATATCATTATTGTCTGATTTCTCAGTGGACGTTGCTGCATTATCCTGAACATGAAAAACTTTCGTTGCTAGGGAACTTGTCACCTGCTGAAGCTTTTCTCGGGGATATCGCTTTTGTATTAATTTTCTTTTTTTGATAGCGGATTCGCCTATTGAAACTAAACTCTTATTAATATCCTCAATATTATCAACATCTTGCAAAGTCACAGAACTACCTGAAGAAGAAATGGAATTTTCACTTCCTTTGTTTGTGTGGCATTCATTTGATGTATGCTTATCATCACAAGAACCAGAGGCTTCAGATAACGGTTCATTTGACGTAGAATGAAGTTTCTACACTTTTATGCGGCATGAATTACACATTTGCACATCTGGAGACTCCGTTAAATTTAGCTTTGTCAATAAATCACAACTTAAGCATCTTAGATTGTTTTTTTTTAAAAGAGTGCTTAGGAAGATTAAAAGGATTTAAACATTTGTCATATGAGGTGCTTTGAATAGCAAGGGCGTATGCATCAAAATACAAATTTTTTGTTTTTTTTTGCAACATATAGTATGAAGTCTACTCTTTAATGCCTGTTAAGCATGAATGATACACCCTGGATATGAACGAATTCTCCATTTGAATACAGCATGATGTTAGACCTTCCGTGCTTCAGCCAAATCTCAAGAATAGCAAAGGTGCAAGCCAACCTGCCGGCCGGTATGCTGTGACAGTCGCTCTTGAAGAGAGTGTAGCAATAAGTCACTTAAGAGAGGGTACTGTTTATTTTCAGGCTTTTACCCCCCATAAATGGTTATTCCTTAACCTTTCAAACATTTTTGCGGTTTTGTAAATAGTTTTTGCCTAGATGTACGGGGCATTTCTTTAGTTCATTCTGTTGCTTTTAAAGAAGTCTGTGTTTAGTGGTTTGCAGCTCTCGGTTTAACTTCTGTTTAGCATTATGTTTCAAAAGTAATTGTGTTGTTTAGTGACAATGCCATTGAACAAACCTTCAGTGCATTTAGGGTAGTGATTTACTTTTATTAAGCACTATGAGTGACACAGACAGTGATTCTATTTCTCGTCACGTAAGTCGTCCCAGAAAACGCTGTGTGCAGAAAAACCAACGGAAAATACATATGGCTAAGAAGAAGAGAAATACAGGTGAAGAACACATAAGTTAAAAAACCAAACATGTAGTAAAGGCACACACCAGAGGTAGAAGAAGAGACAGCAGCGGATGACGATATTTCACAATACTAACATATTCTGGCTCCTCACGGCACAGCACAGCGGTTAAATATCTTCGGTGATCTAGCCATACTTTTTGTTAACTTACTTCTTTATACTCACTTTAGAAGTATTGTTGTTAGCATTAGAACAAATATTTACCAATATTAGTTAAAGTATTGCTTGCAAAATGCTAACTTTAGACATAAATGTTTTGGTTACAACGCGCATGAAAGCATACGTTATCTAAATTATATTGTTGATGCAATTAACCTTCTGAAATCTTAAATATCTGCAAAATAACATTTTACATTCCTAATTAACAGTATTAATGCATTAGATTCACATCTGAGCAATTTTTAATCTCTCTATACATGATTTTAATATGTACTGCATAGTAAAACTTTAATCACATTTTTCTCAAAACTAGCTTTTGGCACATACGCCCTTTCTATTCTAAGGGCCTCATATCTTACGCAATGTTCACTGTTGCTCATGCTGTAAATTTATTCCACATCAATTTAAATTCTATTTTTGGTTTTACAAAATATACCATCAAAAAAGCAATCCAAAATTTATGTGTAATAATAATTGATCGAAAGTTGTTAAAAGTGTTATATTTAACCTTTCCAGTGTGCCAAACCCCAACTCTCAACTCTATATGGCCTTAGAGTAACAAGTGATTTTATATTATGGTGCACGCAGAAATTGCTTAATTTCTAATAGCCATAACTAAGCAAGTAATTTAAAAATACAGAATAAAAAAATACAGGTCTCCTTATTTTATGCCTATTATTCATAAAAAAAATTTTGAAACTCCTACGAAAAAGTCGTGTTTTACGGGTGTTTGATTTGATGTGGATTGACCCTTTACCAGATCGTTATAGCCACGGTAGGGGATTTCTCCGAAAATTTATTGAATACATTGAGTATAATAACCTTAGCCGTAGCCCATCATTTCTGGTCAACTCAGCACACCATAAAACTGAATATCAAATTATTAAAACATATAAAAACTACAGCTGAACTGATAATTTGGGAAAAAATACACATGATGAAGAATGTTCACCTAACCATGAATTTTCAAATACCATAAGTAGACAACATCCTGAAGTTTGTGTTCAAAATCCAGACAGCAGCACAATCACAACCACAACAGGTTCTTCATCTTCAAATGCCAGTTGAGAAAGCACTGAAGAAAATGTTCTTTGAAACACATCCGAATACAAAGTAAGTTAAGTGAAACTGAAAGTGTCTATAGGTCAACTCAAATACTTCTATAAATCAAGAGTGTATAAGTTGAGTCCTTAATAATTTTTAGTGACTTGTGATAAGGTTTTATTATTAAAAGATAAATGTAATAATACCTTGTAGATATACTCCTGCTAATAAGTCTAACCTATTCACTATACTCCTGATGTTTTATGTGTAACTGTGCATAATTTTACGCTCTTACGTACTCTGTCAACTTTACTACTTTTTACTTTACTACTACAATAAATAGTTGAACTATTGTATTCCATCCAAAAATTTCATACCAAATTTCACTGGAAGTACATGTTTTGAGACCTCCTGAATCAAAAAAAAACAATTTTTAAAAGAGTTTCTCAAAAATGGCTCTAAAAATTTTTATTACTTAAATTACATTTAAGATATTTTTATGAGATATGAAATGTACACCTTGAATTTTCAGGGAATGCCTCAAAAGTTTTCTTCATTCTGGATGGCTTTTGCATAACTGCTAAACCATAAGAGATAGACAAAATTGTACTGCATAAAAAATGTAGATCTCGTTAAAGTATACAATTTATGTCAGATACCTTTTTTGTGAAGTGAACCTTTCCAAGATATTGTGCTGTACTTGTATTTTCCCAAATGGGAAGTCATTATTCATTTCTTTGTCTCATACATGCAAAGAGAATGGAATGTCGAAGCCATTATATAGTGATCAGCTCTTAAAACATTTGACTATCGCTTAAAGCCTACTGTATTCCCACATTCCCCTTGCACCTACAAGAAAATTGCCAATAACATCTATCTTGGTTAATATGAAGTAGATAGAGGAATAGGCATTTGTAAGCAGAGTAGTTTGTAAAAAATAAAGAAACTCATGTGAGTGCACACATCAGATTTTTTTGAATTGGCAGAGAAGTTTTAAAGCCTACACTTCCAGGAACTTGGAAATCTATCTCCCAATGTCATCCCTAAAACAAGGAACAGAAATGCTCAAGCTCTCATATTAATGGAAACTTTTACTTAAATACGTAACCATCTTTTTTTTTTGCGTGAAAGAAACTTAACACTGAAAAGTTTCTCTGTTAATTTTAATCAGTCTCTGTAAACTTCCATCTTTCTTTGAATTCTGTCCTATATGCAATAGTTAAGTTGGTATAACTCAAAATGATAAGCAATATATTTTACAATGGACAAGAAACTGCAAATTGTCCTTAAGTATGATGAAATGATCTTGCAATTGTATTTTGTATTGTAGTAATTGAACAATAAAATATACTTCTGTGAAACTGTGTCAAAATTATTTTTCTCATCTTGTAAATCATGTGTACTGCTAATTATTCTACATTTAAACTAGAAATAAACTACTTTTATTCAAATCATTAGAGTCATTTTTGAGAAAAATCAAAATTTTTGAAGAATTTTCCATGTAAAGGGTAATTTAAGGTGTAGGAATTTTCCTCAAAGTTGTTGTGTCACATCCTTAAAAGATGTTAAAGTTAAATATGAACTTTAGTTTTTAACCAACGTTTTGTAGTTATGCTGTCCACAGACTGACACACTGACACATACACACACATTCACACACACTTCACATGGACCTTTTTCTAAAATGTTTTTTTTTTTTTTTTGGATTCAGGGGGTCTCAAAACATTTCTGGCGAAATCTCCTCATCGAATTTTCGGATGAAATGCAATACTTCCTCTACTTACTATGTGTAGTAGAGAAAGTAAAAATACAAGTTGTAAGTGATCACTTATTGAACCTAATTGTTCCTTATATAATTCTGTTCTTGAATATGTACTCCTGCTTATTTCATATTGAATGAGTTATAACTAATCATTACATTATCTTTCAACTAAATAATATTTACTAATTGTAATAATGTAAGAAATTACCTCCTATTTTTAAAAAATTATCAATTGAGTAGAAACTCTTGAATAAATATTTTTTTAGTTCTTTTTAAATCTGTTAATACAGCTTATAGTTTTTATATTTTAGGCAATTTATTGTACACTATACAGTAGGTTATTACAAAATTTGGCTGACAGGCACATGGCCTGTCTCCTGGACACGTACTGCTTGACTTGGCTGGCAGTTGCACGGCCCATCTCCCGGTCATACATGCATGGAGGTCAAATCAAATGTCATATCACATTAACAATTACAAGAAAACATGCCTTATCACAGGATATGTTGGAAATGCCATCCATCTGGATCAATACATCTATGGCGTCTTCTAAAGAAATTTTCATTCACACTCATTAGGTCAGCTTCCGTTATGGTGTTAATTTCTCTCCTGATATTTTGTTTTAATTTTGATTTGTGCAAGGAGCTGAAGAGATTGTATACTGCAGTCAGTTCATTTTGAAAACACTTCAAGCAAAACTAAATACTTGTAAACATTCCTATGTTATTTACTTACCTACCTAACAGAAGTAAGACTGATGCATGTGTGACAATTAGCATGTGTGTGTAGGGAAATGTAGTGAAGATCACACGGGCCATGTGCCTGCTGGCCAAGTTTTGTAGTAAATGTACTCTACGTGCAGCTACTGATGGTTTATAAATTTCCAATCTTTGAGATTTTATATGAAAATTGTTATTCCCCCTTGTGTTATGCCCATGTATCTGATTGTTATATGATCATTTTGCAATCTAATTACCCCATAATTATATATATAAAGAATACATTATAAAATATTTAGTTTTTTAAATATTCCCTACATGATTTCTGGTTGTTCAACCTTAAAATAATTCTGATGACTCTTTTTTTGCAGTGTGAATAATCTTTTGGTATATACCATTGCACTTGGACCCTATACCACAATGCCTTATGATAAATGTGAGTATACATGTCCATAATAGACATTTTTCAAAATGTTTATGTACAATTTGTGCCTTTTTTTAAGTATAAACAGGTTTGAAGAGATTTTTTTACAGGTTTTATCAATATGTTTTCCCAAGTTTAAATTTTTATCTAATTCCTAAAAGGTTTGTAGGCTCTACTTCTTTTTTCATTTGCATTTTCTATATCTATATTACATTATTCTTATTTTCAGCTGTCTGTACACTCATATAAACTGTGTTTTAGATACATAAATTATTTGCTTTTTAAGTACTTTTATCATTTGCTTATTATTTTCTCATTATCTTTAGATATTCTAAAATGCTATAACTTATTTTTGGGAGAATGAAACTTCATGTATTTTATAAATGAGAATGAGAAGAAAGTGATTCCAGGGAAAAGCACATTTGTCCTGCTTCTTCACATATTTAGCAAGTAAACAAACATAATGGTCTTGTTAACATATGTATCTGCTACCAGTCAGAGGATAACAGCCCATGTGACTCTAGACTCTGATAAACCTCTCCAAAGATAGTGGTCCTAAAGTAAAACAGTGAAGAGGTGCTGAATGTTTCTATTTGTACAGTATGTTCCATAAATTGGTGCATATGGATAAAGCATCCAGTAATCACTGCTGAAAATAAATTCAAATTATATAAAGCATTTCCAGTTGTGATTTGTTATTTCACAGAACAAAGGACTTGTTATGTTTCAGTCAGTAAATCAATCAATGATAGATTTTGCCCAAGGGCAGATCCTTCACTGCAGCCAATTTGTTTTTCCCTGGACCAGTTTCAGCATGGTTCTTCCTTTGTCCATTCTTTCTAAAAGAATGATCTAAAAGAAATTCAATATTTTCTATTTGTTTCATATACACCATTCTTCTCCATATCTACATTTTCCACAATTCCTTGCACTAACCAAGCTTCCATACTATACATTGCTGTGCTCCTTGCGGGATCACTTCACAAACCTTTCTTCAGTTTTTCCTTCGTGGTTTTACCGAGAATAATTCTTTTTCTATTTAGAGCTTCCTTCGTACTTGCTGTAGGTACTCTGAATTCTTGACAACAACTGACATTAACTTTTGTGGCAAATCCCAAGTATCTTAAGCTGTTATTGATCTTAAATTTGCAAGGTACCTTATTTCTTTTCTTCTGACACCCACGTTCTTTATATTTTCTGTATTTGGTAATGTTTAAAATAAAAGCTGACTTCTTTTTACTTTCTCTACTGGTAAGTAGGGGAAGTATTGTATTCCACCCAAAAATTCAATGTCGAGATTTCACCGGAAATATATGTTTTGAGGCCCCCTGAATCCAAAAAAAAGCATTTTTAGAAAAAGGTCCATGTGTGTGTGTCTGTATCTGTCAGTCTGTGGACAGCATAACTCAAAAACGGAAAGTCGGTTAAAAACCAAAGTTGGTATTTAAGTTTAATGTCTTTCAAGGATGTGACACGAAGATTTTGAAGAAAATAGCCCCACCCTAAACTACCCTTTACATGGACAATTTTTCGAAAATTTTGATTTTCTTGAAAATGGCTCTAACGATTTTGATTTAAATGTCCTATGTTTGAGATATTTTTATGACAAATGAAATGTATATCTTGAATTTTCTGACTATAGCCCCTGTAGTCGTATTTACTCTGGACGACTTTTGCATAACTGGTAAACCGTTAGAGATAGACCAAATCATACTATACAAAAAATGTAGATCGTGCTAAAATATACAATTTATGTCTCAATAAATTTTCTTGTAGGGTGAACCATTTTGGAGATATTCCTTGTTATGTGTGTGAGTTTCAGAAAACTTAGAACTTTAGCGAAATGCAACAACGTTGTTCATTTTTTTATATGTTAATCGTGCAAAGAGAGCGGAATCTTAAAGGTCAAAAAGATTTGACTGTCGCACAAAACCTTCTATATTCTAATATTCCCCTTGTACCTACAAGGACATAAGTAGTAAGATAATGTGTACGAATGTTTATCTTAACACGAAGAAGATATAGGAATAAGAGTTTGTAAGAATGGTTTATACAAAAGCAGAGAAAGTCATGTGAGTGCAACACATCAGATTTTTTGTATACCTAATTACATTTTGTCTATCTCTTACCGTTTGCCGGTTTTACAAAAGTCGCCCAGGACTTTCCCATAAAATTTAAGAGCCATATTTCATTTATCGTATGAATATTTTAACGTATGGTACTTCGATTAAATCATTGGAGCCAATTTTGGCCTCTTACCCCTTTTCTTCTTCCCCTTCCCATCTTCCCCCTTTCCTCTTCCCCTTCTCCGTCTTCTCCTCCATCTTTTTTCTTCTCCTTGTTCTCTTTCCTTTCACCTAGCTCTTTGTATAAGGAAGTACCTTTGTCCACAGTCAAGCTTAAATACCAAGTTTGGTATAATATATCATACGACTTTTAGCTTTATAGTTATGTTCAGACACAGGTACACAGTGGCACACGTATATTTTTCGATAAGTACTTTTTAACATCGAAATGTCAACATCGGGGGTTCGACATCGAGGGTTTGACATCGAAGTTTCGACATCAGGAGTTCTACTTCGAGGGTTCGACATCGACTTTTCGACATCGACTTTTCGACATCGAGAGTTCGACATCCAGTGTTCGACTTCGAAGCTTCTGCATCGAACTTTCGAAATCGAAGTTTCGTCATCGAGGGTTCGACATCGAAGTTATGACATCGAGTGTTACACATCGAGGGTGCCACATCGAGGGTTCGACATCGAGGGTTCAACATCGAGGGTTCAACATTGAGCGTTCGACATTGAGGGTTCGACATCGATGTTTCGACATCGAGGGTTCCACATCGAGGGTGTGACATCAAATTTTTGACAACGTAGTTTCGACATCCAAATTTCGGCAACGGGGGTCCGACAACGAGGGTTACACATCGAATTTTCGACATCGCGGGTTCAACTTCGAGGACTCCACATCGAGGGTTCGACATCGGTGTACAACATGGAGGGTTTCACCTCGAGGGTTCGCCATCAAAGCTTCGACGTCGAAATTTCGATATCGACATTTTTACTTCGGCGGTTCGACATCGAGAGTTCGACATCCGAGCTTCGATATCGAGTATTCGACATCGAAATTTCGAACATCCTGTTTCGACATCGGGGTTCGACATCGAAGTTTCGTAATCGGAGTTTCGACATAGAAGTTTAGACATCGAAATCTCGACATCGAAATTTTTACATCGCGTGTTCGACTTCTAGGGTTCCACATCGACGATTCGACATGGAGGGTTCCACATCGAGAGTTCGTCATCCGGTGTTCGACATCGAGTAATCTACATCAAGGGTTCGACATCGGTATCGACTTAGAGTGTTCGACATCGAGAGTTAAACATCCGAGGTTCGACATCGAAGTTTCGACTTCGGAATTTCCATATCGAAATTTCAACATCGGGGTTCGTCATCGAAGTTTCAACATCGAAGTTCCCTCATCGAAATTTTTACATCGGGTGTTCGATTTCGAGGGTTCCCCATCGACGGTTCCACATCGAGGATTCAACATCGAGGGTTCGACATCGAGTGTTCCACATCGAGGGTTCGAGATGAAACTTTAGACATCGAAATTTCAACATGGAATTTCGGCATCGGGGTTCGACTTCGAGTGTTCGACATCCGAGATTCTACATAGAAATTTCGATATCGAAACATCAACATCGAAATTTACACATCGGGTTTTCGACATAGACTGCTCCACATCGTGCACTCAACAGCGAATTTTCGATATCGAAATTTCGAGATCGGTGTACGTCATTGAGGGTTCCACCTCGAGGGTTCGTCATAGAAGTTTCGACATCGATATTTTTACTTCGGCGGTTCGACATCGAGGGTTTGACACTGTGAGTTCGACATCCCGGGGTCGACATCGAAAATTTGATATCGAAATTTCAACATCGGTTAACGACGTCGAGGTTCGACCTAGAGGGCTCGTTTTCGAAGTTTGGACATCGAAAAATCGTCATCGAAATTTCGACATCGAAATTTTTACTTCGATCGTATCGAGGTTCCACATCGAGGGGTCGACACCGAAGTTTCGACATCAAAACTTTGACATTAGGTATTCGACATCGAGTGCTCCACATTGTGGGTTCGACATCGAAGTTTCGATATCAAAATTTTGAAATCGAAATTTCAACATCGGTGTACTACATGAAGGGCTCCACATCGAGGGTTCGTCATCGAAGTTTCGACATCGAAGTATCGTCATCGAAATATCAACATCTAAATTTTTACTATCGCGGTTCGACATCGAATTTTCGACATCGAGGTTTTGACATAGAGATTTCGTTATTGAAATTTCAAAATCCAGTTTCGACATCGTAGTTTTGACATCGAAGTTTGGGAATTGGAGTTTCGACAGAAGTTTCGACATCGAAATTTTTACATCAGGTGTTCGATTTCGAGGGTTCTACATCGAGGATTCGACTTCGAGGGTTCGACATCAAGAGTTCGACATCCGGGGCTTGACCTCGAGTGTTACACATCGGGGGTTCGACATCGAAGTTTCGACATCGGCTTTCGACATTGAGGGTTCCACATCGAGGTTTCTACATCGATTGTTCGACATTGAGTGTTCCACATCGAGGGTTTGACATCAAATTTTTGACAACGTAGTTTCGACATCCAAATTTCGGCAACGGGGGTCCGACAACGAGGGTTACACATCGAATTTTCGACATCGCGGGTTCAACTTCGAGGACTCCACATCGAGGGTTCGCCATCAAAGTTTCGACGTCGAAATTTCGATATCGACATTTTTACTTCGGATGTCGACTTCGAAGTTTCGACATCGAAATTTCGACATCGGCTTTCGACATTGAGGGTTCCACATCGAGGTTTCTACATCGATTGTTCGACATCGAGGGTTCCACATCGAGGGTGTGACATCAAATTTTTGACAACGTAGTTTCGACATCCAAATTTCGGCAACGGGGGTCCGACAACGAGGGCTACACATCGAATTTTCGACATCGCGGGTTCAACTTCGAGGACTCCACATCGAGGGTTCGACATCGGTGTACGACATGGAGGGTTTCACCTCGAGGGTTCGCCATCAAAGCTTCGACGTCTAAATTTCGATATCGACATTTTTACTTCGGCGGTTCGACATCCGAGCTTCGACATCCGAGCTTCGATATCGAGTTTTCGACATCGAAATTTCGAACATCCTGTTTCGACATCGGGATTCGACATCGAAGTTTCGTGTTCGGAGTTTCGACATAGAAGTTTAGACATCGAAATCTCGACATCGAAATTTTTACATCGCGTATTCGACTTCTAGGGTTCCACATCGACGATTCGACATGGAGGGTTCCACATCGAGAGTTCGTCATCCGGTGTTCGACATCGAGTAATCTACATCAAGGGTTCGACATCGAATTTCGACATCGGGATCGACTTAGAGTGTTCGACATCGAGAGTTAAACATCCGAGGTTCGACATCGAAGTTTCGACTTCGGAATTTCCATATCGAAATTTCAACATCGGGGTTCGTCATCGAAGTTTCAACATCGAAGTTCCCTCCTCGAAATTTTTACATCGGGTGTTCGATTTCGAGGGTTCCACATCGAGGATTCAACATCGAGGGTTCGACATCGAGTGTTCCACATCGAGGGTTCCAGATGAAACTTTAGACATCGAAATTTCAACATGGAATTTCGGCATCGGGGTTCGACTTCGAGTGTTCGACATCCGAGATTCTACATAGAAATTTCGATATCGAAACATCAACATCGAAATTTACACATCGGGTTTTCGACATAGACTGCTCCACATCGTGTACTCAACAACGAATTTTCGATATCGAAATTTCGACATCGGTGTACGTCATTGAGGGTTCCACCTCGAGGGTTCGTAATAGAATTTTCGACATCGAAATTTTTACTTCGCCGGTTCGACATCGAGGGTTTGACATTGAGAGTTCAACATCCGGGGGTCGACATCGAAAATTTGATATCGAAATTTCAACATCGGTTTACGACGTCGAGGTTCGACCTAGAGGGCTCGTTATCGAAGTTTGGACATCGAAAAATCGTCATCGAAATTTCGACATCAAAATTTTTACTTCGATCGTATCGAGGGGTCGACACCGAAGTTTCGACATCAAAACTTTGACATCAGGTATTCGACATCGAGTGCTCCACATTGTGGGTTCGACATCGAAGTTTCGATATCAGTATTTTGAAATCGAAATTTCAACATCGGTGTACGACATGAAGGGCTCCACATCGAGGGTTCGTCATCGAAGTTTCGACATCGAAGTATCGTCATGGAAATATCAACATCTAAATTATTACTATCGCCGTTCGACATCGAATTTTCGACATCGAGGTTTTGAAATAGATATTTCGATATTGAAATTTCAACATCCAGTTTCGACATCGTAGTTTTGACATCGAAGTTTGGAAATTGTAGTTTCGACAGAAGTTTCGACATCGAAATTTTTATATCAGGTGTTCGATTTCGAGGGTTCTACATCGAGGATTCGACTTCGAGGTTTCGACATCAAGAGTTCGACATCCGGGGCTTGACCTCGAGTGTTACACATCGAGGGTTCGACATCGAAGTTTCGACTACGGAATTTCGATATCGAAATTTCAACATGGAATTTCGGCTTCAGATTCGACTTCGGGTGTACGACATCCGAGATTCGACATCGAAATTTCGATACAAGATTTCAACAGAAATTTCGACATCCGGTTTTCTACATAGTGTTCCACACCGTGTGCATCACATCAATGTTTCGATATAGAAATTATGATATCGAAATTATGATATCGAAATTTTGATATCGAAATTTTGATATCGAAATTTCAAGATCGAAATCTCCACATCTTGGTTCGACTTCGAGGGTTCCACATCGATGGTTTGACATTGAAGTTTCGACGACGAAATTTCGAAATCGAAGTTTTTATATCTGCGTTCGAATCGAGGGTTCGACATCGAGAATTCGACAAGTGTTCCACATCGAGGGTTTGATATCGTAGTTTGGATATCGAAAATTCAACATTGAAAACTCGACAACTGGGTTCGACATCGAGGGTTCCACATCGAGGGTTCGGCACCGAAGTTTCGACATCAGGTATTCGACATCGAGTGTTCCACATCAAATTTTCGACATCAAAATTTTAATATCGAAATTTCAACATCGTAATTTCGACTTCGGGGTACCACTTGGAGGGTTCCACCTCCAGGATTCGTCATCGAAGTTTCGACATCGAATTATCGTCATCGAAATTTTTACTTCGGCCTTTCGACATCGAGGTTTCGACATCCAGTGTTCGACATCAAAGCTTCGACATCGAAGCTTCTGCATCGATCTTTCGAAAGCGAAGTGTCGTCATCGAGGTTTCGACATCGAAGTATCGACACCGATGTTTCGACATCGAGAGTTCTACATCGAGGGTGTGACATAAAATTTTTACATCGTAGTTTCGACATCGAAATTTCGTCAACGGGCGTCCGACATCTAGGGTTTCACATCGAATTTTCAACATCGCGGGTTCAACTTCGAGGACTCCACATCGAGGGTTCGACATCGATTGTTCGACAGCGAAGGTTCGACATCGAGGTTTTGACATTGAGCGTTCGACATCGATGTTTCGACATCGAGGGTTCCACATCGAGGGTTCAACATCGAAGGTGTGACATCAAATTTTTGACATCGTAGTTTCGACATCGAAATTTCGACAACGGGCGTCCGACATCGAGGATTTCACATCGAATTTTCGACATCGCGGGTTCAACTTCGAGGACTCCACATCGATTGTTCGACATCTAGGGTTCGACATTGGGGGTTCGTCATCGAAGTTTCGACATTAGAGTTTCGGCATCAAAGTTTCGACATTGCGGATTCGGCTTCGAGGGTTCGACATCGAGAGTTTGACATCGAAGTTTCGTCATTGATATTTCCACATAGATGTTTCGACATCGAGCGTTCGACATCGAAATTTCGACATCGGGTTTCGACATTGAGGGTTCCACATCGAGCGTTCGACATCGAGGTTTCGACTTCCAAGTTTCGACATCGAAGTTTCGCAATCAAAGCTTTGACATCGAAGTTTCGAGATCGAAGTTACGAAATGGTGGTTGGGACATCGAGGTTGCGACATCTAGATTTCGACATGGAGGTTTCGACAGCGAAAACTCGACAGGGAAGAATCTACACGGAGCAATTGACTCGGAAAATTCTACATCCAAAATTATATATGAATAAACGTCATTGAAAATTTGACATAGAAAATTCGAATACAAATTTCGATGTCCAAACTTCGGCGTCCAAGGCTCGTGATCGAAATCGAAATCTCGAATTCGAGGTCGTGATGGAAGACTTGAGGTCGAGGTCGAGATCGAAGACTCGACGTTGACATCGTAAGTTGTACATCGACATCGTAAGTGGGACATTGTCAGCTGTACATTCTATATGCGACATTCTAAGTTCGACATTTTAAGTTCAACGTTGAAAATTCGACTGAAATGGACATTGAATACTCGACATAGAAATTTTGACATCGAAAATTGGACATAGAACATTGAACATCGAATATTCAACATCGAAAATTAGGCACCGAAAATTCGACATATATAGTTCGACATAGAAATTTGACAGAATACTCAACTTCGGATATTCGACTTAGAATATTCGACATACCAATTTCGACATACAAATTTACACAAACCAATTTCGACTCACGGATTTCGACTTAGCGATTTTGACTCGGCGATTTCGAGTCACCGATTTCAGACTGACACACAGACACACTCGAACTTTTTTCTAAGAATGATTTTTTATTTTCTCTACTGGTAAGTAGGGGAAGTATTGTATTCCACCCAAAAATTCGATGTTGAGATTTCACCAGAAATATATGGTTTGTGACCCACAGAATCGAAAAAAAAAAAAAAAAAAAAAAAAGCATTTTTAGAATAAGGTACGTGTGTATGTCTGTGTGTGTGTGTGTGTGTGTGTGTGGACAGCATAACTCAAAAACGAAAAGTCGTTTAAAACCCAAAGTTGGTATTTAAGTTTAATGTCTTTCAAGGATGCGACACGAAGATTTTGAAGAAAACAGCCCCACCCTAAACTACCCTTTACATGGAACATTTTTTGAAAATTTTGATTTTCTTGAAAATAGCTCTAACGATTTTTATTAAAATGTCATATGTTAGAGATATTTTTATGACAAATGAAATGTATATCTTGAATTTTCTGGTTATAGCCCCTGTAGTCGTATTTACTCTGGACGAGTTTTGCATAACTGGTAAACCGTTAGAGATAGACCAAATCATGCTACACAAAAATCTACATCTTGCTAAAATACAGAATTTGTTTCTAAATAAATTTTCTTGTTGGGTGAACCATTTCGGAAACATTCCTTGTTATGTGTGTGAGTTTTGGAAAACTTGAAACTTTCGTGAAATGGAACATCGTTGTTCATTTTTTATATGTTAAGTGTGCAAAGAGAACAGGATCTCGAAGCTTTGAAAGATCTGACTATTGCGCAAAGTCTACTGTATTGTAATATTCCTCTTGCACTTACAAGGAAATAAGCAAGAAGATAATTTATCTTAACTAACACGTAGAACACCTATATAGGAATAAGAGTTCGTAAGAATGGTTAGTAGAGAAAGTCATGTGAGTGCAACACATCAGATTTTTTTGTTTTTTAGTTGTAACTAATACAGCTTAGGCAGGTACTAAAATAGAAAAGATAAATATAATGCGTTGTTTTCCCAACAGATCTTGCAAAATCTAAATTGACCAAAACTAGAGTAGAGATTTGCCAATTAAGTTAGCAAGATCATAATCTGTTAGCATATGTACTGTATATTGTAAGATTAGATGGGATTGCATTCGGCAGGTTCACAAGTAGCCATAGAGGCCCATGAACATTGAACATGTCAAAGGAAATGTACATGAATTAGCATAAAAACATATTATATACCGGCAGGGATAATTGAGAAACACAATCAGATCTTCCCTGTAGTTATAAGACTTAATATATATTTACAAATTAAACTTTTTTTAAACTTTCACTAGGCTTTTTCTGCCACATCCCATTATTTAGTTATATAATTAGCAGTGAATGGCATTTGTCAGTTATTCAATACATATAAATTTAAGTAGCTTTAAAGCAGGCAGTAAATGTAATTAACAATGATTGGTCACTAAAACATCTGGAAACTACTTAAGTATTAATAGGACAATTTGTCATTCAGATAATCGTGTACAGAATAAAATGATGTTGAGAAATTTCTTAAGATCATTAAGAAGAGCATTAAATATTTTTATGGTTTCTGGAAGCAAGAAAGTTTTTATATCAGGAATTTCATTATTTGTTATAAATGTGTCTCTAGCATATAATAAATTTCAGGATTTAGAATATGTACATGCAGGGTAAGGTTAATATCTTCTGTCTTATAAAAAGATCTTTGCATGAGCGTCCGCTATAGGTGTTGCAAATAATTCTTATAACCTTCTTTTGTATGTGGAATATTCATTTACTTTCTACTGAATTTCCCCAAAATAAAATTCCATTTTCCATTATAAAGTTAAAATGTGCTAGTATACTAATAATAACAGTTTATTTTTTGTGATACTGACTAAATTTTTATAATTCTTTCTATAGAGGCATCTTGTTATTATTATTTATTAGATCCCTGAAGCATTATCATTTTTTCCCCTTTGAACTTTGTTTAATCTGTGCTTTCTCATTATGCTCAAAATAAAATGGAAATGTGCATCTACTTTGTAAGAAAGAGAATAAAAAAACACCTATTTTAATGAGATACTTTTTAAATTTCTTGGGAAGTACAAAGGAAATGGTATGTGATAATCTGACTTTAATACCTTTATCAAACACATTAAAGACAGTGTGCAGGCTGCATTTTGTAAAGGGTTTCCCTGTACATGGATTTAAAAGCTATCTTGGGAGGTAGAAGAGATTACAACTGTCAATGATAAGACAACACTATTGCTGTTGAGATAGTTGACTGATAAGGGTCAATACAAGTGATGATGGATGACACACACTTCACAAGAATCTGCTACTATGAGCAATTGCACACTTGAGTCATATAGATGTGTGAAACCAAATGGTCACTCTCTAGTGCCATCTTATGTACATGACTTAGTGAAAACAACTAACAGTAGAAATGGCTAAAGCATTTGCCTCGGTGAGTAGGTGTTGGTTAATTCATACTGTAGTAACATCCTCAGAAAATAGTACATAGAAATTTAATCTTGAAAGTATATTTTAATATTTCATTTTTGCTCAGATATAGAAGGTATGCTTTAGGAACACTGAAGTAAAATGGATGCAAACTGGCACTAAGCTAATACAGAGACATAAAGATATTAGGTGTTAAATCAGCAATAAAGCATAGAAATTCATTCCTGCACATACTTGTGTGGTATATCAAGTTATTATGAGTAGTAATAAATGAAAAACTATACTAAATGTTCTTAAACAGTAAAACAGTCTGCATTTTAACAGTTTAGTCTTAATGTTTGAGTAATTAAAGGGGTGCTCACAATAACCTGACTTACTCATATTACCCATAATGCATATGTAATATGGACATATTATAAGGATTATTTACATAGAGTTGTGTTTTTCAACCTGTGGGTCACAACCCCCTGGAGGGTCGCGAAGCCTCTGTAGGAGGGTCGTGAGAGGTCGAGAGAGCCCAGTAAAAAGATCAACAAATTTTAAAAAGGTAGATATATTAAGAAAATGTTAACAAAATGATACTCGTTATGTTATTTATACAAACTCATTAACAAAAAATAAAATCTTCAAGTACTTGTTTATTGTAATGTGAAGTTTGTGCTTGAGTTTGTTCAATCAATTTCTCCCATTGTGGATCCGTTTTTGCAACATTAAGTATAAAATCATTTTCCAAATTTAAGCGATTTCTTAGTTTACTTTTTATTTGGGCCATTGATGAAAATGCCAACTCACACAAGTACAAGGTAGAAACTGGAATCAAACACTTCAAAGCCTCAGTTGTTAATTCCGGGTATTCTGTTTTTCTTTTAACCAAAAGGTATCCAAATTTTCAGACTTGAATTCCAAGTGTAACATCCCATCAGCAGATAATTCCAGCAGATTCTCTTTGAGCTTAGTTGCTAAATTTGCCTCATTTATAGCTGCATTTAAAAACGGATGTACAATCCATCTTTGCCGAGTGCTATCTGATATCTCTTGCACTGAGAAGTAATGACACAATTCTTTATTCAAATTATCTAACACCATTTTCATACCAGATATATATGAGTTGATGTTTATCTTACTTCCGACTTCTTCAATGAAAGACTGTGTCGACGAAAATGAATCAAAGTTGTTTTGATTTATAAATGATGACCAGAATTCAATTTTTTTATAAAGCCATGGAGTTTGTCTTTTGCTATAATGACATTTTCATCCTGCCCTTGAAGACTTTTATTCAAGTTGTTTAAATGCTCAAACAAGTCAGAAAGAAAAACCAATTTCTAAAGGAATTCTGGGTCAGAAATGAATTCAGAATAATGTGACTTGACTTGCTGTAAATATACTAATAGTTCAGTGCGAAGTTCCATAACTCTGGTGAGTACTTTGCCTTTTGATAACCACCTAACCTCTGTATGGTAAAGCAAATTGCGGTGTAGTGTCCCCATTCCTCTATGTCCCAGTGTATTCAAAACAATCAGGTCTGCAATGCTTTTTCTTTAATAGAATTTACAATGTTAATAATAATAATAATAATAATAATAATAATAATAATAATAATAATAATAATAATAATAATAATAATAATAATAATAATAATAATAATAATAATAATAATAATAATAATAATAATAATAAATAATGATGATGATTAATGATAATGATAATGATGGTGATGGTGATGATAATGATAATAATATTTAGAACTTGACTGTATTCTTGTGGCAAGGTTTTGGCTGCAAGAGCTTGGTGATGGAGAAAGCAATGCATCCAACAAGCGTTTGGCATCTGCTCTTTCAGTCTAGCAATAAATCCACTCTTTGCACCAGTCATGGCTTTTGCTCTGTCACTACAAATAGCAATGCATTTTTGTGCCCAATCAATATTCATAACTTGCATAGCTTCAAGGAACATGTCATGCAAGCACTGACCTGTAGTTTTATGGGAAGAGTCTTCCAATAATGTTTCATTGGATTCAAAATGCACAAAAGCTACAAACTGCACACAACCCGCAATATCCTTTGATTCATCAAATTGCAAGGACACAAAAGAACTTTTCTTTACTTGTTCTATTACTTGATCACGAATGTCAGTCGCCAAATTGCTTATCCTGCATTGGATGGTATTGTCAGAGAGAGGTATACTTTTGAGCTTTTCGACCTCTTGCTTGCCAAACATAATCCCTGCTATATCTAAAGCAGCTGGTAAAATCAAATTTTTGGCAATACTGTGAGGTTTTCCTGCTTTAGCCACACGAAAAGCTACTTGATAGGTAGCGAGCAACGCTTTCTCATTTAGGTTGGACATTTGTCCTATAGCAGTTTTTTGATGTTCAAGAGCTCTTAATTTTCGCTCAAAAAATTACAGGGGTTTATTTTTTTCATTAGGATGTTTTGTGTTTAGGTGATGTACCAACTTCGATGGCTTCATGCTTTCTCTTGACAAAATTTCCAAGCAAATTACGCACTGTGATTTATTCTCAATCAAGTAAACCCAAATTTCAAATAATTGTCATAATGACATTGTTTCTTTATTCCACTACTCCCACTAGATGTTGATGGTTCTGATGATCTTTTCAGGAATTTATCCATTTTCAATTATAACAAACAACTGAACCGCACTTGTCTCACGCTCACAAATCACTGTACAATTACTCCAACTCCAAGGCACCCTACACACAGTCCGTATAACACCGTAGTTTCACTTCCGAATCGTTTCCACTTATCACGGTCTTACTTCCGATTCCACTTGCTTCGCGGTCTTGCACTCAACTGCCGTGGCCGCAGTTGACCGCCCTATTTATAGGCCAGCGCATTCTAGCGAGAATCATCTCGAAGCATAACAAAACGTCTCGAAAATTGTGGACCTTTCGCGGAACCTGTACTAGTTCCTAGTGTTACCAACAGAAGGCGTGGCCTTAACAATATGTTTGTATTTGTTTGTTAGTTATCAATTGGCCACGTATTGGATTTAAAATTACATGTTTTACATACTTAATTATATATTTATATCTGAATCCTAATAAGGCAAAAGCCTAAAATTTTTGTATGGATTATATATTTTTAACATACATGAAAAAAAGGGTTGGGGGTTCGCAAAATGTTTTTTGATACTAGGGGGGTTGTGTCATGAAAAAGGTTGAAAAGCACTGACATAGAGGAATATTCATGTAAGTATTTGTTCAAAATAATTTATATGCATATATAATGTTAATAATTATAATTATATATTGACTGCTCTGTCATAAAGTCTACCTGTAGAATAATCCTGCTTACATTTATTACTCTTTGGGGTCTAAAACCACAGGTATAAACAGCATAATCATGTAACTTTTATATAGATGTACATATTAAGCACATCTGAAAACTTCAAAAGTTTTTAAAAATATTTGCAGAATTAAAATATTGTGACAAAGTGACAAAATCCAATCTGGCTACTTCTCTATCACTTTATTGTCTTCTAAAATTTTATCACAAATACAGTTTTCCTCTCATTAACACAGTCTACTTGTGCTATCACAACACACAACTTTTACTTTCATAACCTTGCGCAGTCCTTTAATGTGTATTTCTTCACTTTCTCTGTCTCTCATACATTAACTATGATGATGCATCACTCAAGGCCCATTAGCATCTTCTTACAATGCATGTGACGTACACACACACGCATGCACGCACGCGCACACACACACACACGTTCAAGAGGTCGCGAGTTCGAATCTTGCTTAGGGTAAGTTATCCGGGTAAGGTTTTTTTCCGAGGTTTTCCCTACCCTGAGAAGACGAATGTCGGGTAACTTAAAGCTCCATGGACCTCGGGCTCATTTGAGCATCATTTCACCAGTTTCATTTCATTCATTCGTCCAATATGACACAATGTTGGAGGACGTTAATTTAAAAAAAAAAAAAAAAAGACACACACACACACACACACATGCACAGCTGTCTTGTGCTCACTGACAAACTCACCAGCTCATGTTTGTAATTGTAAGCTTAACTCACTGCCATCTCCTGGTCTCCTTATATAGTGACAATGACATCACACAGACCTTTGTTGGCTTCTACATACACACACCGGCAATGACGCAGTCAGATTCTTCCTGAAGGTGCTGGAAAAAGCCCCTTTTGATTCTTCTTCTTCTTCATCTTCATCTTCTTCTTTGTGTATAGGATAATGTCCTGTTCGTTTCCCCTTTTGTTCCTCGGATGAGTTATAAATGCTGTCAATCCATCTCCTAGGCTGACTGCCTTCATTCAGTTTTGGAGCTCAGTCTGCCCCCATTTAATTTCAGAGTGTTCTCTCCTAGATGAGTTGTCTTCCTGGACTTCTAAACCCCATCTGCCCAGTGTTTTCTTTCGGGTTCTCTCTCTTAGTTATCCTGGGAACTGCGATTCATGCAGCTTATTATATGAAAACATTTCTTCAACTATCCCATAATGTACCACTGCCTTGTAGGTACAGGGGAAGTCTCCAAAGATCACAAGCTTAATTGTTTGAAAGGAATTAATACTCCAGAATCTGTTATATGTCAAGCTGGTCCCCAGTTCTTCTGGTATCCATATGTGTACCCATTGCATGCACACCCTTTGAATCATAGTGTGCAGAAGGGGATTGTACGTTTCTCTGTTTACTCCTCCCCCTGTGCTTAAATTTAAATTCTTTGTCCTTTAGTTCTTCCTTAAAGGACATTCTTTACAACTGTCTTGAATGGCTATTGAGCAGCGAGTGAGAGTGAGTGAGTGAGCGAATGCGTGCGTGTGTGTAGTTTAAGGACCCACCAATAAGGCCATTTGGGCGCTATTGAGCAGGAAATGGTGAAAATCTTGATCATAATTTGACATGGCTGGTCTCTAGAGGAGCCATGTTAAAAATGAAGTGAAATTGAAATTGATTGATCATTAAACAAATAAGTTTTGGACTGTTCTTGACTGGATCCCTCCCTTATACCATCAGAGCAATCCTTTAATATACAATTTTTACTTTTACAATCAGGTAGACATGTATCCTGATCGACTTCCTTTTTGTAATTATCTTCTACACAATTGTCCATACTACTTCTATCCATTATTCTTATCATCTTAATTTCCTAGCGTTATTTCTGGTTCACTTTTACATTACTAATTCTTTAATTACTTCTTGTATTTTCTTTGTGAATTTCTTTATATCTAACATTTAGAAGCTTTCCCTTACCTCTTCTTTATTACCTTTCTTTCCCACTTTGATTACCTATTAAAGTTTACCATTATTCACTTTGTTACTGCATTTTTATTATCACTCATTTTCACTTATTATCTCCCTTTCCTCTTTCACTACAAATTCATGCCCCACTTGCTTTGTCTTGTCACACGGTGTGGAATTTACAATTTCTTTATGCTTTTGGATTTCTATGTATATTAATATTACTTCCCTCTTCTGTTAGGCACCTTCCTTTCTTTCCATCCTCCCATATCCTTTATACTCTATTCTGTCCATTTCTTCTCCTCCTCACCACACAATGAACTCCTCTCCCGTTATCTTATCTACCCATTTCACTGATCACAAGCTGCATCTTTTTCACTTGCACACTTATTTACACTCTTGGGAATCACTCCAGTAAATTTCCTGTTCATTGACCTCAATCCTGTTCACTGTCAGTGTTAATTGCTGTTGTCATCTCCTGTTTAGAGCAAACCAGCACTATATAATATTTACAAAAGCTGTTACCCTGTGTGCCCATAATATGACTCCCTTATAGATTGTACACCAAGATGGTATCAACTGGGGTTTTAATTCAAAGCCATGTGCAGCACTTTCAGAGTAATACAGTAAATGGTAGTACAGAAATACATGGAAAGAAGGACAAGGACACTTTAGAGGTAATATAATTGAGGGAAAGGAAGACAACACTCAAAAGTATCAAAGCTGGATAAAAGAAGAACTATGCAATAGCAGCCCAGTGCAGGAGACAGAGGCCATAGCATAATTACAGATTATGTTAGATCTTTTGAATAAAGATCTGAAAAAGCCTCGGGCAGAAATAATTTTCCTCAGTAAGCAAACTGCAGAACAAGGAAATGGGAAAAGACCAATTGAACTCATGGACCAACACCATCAACAAAGAAATAATAAATGGCAAAAGGAAAAAAAGTCTGCAAATAAAATGCAACAGAATAACAAGTGAGGATAGTACTTCTGCTCCATTAAGAAATAATGTGAAGTTCAAAAATCACATATAAACATGTATTCCATCAACACTAATACAATGGATAATAATGAGAAATGCCATATGGCATGCAAAAACAGACCAGTAAGAACTACAAAAGAAGAAAAAAATAATGATCTTTGCAAACAATCTCTGAAGAGAACTCGCAGAGTGAGTGACAATGATTGACAAACTATCCAGTTAAGGAATTGTAAACCAGGAGCCCCATCAGATGAAGTATTAAAAAGTATCAGCAGAATTTGAAACAAGTGAGCAACTGTAATAGGGTAGAATAATGTTTGGTGCAAATGACATTTAAAAACAAAACTGAAAAAGGGATAAAGGACATTAGGCAAGCTTTTGGAAACTCAATATCAGTGATTGTAATTGTAGAGAATTTCCCTATGATCAAGATACCCTGACTGTCAGAATTTTTTGGACAGGCATAGCTGCTTTATATTTAAGAGAAAAGAATATTACCAAACACATTGTTTCATTTTGGTTACTCCAGAATGAAAAGTTACAGATACAGATTTGTGGAAGCCAAAAAGGGCCGTGTGACGTCATCCCTGCTATATGAGGCAAGAAAACAGCAAAGAGAGAGAGAGTTAGAGTTACAGGCATGAGTCGTTCAGTGTGTCAATGAATGTGAGACAGCTGTGTATGTGTGATATGTTGTGTCGAAGTAAAGAAGATTTAATGAGCATTGAGTGATTGTATCATCGGAGTTAGTGTATGAGAGAGAGAGAGAGAGAGAGAAAAGTGAAGGAAGACAGTGAAAGGATTGAGTCAAGGTTATCAGAAGAAACAGTTGTGGGTTGTAATATCACAAAAGACTAAAGACTGTGTTAACGTCAGTAAAAGAGAACTGTGTATTTGTGCAAAGTTTTAGAAGAGAATAAAGTGATAAAAAACGAATACACCAGTCAAACATGCATCACTGGCAGAGTACCCCTCCCCCTCTCTGTCCAATTGTTTCTTATTCCCCAATTCACTGTCAGAAATTTCAAACAAGTCAATGTTTTCATCTACTGATTCCAATTCTTCTAAATTTGTGACTAATCTGTCTGTAATTTCATCCATCAGAATGTCTTTCTTCCAGTAAAACTGTTCAGTGATTTATACATGCTCACATGCCCTTTTCCAGTTCTGGAGTCACTTTTGTAATCACATCAAACAAGGCTTTTACATCACCACTGTTAAATGAAATATTATGTTTTGGTAACATTGTTCTTCACTTGTGTCCATATAAGTTCTTTGGCATTAAAATCACAGTGACAAGGTGGCAACCATATTATGGTATGACCATACATTTCTGCGAGTCTATTTCATACACTTTGAAATTATCTTTTTTCAGTTTAATTAATTTGTATAGCTCTGGTTTTTTCGTTCATGGATCAAACTCAGTATTCCTATTATGGAGCCATTCCTGCATATGGGATTTGGCTGAAGATGAAGCGGGTGCTTTATTAATTTCTATGGAACAATAAGGGACATTGTTGATAACAATGACACTATTAGAAGTAATGCTAGGTAGCATATTGATAAACCAATCCTTGAAAATGTTGTTATCCATTTTTTCATGATAGTCTTTACTGGATTTTGACTTAAAAGTTAGCAAAGCATTAGGAATGGACCCTGTTGAATATCCAGCATGTACAACTATAAATCGCTGTTCTTTGCCTATTGGTGTTTTAAGAGAGAAATCACTTTCATTTTCATCATCAATGCACTTCCACACCTTATTCCTCGTATGGTTTATATTTACCCACATTTCGTCAAGGTACCTATAGTCCTATCAGTAGCCTTCAGTTCTTTCTTTCATCTTAAAAATTTAAACCTTTTAGAAACAATATCCATTCATTCCATTAAAAAGTATCTTCGTTGCAAATTTTTACCGTAACTGAAATTAAGCTTTTTAGTAATTTTCCTTAATGACCACATGCTTCCTTTGTGTAAGTCTTGAACTTCTAAAGCCTCATATATGTCCTGCAAACTAGGCAGAAAGTCCATACAATATAGCAAATAGATTGTTCACTTAATAGTAGCAGCCATGAATGAATCTATTTCTGCATTTTGCGATCTCCTATTTTTGCCTGAACTTTGCAATCTACCACCACCAGGTTCTGGGTGGAACAAGAAGAAATACCTGTAACAGCAGCAGCTCTCTCAACTGTACTCAACACTGGAATAGTTGGCTTTCCACATTTCAAGGCATCACATTCGTCGCTAAAGAAACTGTGAACTTTAACTACCATTTCCCTACCACCTGATTTTAAAGCTTTCCCTTGAAATCCAATTTGAAACAATACAAATACAACCAAAACTGCTAAAAAATAATTCAACATTAAATCCATATGTTGTAGCACTGAAAATATCTTGCATATCGTGTAAAACCACAAAAACAACACATTTACAGTTCCACCTCATACGCTGCTGACAACCTCCACTCAACATACAATGGAAGTGGGGGTTGCGAGTTTCTAAGGGTCTGGAATTTCCACAAATCGCAACAGAATTGGGATATATTCTTCACCACTCTGTCCTCTATGTGATCTGCAAGAGGAAATGGACCAAGACCACCTTCAAATATGTCCAGCCGCTTCTAGTGCCCCATCCATCAGTAAAAATTATTGGAGAGTAAGAGGACTAATGACTTCATTGTCACAAATACAGCATTAGCCAACAACAACAACAGGATGATGGAAGTGGGACAAGATATTGTAGTTCAGTTGAAACAAAAGCCATTATTTCAGCCAACTTTGAAGAAAAACTAAATATAAATATAATTTGCACCCACAAAATTTATTTGCGCAACACAAAAGAGAATAATAATAGTAAGCTATCAGCCACCATTAAATTTTGTGTCTACCACAAATGTTACATCAAGTGTTACAGAAAGAAGTCTTACACTAGGCATTTTACAATATCTAATTATGACTATTACATTTAGGTGTGTGGAAGCATACTTTTATCCAAACTTTTATTGGCCATGACTTTTATTTGCTAAGAGCACTATTAAACATGCTTGAGTCTCAGCTGGATTTGGTAATATAAGTGGTATTACAAAATCTGCCAAAACTCATGAAAAATCTGAAAGTCACCTTCAGTGTGTAATGGATTATACAATTCTAGAAAACAAATAGTAGACAAAGGAACAAACAAATCATTGCAAATAAACAATACTTTGCACAGTGAAAAAGTGAAAATAATTGAGAGGTCTTGAAACATTTAATTGATGTAATTTGTTTTCTCGCAAAACAGAAACTTTCATTCTGTGGTCCTGTTTAAATGGAGCAACGTTACACAAAGGGAATTACATGGAGACATTGAATTTCTTAAAGATTTATGATCCTGTAATATCAGAACACTTAGACAATGCATGAATATTTAAAGGGACTTCTAGTGACATACAGAATGATCTTACTCATGTAATCGGTGATGTCTGTCAAACAATTTTAAAAGAAACTGAAGAATCAGGCTTTGTTTATGTTAGATGAATCAGCTGATATTAAAAGTAAGTCACAATTCTCTAGGGTCCTGAGATATGTGTACATGGAGGAGGAATGTGTCAAGGAACTTTTTGTGGGATAGGTATGCAGAAGTTTGACCTAAATTTATTCCTCAAACATATTATGGAGCCGCAGCAGTGTGGAGCCATTTATGGGCATTACAAAGGAAGGTCCAGGAAGAGTACCCCTATATGCATTATTCACACATTACTATGAACAAGTATTAAATGTAGTTTTGTATCAGGGAATGATGTGCAACATATGGGTTTGTACAGTTTTTGGAAAACTGAAACAGTGCTTTTACTCAGCATAACTCAACGGGACATAAAGTACTTACGATTGTAAGCTGCCCTTGGAGTATTTATCTCTAATGTGAGATTCCCTTGTGGTCTACTGGTAAAAGTACGAATTGCTTGGGGAATTCAATGTCATACTGGCAATTTGTCCATGGTAGCATAGTGGTTAGAGCAGCTGTGCATGAAGCAGAAGATCCATGGTTCAAATCCTGGCTATGGCATTGCATTTTCTATACACAAACATTGCCTATACATGGCTTGTTTAATGGTTGTTGGCATGGTTTAAAAGCACCAGCAGTAAGTTGGTTGGCATAAAAAATAATAATTAGCTGCTATGTGTTGATTAAACATTATTAACAGAAGGAAAAAGAAGTATTTTATATATGCGAGAAGCAAGCCTGTGTCATAACCACAGAAGTACCTATGCTTTACCACAGCACTAAGAGAGGACACAAGGAAAGAGCATTTTGGTAATGCCACACAAATTGCTGTAGCAGTTGCACAGGTGTATTGCGTATGGTGTATACAAATTGCTGTGCTGTGTAATAAAGTAAACCCCAACACAACAGCCCATAAAGGGCCAAGGCTTGCTGCCCAGTCACTGTGTCCCACACCTCTGGCCACTATACGCATCACTGGTGAGGTGCAGTACTGGAGGGTGGGACGTGGTCAGCACCCCCAGCTCTCCCAGCCAGTTGTGCAGCCTTCTCGACCTAGAGCTGCTACTTCTCCATCAAGTAGCTCCTCAGTTGGCACCCCCCCCCCCCCTCAGACCTAACGAGGCTGAGTACATCCCATGCCAGACCTCCCAGTGGGGGAAAAATCCCCATGCTGGTACCGGGGATCAAACCCAGATCCTCCATGCCAGAAGTAGGTGCGCTACCAACTGTGCTATGGAGGCGGTCACTGTGCTGTGTAGGACTTAGAAAAATTTGATATTTAACACATGACTCATTTGTTTTGTACATGGCTAAATCTACACATAATAAAACTGGTATTTATAGTTTTTTAACATCACCACTGATCAGATGTATATATATATATAGCACATCTCTGATCCAGCGTTTAGCCTTAAACATTTAATTCTTCTTTCAGGGTGGCTATGTTTGGATTAAGCCATTTTCTGATGGGGAGTTTGAGGTCCCCATTGGAGTTAAGATTGTGGCCACACAGGACTCAAGACTTCAAGTTCGGGATGATGATGGAAAGGTAAGTAAATATAATGTCTCAATCTTAAAATCCAGATATTTCCCCATTTTTTGGCCCATAAATATTTTTAGACTTAGTCAAAATGTTTTCTTACGTAATTTCCTATTTTAGAAAATCTGCCAATTCTCTAATAAATATAGATGAATAAGCTAGCAATATACATTCAGTTTAATCTACATATTTCAGGAAATTGCAATCGCAAGTGACAGAATACTCAAGGCAATGCATGACACAAGTGTGCGTGGAGTGGAAGATATGATTACCTTAGCAGATCTGCAGGAGTACACTATTTTACGAAATCTACACCATCGTTACAATCAAGATCTCATATATGTAAGTTCTCTATCTGATCTCACTGTTTTCACTACAAAGGCTAATACTTATGCTGTTATCTCTTACTATGTAGATGTGCTTATGAACTAAATATTTTGAGGTTTTATACAGCAGCTATTAAGAGATTGATTTATTGAATGATGTTGCACTACATGAATAACAAGCTCTGTCATTTCATGAAGAGCCATCACAGGAGATTTACTTCCATATTTTTTCACCATACACCTGCTTTTCATAATCTACCAGGGATCTTCGTGAAATGAGGGGTTTTAGCAAAAGCCTGCCACATGTACATACAAGGAATAAAGTGTTACGGCAGATGCAAAATTTATTGGCAGCTAATAGCTGACCATTACTATTCTATTTCCTGCTGTACAAATAAATGTTGTGGGTGCAAGTGATATTTATATCGTCGGCTCTACAGCGTGATTTTACAGCACGTTTAATTATAAAACACTAATAGGCGTGGCAAGCCTATGATTGAATTTTGTGTGGAGCCTCCTGTCATTAAATTTTGTGTCAGTCATAATACTAATTTTTCTTTGAATCACATAAAATAATTAAAGCAATCTAGAGAGAGACTGATGCTCTATGTTAAGGGTTAATGCAATCTGAAATTTCTTTCAGACTTACACAGGTTCAATCCTTGTGGCTGTAAATCCTTATCAAGTTCTACCAATCTACAGAACAAATGAAGTTGAGATGTACAGAGATCGTAAACTTGGGGAGTTGCCCCCACATATATTTGCTATTGGAGATAACTGCTTCTCAGACATGAAGCGATTTGAGCAAAATCAATGTATTGTTATCAGGTATGTAAAAACGCTTTTTTCTTAGAATATGAGGATAATCCCAAAAGTAACGCTTCCAAAGCACTGGGGCTGCAGGAAAATTGTTTGTGTGGCTATTAGCCATGCTGCTGAATTTGTTGCTTCCCCACTCTCTACAGAAACTATCATACAGTTTCTGGGGTGTTCAGTCTTGGCTCGGTAGCCAGTAGTAATGGAGCTCCTGTTGGTTGCTACCATCAGGTGCAAAGTTCATACAGTAATTCATTTTTTTAATGCAAAAAGCACTAAACCAATCAAAATTCATCAACAGTTGGCAAGTCTATGGAGAGTCATGTATGGGTGTCAAAAAAGTCTGCAAGTGCTGTAGAGACCATACAACAATCATGTGAGTGGCGGCATTCTGAGTCACCCAAGCTATGAAAATTCAAAAGAACACAGTCTGTTGGCATAATCATGGCAACTGTGTTTTGGAATTGAAGAGAATATTGTTGATCGGCTTCATGGCTCCTGGGACAGCAATAAATGCTAACAGATATTATGAGTTACTAAAACTCAAGAGTAAAAAAAGTTATGTGAGTGCAACAAATAAGATTCTTTTTAATAACAAAAAAAAGAGCTTAATGCTGTAATGACAGCAAATAGATATTCTAAGAAATGGCAAAAATCAAAATCCTGTTACTTTTCTATCACTTTATTGACCTCTAAAATTTTACTACAAATACACAGTAGTTAACACACTCACAGTCTTTCCTGCTATCACAACTCACAAGTGTTCTTCTTATAACGTTGCTCTGTCCTTTCAGAGTCTTTCTTCACTTTCTCTCTCTCTTATACACTTAACTATGATTACAATCACTCACGATGACCAACGTATCTTCCAGTACAACACACATAGAGCACTCTTACACATGCTGACACACTGACCAACTTATTCCCGTAGCTCTACTCTCAAACTCACTCACTCTCACTCTGCTGCTGTCTCATGTCCTTTTATACTGAGGATCATATCACACGATCTTTTGAGAAACTACACACACAGACGCACCACCATGACTCAGCTAGAAGCCTCGTGAGAATTCTCAATTCCTGTTATTTCTGCTGCCTCATTGTTTACAGTCACGTACACATACAGTCGTACGAGGCAACCCAGTCTTTAACATCTCTACCCACTTGCCAGCCAAGCTTGTGAAATAGCTTGGTCCCGTCCGTCCATTGTTGTACACCAACCCCAAGATCACAATATGTAATATGTTTTTGCTCTCAAAAAATAAATGAATATATGCATTGGACTATTTTTTATTAGCTTCTTTTATAAATTTAGCCCTTGTTTCTTTTATCTTCCTTCTTAGCTGCCGAGGCTTCTGTTGCTTAGGTGCAGAGGATGCAGCTTGTCGTAATTTCTGCTCCTTTGTTTCTGTCCTTTTGTGAAAATCCTCTCCAATCCTACAGTCTGCATAGGTTGCAGGGTTGGATCTTGAATAGGACAATTACTGGTTGTGGTGTAGCATCTGTGTTGAAGTGAAGACCTACATCGCTACTATTGAGATCGTTACTGCTGTGTAACATTAGTGTTGTTAAGAGGTGTGTATTACCAAAATCTACTCTTGGTTGCAGGTTAGATATGAGGAGTTACTTTTCAAATTGTTTTATGTCTGTTAGAGCAAATTTTTCAGGAGAGAAGAAAAACTAATAACTCTTAAAGCCTTGGAGGTGAACGGAAGTTTTAAAAGTACAAAACAGTGTACGTATTTTAAGATTAAGGATATATTTTCATTGAAATAAATTCCAAAACAGGGTAGTAGATACTTATAAAAACAATGTGGACATAATATGGTTTGGCGTGGAAATGAACTCTGAGCTTTGAACATACTTAAAATGTATCACATTTCCTTACATTAAAAAAAAAACAAAAACAAAATATACAAGCTAATGTTTTCTTAGAAGTTCCAATGTCTAATTATTCTGAAAATGCTATTAAAGAATGAGAATGAGAATATTTGTGTACTGAACTCATCAACAAAATGTGAAATTACTGAATTCAATTCTATCAAAGTTTTTACAGTCCTCCACTTTATCAGATGGATAATTTCTGTGTAAATATGTCTGCAGTGAATGTTTTGGTGCTCATTCTTGACAATCTATCCCCATGCATTGGCACTCATTTCTGACTGTCTATTTACGATGTCTGGTTGCTTGGAAGAGGAAGGACTTAATATGGTTTGAAATGGACCAAATGCAACGAAGGTAGTTGCACAGAAGACAAATATCCAATGACGTCACAGTCACGTGTTTTCTAGCCAACCAGATGTAGTCTGTTTCAGAGCACGTGTGTGAGAGTATTTGTACAGCTTTACAGTGAAATGAAGTAATTCTGAGCAATAAGTCCACTCTGTTGTGTGATATTAAGTTCATTAACAGTTCTGAAGATTGCAGAAGCAAAAAATGTGTTATTCACAGCCAAGCCAAAATGGTGTATAATGTGTACAAACACTTCCTAAGAAAGATGGGAAACAGTTGCAATACAGCACTTCTCCTGTTTCCTCTACACACATGTTATCTGTCACTTACTGCTATCGTTCCTCATGGCTACTGTAGTAGGCTTTGACGCAAAATGAATTTAGCATTGGATAGAGTATATTCAAAATATCACTATTACATGTAAAACTCAAATTTTGTAAAAATGTGGATTTAATATGATTTGAAAAGTACCTTCTCATATATCATATATGAATCTCTCTGTCTTACACAACCTGTCCACAAGAGTTATTTGATCCTCATAGTTCACCACCATCGGTAGTGGAGTACTCTGTCTTTGCTTATGACAGCACCAAAAGTTCATTTGATCTATAGACACAGATAGCAATCTTTTCTCCTTCAGAAAAGCTGCTATTATGGAAGCTAGTATTTTTCCTCAGTCTGTCAATATCTTTGATTGGGTCTGGTTTCTGTACATCCAGCTTGGATCTTATGTTTTGCTTAACTCTCTCGTGTCATATTTAAATGCCCTGGCAACTAACCAAGAAATTAGATTTAAATCCCCTACCTATGAAGGTGGTAACAGCTTAATGCTCAAAAGATCATTTAAAATCAACCATAAAGTATTTTTGTTGACAATTTTCATACACAATATTAAAAGTATAAACTCACCAATACTCTTGTTCTAATACTGCTGTTGTGTGTGAATGAAACGGGAAATAAGTTTAAATCTCTCCCTACTCATTGTTTTATGAAAAATTAGGGTGTCAAGGCATCAGTTTTTGCTCCAGTACAATTGAATATGCCATTTTTGCACTTAAGCCTTCAAAATAACTAAAGCAATATAGGCCTTGATTTCATTTTCATCATCTTTCAACAATTTTCTGTTGGGATTGTTCAACTGCCTCATTGTGTAAGCGTTTGTTTCGTCACATATTTTGACAAACAAAATGTATTCTGAAAAAATTGAAAGTGTGGATGGCATCTCTGATGCATAGCTTGATCAGTAAGTTCTTACAAACGGCACTGTTTGCAGTAAAAGGGTAGAGAATGTGTTTGTTGTCGGTTTTAGTCCAATTCCAGCCACACTGATTTTTCTGCATTGTAATGCAAATGCATTTCAAAGGGCCTGGCGTGTCATGATTGGCTTCATAATTATTAGTGCTTTCTGCTCTAGATTCATTTATCATTGTCACCATAGTCTTCTTCAAACTCTCATATTCAGAAATATCACAACTTTCAGTTACTCTCTAATGCATTTTGCATTAGTTTTCTCAAACCCTCCTTGTCATCTGTACAGATTTTTCCATGGCCACGATGGTTACTGAGATGAGTGAAATAATGCTAAGATAAAATTGTTTTTCCTTGGTTACATCATACTGATCAGAATTACAAACACTACACATCACCATTTCATTCTAGAGGTATACATATGACATCTATAAGAAGGAACCTAAACTGTGTGGAATAATATGGAGCAATGCAGCATAGCAAGCTGAGCTCGTCATGCGATTCATACTCCAATAAGACGCATGCGAGCCCTGGTCGCCAAATGATGCGAATGGGTTAAGGAATCATTGTGTAGAGGATTCATCAGTTGTAATGTTTGGAGTCTCCAATAAGCAAACAGTAATGAGTTCAGTCTGTATTCCAATGTGCCTCTGTAATTTTGCATGCACTTCAGTGAAGTCTTCAAAGTTTTCAGCTTGCAGAATGAAACAGAGCACATGTAATGTGTTTTATTACTTACAGTGTCAAGAATGAATAGAATTCACGACTTATGAAAGCAGATCCATTGTCAGAAACAAAGGTTTTTTTGGTAGTCCATATCATGCAAACAAAGATTCCAAAACATTTACAGCAGCTCTCATAAAGATTGAGGGTGCTTAAGTGCTTCTAACCATTTGGAATATACATCCATAATAAGAAAAAAAAATGTGCTTCATAAACGGCCCTGCAAAGTCAATATGAATGCATTTCCATTCCCATTAATGCTTTGAAGTTTCTGGTGCAGTTGTGACTAAACTATTTTATGTCTTCATCAATATGTGGCCATACAGTACAGAATGTACCAAAGCTTTAATTTTCACTATTCTCAGGTGGACAGAATGTAGTTAAACTAATACTTTTTTTGGAACTTCTTTGATATGTGTATCCTGACTCCACCCTGTGATGAATGTTGCAGTCCATTAGCACCAATAGGAACTCCTCTCTTAAGTTTTTCATAAATGTCCCTCGTTTCAGGGTCTTCCACAGTTGCTTTTCTGATACTTTGCAGCAGAATGGACAGCTGATTAAATTGCTCAAGGTGGAAATCTTATGTTAAATCTGCTTGAATCATTTCATTTTCAAGCTGTTTTGAAGAAAATGGAAGCCATGCCCCCTGTATTTATGGAAGTATTCAGGTACCTTTTTTTTGTGGTGGAGAAAAAGGCACCTATGCCATTACCGCAGGCAAGCCTTGAGTGTAAAACTCCTACCCTGGCTTTGAACCAGGACAGCACTACTCACTAAAACACCCCACCGGAAGTCTTGAGGTCCAAACCTCATTGTTGCAGTACCACATTAAAGCACCTGTGCATTCAATGGTGATGGATGAAAGCTGCTTGCCAGTGGCAGTAACAGTGAGTAATTACTGAAGTGCCAGAGGACAAACACGATGTCAGCCCTGAATGCTCCCTGGTTGTTATTCATAGTGGTGAAACTCGGTAGTGATTGGTGAATGACATAGATGGTCATGAAGGGTGACTGGAATGAGCATGTTGAGAATCCTGATGTCAATTTGGGAAGTTCATGCACTTCGTGTGCACACATAGTTCGTCGCAACCATGGCTGTCATGTATGTAGAAACCCTTGGAGCATTGTCGGTGTGTAGATGGAGAGTTGCTGTCATCTGTTGAGATGGAATGGCTGCGTAGACTGGCGTTTGATTTGTTGAGTGTAGTATGGCCTCCTCCAGGGTGGCTAGGTGGGAGCTGATGTTGATCTCTGAGTGGAGATCCTGGGCTGCATCCAGCCAGGCACAGTCTTGGGAGGGGGTAGCTGATGCGGCGTCATCTCTTGGTGCTGTGGGTATGCTGTTGCTGCTGGTGATGTAGTTGGAGTGGATGTCTGCGCTGGTTGGAGATCTTTCAGTCCTGGCTGTGGAGCTGTGTTGGTAACAGGTGTGGGCTGCTGCTGGGCTCGACAAGGATGGAGAGGGCACTATGTCTGGCCTGTGTAATGGCTGAAAGCATTACAGGTGGTGCAGTACTGGCGGTGGCATCGAATATCGTGCCCAGTGCATTGAGCTGTAAGGGCCCAGGCACCACAGCAGTGCCACCTGGGACCAGCTGTGCAGGTGTCGGCCTCGTGGCCAAATTGGCAACAGCGGCGACAGGGGATCAGATGGCTGGTTTGCCAGGCCTTGATGTGCAGGCGCTGCCCTAACAAGGGCAGTCCCGCGGTCAGGCAGCTTCTCGGTCCACAAATTCCAGCCGGACCATCGAGGTTGGGCCACGGTCCTTGATGATGTGTGGCCCTGGTGCCTGGTGGCGGTCAGCAGGTAGTGGCACTGGAGGTCCCATGGCACCCCGCTTACCACTGCTCTGTGTCGCCAGGCCTGCGCTGTGGGTGGCGGTGGTGTCGACGTCGGCTGGTGGTGTTGGCTCGGGATCGGTGGTGGCATCTGTTGGTGCTGTATATGTATCGGTGGTGGCGTTGGTTGGGGTTGATGGGTGTGTATTGGTGGTGGCATCAGTTGGTGGTGCTGCTACTCAGTCGGCGGTGGCATTGGTTGCTGGTGCTGTGACGGTGTGGCATCTGTGCTGACTGTGGTGCTACTGGCTACTGGAGAGAAGGTCCTGGCAGCTGCTCCTGCTGAGTGGCACTGCTGCGCTCTGGTGGCAAAGCAGCGTGCACCGTGGTATGAGTCCTCGGCACGGCTTTGCTGGTCTTCCTTGTTATTCTCTTCTTGCTTTCCAGGATATGGATGTGGTAAAGATCTGCCACATAGCTCTAATCTCTCGTGCTGATCTGCTCTGACTGGCAATCTGTGGTCGTTGCAGCAATCCTCAGGACTGGCAACAAACTGGTACCTTTACTGCTGCCAGGAGGTCCTTCAGGTAATGCAGTAGTTCTCTTTCATGTTGGAGAGAATCTATAATACACTATAGTACACTCACTCCTGCTTGACCTATACCTGGGGTAGTACACCTCCAATACCTCTGTTGCTGGCATCTGCATCCATGTGAAATCGCCACCTGGTTGTGGAAAACCTAAAACAAGTGCACTGCAGAAGGCTGACTTGAGCACCTGGAACATCTCCTCAGTCTCTCCTGTTCACATGCAAGGTCAATGTTGTACTGTCAGAGTGAAGGGCTCCACAATATTTAAGAAGCCTCTGACAAATCAGTGACAGTAGTGCACAGACCCAGAAAACTGCACCAGGTGAGGCCAATCTCTTATGGCCTAACCCTTCTCCAGGTTCATTGTCTGAGGTGGTTGGCGAGACTATGTGGCCCAAGTAGAAGAGTTGGCACCTTCTTTCAAGTTGGCTGCCTGCAGTCTCTATAATACTCTGTACTGTATGATCAGATTCTCAATATGGTCTTTGAAGGCGCCATGATAATGATGTCATCCAGGTATAGTAAGCAGATGTTATAAATCAACCCCTTCATCACTGACTCCATAACGGGCTGGGGCATGCAGAGGCCAAAGGGCACAACCATAAACTACCAAAGCCTTGGTTTTTCAAGAATGCAGTCTTCTCTTTGGGATCTAGAGTCACTTGTCAGTATCCCTATTTCAGGTGCAAAGTCGAGAACCACTGGGCACCAGTAAGACAGTCCAGGTGTGGTCAAACTGGGGTAAGAGAAAACAGTCCCCTCTGGTGTTCAGTTTGCTATAGTCCACACAGAAGTATAGCTCACCACTCTTTTTCTTCATCAGGGCTACATATCCTTCAGCATGTCACATACCACCTTTTAGTTTGCCAGAGGAATACATGTTGGGAGGTTGCCAGAGGGGTCAGGCAAGATGGCCAATATGGTGGAGTATTGGATCAGTGCAGCTGTGAATGCCATCCCCTCAACTGTAGACAGACTGGTCTTTAGATGCAGGATGCTCTCCACTGTGGTGAGATGGTTGGCACTCTCTTCCACAAGTCTTTCATTCGGCACCCCACATCTTGCAACACTGCTGGTCCCTAGGGTCAGTCGCACAGTGATATAATCGCAGGTGGCTCACATTTTCCAGTTCCAATCAGTCTGTATGTTTCTGATTGGTGTCAATGGATTCATCAGCCTCCCAAGCACTTCCTCCTGGTAATGCAACAATGCCCTGGCAACGCATAATCCATTCATTGGTGTCTTCTGATTGAAAACCAGATTCCCTCACTGATGACCTTCCTGACGCACCTTCACAACCACCTTGTTTCTTGTGGCACATCCATATCCTCTGTCAGGATCGTCTTGCATATATTGGAATGTTTGCTGGTTCTCCGGAATGTCACCTCAGTTTAACTGAGATGAATTTCTGAGTAACAAATTACATTTTCTTTAAATGCTGTTCTTCTTCTTCTTTTCTGTATCTCAAATTCCTTGTCTATGATTCATCTATAGTGAATATATTTCAGTATTGCTCCTATACTAAAAGTAAATTTGCAATGAATTTTAATTCAATTTTGCTTTTAATAGTTTGTACAATAAATAATAATGCTGACATTTAGTAACTGTTGTTTATAACAGCGGGGAGAGTGGAGCTGGAAAAACAGAGAGCACTAAACTCATTTTACGTTACTTGGCTGCAATAAGTGGTAAACATTCTTGGATAGAGCAACAAATATTGGAAGCTAACCCTATTCTTGAAGGTAAGTGCTGTAAGCAGTAGAGAGATTTAGCATGTGATAATTGTAAATTGTATAGACATATAAATTGAGGTGAATCCAGTAGCTTGGTATGGAGTCTGTTGCTGATTTTAAGTGTACATAACCTTCTCCTCCTCCTTTTTAAGTAGTGACTACAAAGGTTTCCAAATGTTAGTTTTCTCCTGTGAAAACACAGCAGAGTTTTTTAACTTAAGTACTCAAAATAAATTTTTAATCAATCTAACTTCACTTCTTTATCAAAAATATACTGGATGATATTTCAAAAACTGTCTCCATCATTAGTCTGGGCTTAATGCCAACCTTCCTCCTTTGACTAGTACTTAGTGTTTCCTGCTGGACATACTAGGATGTGACTGTTTACATATGAAGCTTCTGAATTTAACAAACTGTGTTTATTTCTATGTACAAATACTTTCTTCCAAATGGAGAGCAAACAATTTTAGAAGCTTCTTTTAAGTGGTGATCCGTGGGTCAAAAAGTACTCTGCAACAACCAATTTTCTTGTCTTTTTATCATGACAAATGCCCATGCGATGAATGCCACTTCTTGACATTAGTGTGACAAAATGACAGAATCCATCCGGTTACTTTTCTATCACTTAATTGTGTTCTAAAATTGTACCACAAATACAGTTTTCTTCTCATCATTAACACAGTCTACAGTCTTTGAGGTGATCACAACTTGCAACTATTCATCTCATAACCTTGCTCAGTGCTTGTGGTGTCTTTCTTCACTTCCTCCGTCTCTCATACCCTAATTACAGGTTACAAACACTCACAGCACTCATTGAATCTTCTTATGACATACCAACATGAGGATACACACACACAGCTGACTCTCACACTCACTGACTGACTTGTGTCCATAACTCAACCTAAAACTCACTCACTCACTCTACTCTGGCCTCCTTATATACTGGGGATGACATCACACAGACCTTTCTTGAGTACCACAGGCTCACGCACCAGAAATGACGTGGCTTGAAGTCTTGCAAATGTTCTCGAAACCCTTTTTGTTTCTACCACTTTGATTGTTGACTGTCACTTACAAACAGCAGTTGCGTGAGGCAGCCTGGCCTTGAACGTCTTTGCCTGCTTGTCAGGCTGGCATGTGATGTGAAGCAGCCCAGGCCCTGACAGTCCTTTGTAGTTGCATTGAGCCTGGTGTCACATTATATTTTACATTGCTCATATGTATTTGAAATCTTATGCATATATTTATCTTTGTGTTCCTTATGTACATTTTTCAGAATCATTATATCTGATTTCATAAATGCCTCAAGTTTTTCAAGCAAAAAGCTCACAAAATTACTCAGAAACTGCATGCATACACAGCACTTCTAGTTTAAACTGAAATTTGTTATCAACAACTTCAACATATGTGTTAAAGATTTAAATCAACAAATAACTTTAAGCTGTGTATTAATGTTCAAAAAGAAACTATATAGTTCTAACCAAAAGTCCTTTTCATTTTTATTGAGATAATAGTGCAGGATAACCATGAAAAAAAAATACTTCATAACAATTTTGAAAGATATTCAAAATATCAGGTATACACAAATACATGTGTACAAATTTTTTTATGCTAGTCTTGAGTATGTTATTTAAGCAATGCTTGTTAACTAGGGCTTTGGTTATACCATGTTCTTTGATTATCTCAGTGAATTTCTGAGCAACCCATGGGTGGAATGTGAATTTGTTTAAATTTTTAGCTTATTTTATGCTACTTAGTGTAACACAAAGGACAAAATTCCGGTGGGAAAAACTTCTGACATTTATGAAATTGGATGTAAAGATTGCATAAACATGTGCATAGGAAAGACAAAGAAGAACACTGATACAAGATTTAAAGAACACATGAACAATGTAAAATATAAACAAAGGGAAAAATAAACAGCTACAGAACAGTTTTGGACCACAGATCATCAGCTGAAACAAAAACCTAAGCTTTTAAAGGGCCTTAAAAAACCAGCAGAACTCTCGTCTGGGAAAAATTATTCATACACAAAAATAACCATAATTTATTAAACTTTGATCTTCTATATGAAAGGAATGTCATACTGCAGTACATCCAGTCAAAACGTCGTCCACAAGTTACAGGAGAAATTGCAGCAATTAAGGTGGATTATGGAGACAACAGTCACCAACACGTAAGTTCTGGTGTAGAAAGTGAACTTTAGAAGTGAAGAGTTATAAAGAACTTCAAATTTTACATATAAGTGAAAATAATTTCATTACGTTTTTCCTAAAGAAAGATTCAAAACATGTTTCATTGGTTTTCATGAGTCATGATAGCAATTGTAGGTCTCATTTGCATAGCTTTCAGTCTTTTTTTCTTCAGTTTTTACAGTAATCCAAATTTTACTGGCATATATCAAAGTTTGTACTCATTTAATTGTTTGCTTCTGGATTATCTAAATTTTCATTAATGTAGAGGACCTACTATCCCACCTGTCCAGATAAACAAAGTTTTTAGGTACTAAAATTTTACAGTGATGCAACCTCCTTATAACTGCTCTGATTTTCTCCACATTTACAAATGAGGTAAATAATTCAGTGCACTAAGTGCTAAAGATTCCTATACTTTTAATTACATGTAATAGTCTAAAGAATGCAATCATCGAGGCTCCATATATTACGCCTGTAAAAATTTATTGGTGCTCCATGCACATTCTAGTACTGCCTTATTCTTATAATTTAATATTTAAATAAACTTTACAAAATTTAAATGGAAAACCAGTATTCCCATAAGAAAAACAACTTACAGCATATCTTTGAATCTAATGAAGTCAAAATTATTAATAATATTTTGATCATAAGTTGACTTTAAATTGAATTGAAATTGCAATATAAACCATAAATGTAGTTTGTTCTAAAGTCTGATTCCATTTAAATTAAGTAGTTTTTGTTATTGAATTCATTCCAGTATATAGTACTATTTACAGAAAGATTTTATAATTCTGGCCCCTGGAGAAAGTGAGTATTGTGGTTGAGGACAAGCCAAGCAACTGGAGAAATGATGCAATGTAGGATATCAGTTTCATTCACAATACATAAAGTGCTGGTGCAGATTGCATGAGTATATATTTCCTTCCATGTTATTTCATTTTATTTCTTTTCATTTCATCCTTTAAATTTACATACAATGAATATGCCATTCATAAAGTATATACATAAAGATTATTATTTACTGTTGCATAGAAGTCGAACATGTCACATATTAACATACTATCTTCTTTCTTGAAAGTTTGAAAACAGTGTTGTATTAATCAATTTAAACCAAAAAGGTAAGTTGATTAATAACACTACACAACACTCACTTATAATTTACCAGATGCCATCCTACCCAATAAAAAATCTGACATATACCAAATTGATTGCAGTGACTGTAATAAAGTGTATATAGGAAAAACCAAAAGAAATGTAGAAATAAGATCCAAGGAACACTTTAGAAATATAAAAAACAAACGCTTGGAAAAATCAGCAGTTGCCACTCACGTTTGGACAAAAACCCACAACATAAAGCCAGAACCGAAACTCCTCAAATATGTAACAGGAAAACAAGAGCTGTCCATGTGGGAACAAATCTTTATTTTGAAAAATAGAAACAGAGTATTCAACATCTCCCAGAAGGATATCTTCAGCAAGTTCCTTGAACCACCACCAGAGGAGACTTCAGAGGAAACATCACCATCCACACTAGGGAGAACCAGTCGATGTCTGGTAGATAATGGAGGAAAGTTCACAACATGTTCCGGTAAATTATAAGTAAGTGTTGTGTAGTGTTATTAATCGACTCACCTTTTTGATTTAAAATGTCATATATTATTTACATTTTTATACTACTCAATACAATAAAAAGCTTGCTCTGTTAAGTGACACATTATCATTTAGATATAGTGGAACTGGGATAATTCGAAAAGTTATAATTTGAAATCCTTATTAATTTGAAGATTTTTCTTGATCCCTTGAATTTTGTATTAAGGCAATGTAAAAAATCACATGTAATTCAAATTTCATTTTCCTTAACTCAAAGTTTTTGTTCAGAAATGTCATTAAAAAAATAATCTAGATGTGGAAATTTACTATGATAATGAAGTTATTTCCAGGCTGTTATGCTGTGGTCTGCTGGAGTTAGAGTTTCCAGACGTTTCGTCCACAACTACGGTAGACATCTTCAGTGGCACAGTTGTAGTCTCCTTGGAGAAGTTTTCCTTATGTCTGAAGTGTTGACTGTCTGAGCTGCTGTATTTATACCCTGAGAGGCCTCTGCTGATTGGTCCAGATGGCAGATGGTAGGAGGGAGGGGGTGGACTTCATCCAAGATGTTGCTCCTTCCTGATTGGTTCACTTCAATTTCTCCTGTTATGTGTTGTTTCTTGTCTTCAGTTACTGTTGAGTTTTAAAGCTTCTTCATTCTGTTTCTTAGCATGAGCTTCCTGCCATTCAGTGTGTTGCAAATCAATACCTATAGCTCTTAGTAAACTAATGTCGGCGCCAACCAAGAAAGGGATTGACAGTTTGCAGTGAGGGAGAAGCGACGTTGCCGCTTATCGCAACCACGACCACGTGGAGACCGCGATATGATTATGTGTACGAAGATTGCACTGCGGCTGGAATGTTGAGCACATATTATTTATATTCGTATGCAAAGACAACAATAAAATATTGAATCTGCATTCAAATGACAGAATTGCAATTTTATATGTCTAAATATTTGCGTTAACAAAAGAAACATACCTGTGAAATATTGATGCTTATTCCAATGGGAAAATGCCGCTAATATCCGAATTACTTGCATCACTGTTGTATTTGCTGCTACTGCAATTTAGACCCTGACGCCTGATTTCCCTCTTTGTCGTACTTCTGTTTCCCAATTTTAACTATAGTATTCCTACCGATTCCTACAGCACGCGAGGTTCTATCAATTACCTTAGAGACTGGAATAAGAGGTCCCCCGTTCAATTTCTCCTTTTCAAAATATTCTCTAACAGAGCATATTATTTCCCGCGCTTGTCCTTTAATTGGAATACCTTTACCAAACACAGTTTTATTCGGTTCTCGAGTACGTTCAATTTTTCGTTTGGCAGCACTATCTTTGTCACTATTTTTTGACACTGTTAAACAAAAATTAAAAGCGTTAGCACAAATGCAAAAGCTCGCAACACACGCACAGACTCAGACACACGTAAACACAAGGCAAATAACCGTATATTAGAATAACACAAACGAACTTCTCAACATAAAGGCAATCTCTTAACTGATGCAAGCATTGCAAGCTCGGGCTGCAGCCTGCAGCACTATTTGTTTATATGCAGCGATAACAGAATATAACAAAAGCACTTCATGTTACTGCTGGGTTCATCAGCCACATGCTAATCACGTGTTACGTGCGTGTTACATATCGGCAACAAGGTCGTTGTGTGTACCGTTTCTATGGGAACGCCATTATAATGCCTTAGCTCTAATTGGTTATTCTTTTCGTTGCTATGGCAACTGCTAAGACGCATGCATCCCCTCCCGTTCATTTATGCGTTTCCGCCACGTGCTTCACATCTGTCAATCCCCTTCTTATTTGGCGCCGAGTATACATGTCCAGTAGAAGACTTCAACATTTAGGGAAAAAGTCGCCATTACTTGAGAAGGTGAAAAGGGTTTGAAGAAAATATCTGAAATTGCAAAAGAATATGAGATACCACTGAACAGTTTGTCAACTTATCTGAAGAATAAGGAGAAAATTTTAAACAGTGCCTCGAGTGAAAATGGAAAGAATTGAAAAAGAGAGACAACCAGAGAATCCTGATGTCAATGAGTGCATATTAATTTGGAATGGATATATGTACCTGTATTACTAAACTGTCAAATTTAGACGTAACTTTTGTAATTACAATTTTTAGATATTTCACTGTTTTTCTTGTCTCTTCTGAATTATCCAAGTTCCACTGTACATGGTTCAACAAAATGCTGCATTGACCCATTTACAAGTTCTGTAATTAAGGCCAGGGTTTACAGCAATGAATTCAGCTCTACTTAATGATACTCCTGACAGTTCTTTAACACCATATATGTACAACTCTATGTTTTGTGTTATATTATCTAGCATTTGGTAATGCAAAAACAGTGCGCAATGACAACTCTTCAAGATTTGGAAAATACATTGACATCAACTTCAATAGTGATGGCGTTATTGAAGGAGCGCAGATAGAACAGTATTTACTGGAGAAATCTCGCATAGTTTCACAAAATTCTGGAGAACGCAACTATCATATTTTCTACAGTATGTTGGCAGGCTTGAGTCAGGAGGAACGAACATCACTTCAACTGAAGGAAGCATCACATTACAGCTATCTTACAGGGGTAACTACCTGATATTCACATGTTTTATTTAGTGTTACAAGTTCATAATATTTTTATTTGGTGATGTTAAGTTCAGTATCACAATAGTTCTTCAAAAATCAAGAAAGAAACTTAAATTTCTGACCATTATTGTAATGAAGATTTTATGGTAAAATTGCTTTTCTCAGGGAAATACGCTTACTTGTGAAGGGAGGGATGATGCTGCTGATTTTGCTGACATCAGGGCTGCAATGAAGGTTTTAAATTTTTCTGAAGATGAGGTGCTGAATATTATTAAACTATTGGCAGCTGTATTACATCTTGGAAATGTGAAGTATCAGCCTCAAATGATATGTGAGTGAAGGTTTTTAGATTACTTTCATTACACACTAGTGCTCTTTATTAGTACAATGGAATCCCAATAACTCGACCTAATGTAGACTAAGAGGCTGTCGAGTTACCAAAATGTTTTATGGAATAAGTATTTGTTATTCACAACTCATAACATAATACTGCAAAGTGCATAAATACATATTCTAGCACAATATTGTTTGTTTGTTTGTAGTGTTTAATGCCCGCTTTTACTACTACGGCACCGCAGGCGGTGACACTGATGATACATGGAATGAAGATGGAGCACCGGTGGAATGAGATGGCGGGGGAAACCAGAGTACCCGGAGAAAACCCGCCCTGATGCTGCTTCGTCCACCATGAATACCACATGCGGGTCCCTGGGATCGAACCCGGGCCGCCTAGGTGGTAGGCGAGTGCGCTAACCGCTCGGCCACGGCGGCGGCGCCGTTCTAGCACAATATAGAGGTATTTTTAGACGTGATGAATGATCTTGCTAGGCTCTGCACAAGTGACATCATGTAAATTGATGATGGGGGTAACATTTCTATGTCCTTCCTTGAAATAAACAAGAACTGCTGATAATGTGAGATGGCACTGTACATAATCACACATGGTCCCATGATGTTCATATACTACATGGAAGTCAGAAAGATAACCTGACACCCCTATGGTTTTATAAATATAAAAGTGAACTTAATCATAAACCACTGTGTAATTGGTCACATCTAAAAACTAGATTTGTACTGGGTAAAGCAATAAATCTTCAAACCTTCCTAACAAGTGTTTGTGCTATATATCCACATTATTAGCAGCAAGCTTTTGATATCATGACAATGGTCTGCTGGCTACTTATGTTTTGACTAATATCGAAGGTCAATACGTGATCAGCCCTTTTGAAACTGTGAGGGAGAATGCGGTAGGTTGTTTACATATATTAATTAAAATTTACCTATAACCTATACTATTCATACCATACAGTAGATAATAAAATTATTGCACTCAAGTTTAATTATAAAAATTTAGTAATAAAATAGGTTGTCGAGTTACACAGAATGTCAAATTATTGAGAGTTGAGTTATTGGATTCTACTGTATGCATTTGTTATTTTATTATTGCATTTGTCTTTCTATATAGCATGTCAATGATTAGGAACATATATTATGATAAAACTAACTAAACCTGCAGGATCAGGGCCTACTGTGCATCCTCCACTTCTGCCCACCATAGGCATCATGAGTGAGGTGCAATACTGGAGGGTGGAACATGGTCAGTGCCCGGTCCCTCCCAGCTGGTATATGAAGTTTTTGCATCCAGGGGCCGCTATTTCTCAATCAAGTAGCTCCTCCATTGGCCCTACAGGGACCTAACAAGGCTGAATGTGCTCCGAACCAGGTCTCTCAGCAGGAGAAAATCCCCACACCATTACCAGGAATCAAACCTGGGTCTCCTGCTTAGTAATCAGCAGTGCTATCACCGCAGTAAGGAGATGACCACATGATGTGATTAGAAACATCAAAACATATTACATCAAAACAAATTTATTAGCTTAGAATATGTTACCAAATACATTACAAGATCATAAAACTCTGTGTTCTGTTCTCAGATAAATTTGTTTTGTTACAATGTTTATTACACAGTAACAAAGCAACAAGCTATGAGCCATTCAGATGAAGGAGAGCAGGTTGGAAGGTCCAATATATTGTCGCAACGACCGTAAACCCAGACACTGCTGGTAAGAAATGCCAGTTGGGGTCTGATCTCCGCCCAGTATTAGGAACAGGCCGGAGGTGTTTACCTGCCATAAAAGACCTGTCCGCCGCTGCACAATAGACCATACAGGAACAATAGCCATTATGTGGCGGTGCAGTGTCTGGATTGTTCTCTCACAGTCACTCCCGATCTTCCTACTTCCAGTAGTAGTATTAGTAGTAGTAGAAGAGTGAGAGTAGTAGAAGCTGTTGTTCCAGTCATGCGTGTGGTGAAGTGAATTTGGTTTGTTAAAATGTTTATACATTTTTTTAGTTCTGTATTCACTCTTGTATTCCTGCTTTACACATTCTATGAACCATAATGAGCAATCTTAACTAAAGAAACATTGTCTTGTATCAATAGGGAATCAAACTCAGAATACTGACCACTAACTGTATAAACCTTCAGATTTTGTCACAACTCTTAAAAAGAAATTGTACCAAATATTTTTGAATCATCAATAGATTTTACTGCATTGCAATTTAAAAGGTATTAAGAACATTGGAAACAACATTTTCAGCAAACATTGAAGCTGTGGAAATCCCTGATGGAAATTTAGTACAACAAATAGCAACAATACTTGGGGTCTCCAAAGATCTGCTTTGTGATGCGCTTACAAGGAAAACTATTTTTGCTCAAGGAGAAAAAGTTGTAAGTAGCACATTTGTGGTGTTTTGGTACATAAATAATAAAAGTGATAATCTTAAACACATCCTGAGATTTATACCACCTGGAGTCAATAACATCATAAAACTCTTTTATATGATTTATGGAAGTGCTTAAAAAAGTGAAAGTTTGTCAAATTAGTTAACATTCATGAGTAGGATAATTACACTTTAGTTTCACTTTCTAGGTTATGTTACTTCTGGCAATTATTTCAACAGCAACTGCTGCTATCGTCTGATATGTGCCTACTGACATCAAGGCTTTGTACTACTTATGATGCTGATGGTTCAAAGTAAAAAAAGAGGGCAGCACCATAAGCTGTACAAAGGAGGATTCCAGTCTTGATGTCAGTTGTCCAAAGTAAGATAACCTAGGAAGTTTAACTAACATCATAAAATGTTTTTTATATTATTTTCAGGTTTCTACTTTATCAGCAGCACAAGCTGTAGATACACGAGATGCATTTGTAAAAGGAATATATGGGCATCTTTTCATCATGATTGTAAATAAGATCAACTCTGCTATTTTCAAACCAAAAGAAAAGACCAAAAACTCCATTGGTGTTCTGGATATATTTGGTTTTGAAAATTTTGATTCAAACAGGTAATTAAAAGCAAGAACATGTACATTTATCTTTGAAAAGTATCTAGTATATAAACTTAAGGTCCATCTCAAAATGAGTTATATTGTCAGAGAAAAAAAGTGTATTTTTCTGCAAGTGACTTACTAAAAGTTTAATGTTTGGCATTTGCTTTCAACAAACAAACGATTGGGGTTTCTGGTGGTCTTCCCTAACTGCACAGAAGAATTTTGGTTTATTATACCAGGTGACCCAGGTGACCCTATTTTTTTGTATCTATATAACCCATAGGTTATAGTGTTACTTGAAAACATTGTTCCGTTCATCAAGCCAGAGTTTGTTTTGTGATGCTGTGTCGAATACAGTTAATTGTTCTTGGGCATATTCTGCTAACCATCACCAAAAGCTCTGTGAACACAAATAAACTGCCAAGAGCTAAACCATAAATATCTTAGTTGACTAGCAAGCAGCTTGACACCTAAATGCTGCATGAAAGAGGTAACTAGAGGCTTGCGGTCGAGTGGGCTTGAACTATATGGACATTTTATAGGTTCAAACCTCCTGATAGCAATGCTTTTTTTTTGTCTTTTTTGTAAATCAGTAATCGTCACATTGAATGTACTAAACAGAAATTAAAAAAGCAATGCATAGTAACTACAAAAAAATGATTGCATTAACGTTTGCCATATTTACAGTCTCAAAAATAAGGATAGTTAAAAAGCTACTTGATTAATGAAGTAAGTGCTCAGACTGCATTTTCATCTGTTTAATGTAGTTTATTTGTCATTTGTTTTGTAATACATTATCATTGGTCAAAAGAAGTGAAATGTAATAAAAAAACTTTGACCCATTATCGTAGATTCAAACATGTGTCCTCAGGTCACCAGTGCATCCAAAATGCAATAATTCTGCTCGACTACCACAGTTGTGTAAGGACCAGACTTTCAAACTCCAATATTAACTGAAGTATATGGGAACCATCTATTGCTTGGTAGCTTTACTAGTATGCTACAACCCATTAGAGCAAATTTAAGATTCTCTTGGTGTTTTACCTTCATCAATAAACAGGGCTCCAGTTATTACGCTTGTTATAAAAACTAGTAAGTACTGTGACTTATGCCAACATTGAATTATTAAACTGTTTAACATTTGTTGATGTGACTGTAAAACTCCATTATGAATGTAGGTGTGTCTTTAATTGATCATAACCTATCACTATCCCTTAGCATAGATCTGTCATTTTGTTTTAACTCATTTTGAAAGTGAATCTATTATGATAGGTGCTCATTCATCAGGAGTTTCGGGAGGGTGTGTGTAGAATGTACACTCTAAAAAAGGTTTATAAATTGTGTAGAAACCTGATTAAATTCTCAGTGTAAGAGTACAATGTTTTTGGAATGGATTTATATCCCAAATACCTTTTGTCCCTTAAATCACTTATTCACAGAGATGTTAAGCTGCCTGCTGTCTATGTCCATAAGTGAAGTGTGGCGTGTACAGTCAAGATAGACTCAAGGCACATCTGTTTCTTAGTAGGTTACATAAATTCGAAAAAATAGGTGTAAGTGATTCATCACAATCCTTGAAATCCAAGTGACAGCAAACAGTCTAAGGTAAAATTGATAGAAGGAAATACTGGAGCATTTCAAGCTAGCAACCCTAGTGTTACTAATTAACTTTTTGTCAAGCTGCAGTGTGATTAAGGTACTCTAATATATTTGCATGGATTCTTCTTTTACATCACTTCACCATATAATTATTAATCAGTCTCACTTCCTGCAGAACTTTTATGAGGAAGCTCTTAGATGCAGAAGCATATTTTGCTCTTACTGGCCTTGTATAATAATTATCTATTGTATACAATGATATTGTGTTAACAAATGTTTTCCCTTCAATTAAGTTAAAGGTGGTCAAGTCAAGAAATGACTCCCATTTACCAGTTAATGGTATTGAAAACAAAGGAAATTAATCCAGAGTTGAAAGAAAAGTACATCAACATTACTTCTGAACATAAAGTTTACGAACTATAAACTGGTGGTGTGCTCCTTTGCTCTAAGAACTCATCATTATATTGGTATTTTTTAAAAGTTTTAAGAGAAATGTGTTATAAAATGAATCACAATCTGCATACAAAGTTCTACTCTGGTAAACTTAACCGATGTGGCTAAACTTTTCATATTAAAAATAAACAAATGGATGTTGCATTTAGTTTTAATGGTTACACAAGTAAGTACTGCACTGCCTCCATGTAACTGACCCTACTCTTAGTGCCCAATTAAGGAGGGGTTTATATACCCAGAAGCTATCACAAAACTAACACTAAGAATTCCAGCACAACAGTCCTTATCAGACAAAGGCCTACCACCTGGTCATTGCGTGCCCACCTCTGCTCACTACAGGTATCATGAGCAGGGGGCAGTACAGGAGGGTGAGATGTCGTCAATGCCCTGGACCCTCTGGTCTGTTATACGGTCTTTGTGACCAGAGGCTGCTACTTCATAATCAATAGCTCTTCAATTGGCCCCTCAGGGACCTAACAAGGCTGAGTGCACCCCAGACCAGCTCTCCCAGTGGGAGAAAACCCCACGTTGGTCTCCCGCTTGGTAAGCAACAGGGCTACCACTGCACTAAGGAGATGACCCTCAAAACTAATACACAAGGTATTTTTTGAGAACATATTTCTGCTCAACAATACAAACAAATGAAAATAAGCTTACAAACTGTTCTTGAGTCTTCTTGGTACACATATAATTCTATAAAGTTTCTAATCCTTAATCTTGAAGTGTATGGTTTCAATATGGTCACAATTCTGCCCATAATTCGATTTACAGTACAATATTTTCAAATTAAACATTTCTATGACCACCGACCATACAACTAGGCTCAGAAGCTTACTGCTCAATACAAGTTATAATTTAAAATGCAGTGGCGGTTCCTGGGTGATCACATACTCGCAACTGCACACCCACTAATTTTTTCCGCATGTGAATGTATCTTTACCTTTATAGGCATGCATATGAGAAAGTCGAATGTCTAACTTTATTCTACATATATGAACTTGCTCGTTTAATTTTCTCGCACCCTCTTTTGTAAATGTCATGGCATTCAGTCAACAAGCTGAGACACATAATTATTATTTATTTATGCCAACAAACTTACTGTTGGTGTTTTTAAACACACAAGCTGTGTGTGGGCAAAGTTTGAGAGGTAGAACTGGAACTTAAAAATTCAGTTGCATAAACCCGATTTTGCGACTGGCAAAGATAGCTTTTAGGTGAGGGGTACGTGGGGAGAGGTGCATAGTTTGCATTTAAGAGTACGGCGAGTTAAGGCAGCATAATCGACAGGGCCAACACATGCGATTCTTACCATGCAAGCGCACTACGTTCTCATTTTCCTTGCTACGAGCATTTCCCTCCTGTTGTTTAGCAGAACCTACTAGGCAACCAACATGACAGTTCTAAATATAATGTAGCCATCTTCTATATTATATTAATGTTATAAACACAATTACGTCTAATCTTATCAAGCGATTATACATGCACATAATTACTCTTCATGTCGTAATTTACTAAGGCCAATACTTCAGTTTTGAATAGTTATTTTGTTAGTCTTTATTATTGTTTGTTATGTTTGTGTTCTGGCAGCAAGTTGCATGCAGTTGTGTCTGCACATAGTGGGAAATTTGAATCTATGAAAGTGCGGAAATGAATAACACGGTGAAACTGAAGAAGATAAATCTTTCGGGTTTATTCTTAGAAGAGAAGCTGTTTTCCGTGCTTATTGTTTACAAGTGAGAGAAATGGCATCTGGACAAATAATAGTTCTTGGATATTGGTCATTTAAAACAAAATAGCAAGACATACGAGTTCAATTGTCCATATGAAATGCGAATTAGAATTGCGTGATGTGCATCAGAGAAAGAAAGGGAGTAAAGGTGGAGAGGATATAATATATTGCACACCCACTATGACAAGTCACGAGCTGCCACTGCTATACAGTACAAACCTCCGGCTAACAGAGAGCTGGCACACAAACGATTTAGCAGGAACTATTTAGAAAATGGTCCGAAGATGTGAAAGTTAAGAGTTACATTACAGCAAAGGTATGTACAAGATGTTTGCAGACTTACCCAAGGAAATGCAGTCATGCCTGAGAGTTGCAGAATGCCACTCACCGAACAATTTAAAAGGCACAGTCAGACCTCAGCCAGAGGCAGCAGCACCACCACCCCAACTATTGAACAAGAGTGAGGTGGCAATCCACAGAACTATCAGAATAAAGAACACGTGACCATATGTGACAAAACAAACCTAAGCAGGAAATTTGGCAAAATTATATTTTGATCTATTTAACAGTGATAATTGAAATTCCTTGACGCACATGTGCATGCACACATACATGAACTGTGTTTCTTTTGGTATAGATGTCAAAGGATCCCCTCCATAACATAATGGTAGTGCACCTGTCTCTGGTGTGGAGGACCTGGGTTTCATACCCTTAGCGGCATAAGGATTTTTCCCCTGCTAGGTGGTCTGGCACAGGGTGCACTCAGCCTCGCTAGGTCCCTGAGGGGCCAATTGAGGAGCTATTTGATAAAGAAGTGACCCCAGGTCATGAAGGCTGCATAATTGGCCTGGAGGGTTTGGGGTGCTGACTACATACCACCCTTCAATTCTGCACTCCACTCATGATGTAGTGGGCAGAGGTGGGGGACACAGCAGCTGGGTGGTAAGCCTTGGTCTGCAAAGGACTGTTGCACAAGGGGTTATTTATAGGTGTCAAAGACCTCAGATCACCTTGTTACTATTTTTTTCTCTCTATAAAACCAGTTATACAAAAGTCATCCAGTAAACAGGACTACTTAGGCTATAGCCAGAAAATCAAAATATACATTTCATTTGTTATTAAAATATCTTAAACATATGGCATTTTAATCAAAATCATTAGAGCCATTTTCAAGAAAATCAAAATTTTCAAAAAATTTTCCATGTAAAGGGTAGTTTAGGGTGGAGGAATTTTCTTCAAAAACTTCACATCACATCCTTAAAAGACATTAAACATAATTGTCAATTTTGGTTTTTAACCAACTTTTAATTTTTGAGTTATGCTGCCCACAGAGACAGACACACACACACACACACACACACACACACACACACACACACACACACACATGGACCTTTTTCAAAAATGCTTTTTTTTTTATTCAGAGGGCCTCAAAACATACATTTTCAGTGAAATCTCTGCATCGAAGCTTTGGCTGGAATACAATACTTCCTCTACTTACTGTACTGTACATTCTGGAATAACCTGGAAAACCTTTTGAGCTGTTACTCTAATTGTCGTCACATGTTCACAAGCAGTGGTGCATAGCATCCTGACCTTGAGCACTTTTGATACATACTGATGTATCAGTGCCAGTAGAGTGGGGCAGCCTGACCCCAACTGTTCTTTGTTGTGCACAGCAGCTGGTGTCACAATACTTTGGCTAAAATCCTGGAGCCCTAAAAATGCAAAATAAATTAAAAGTATAAAACCAATTATAATATTTCTCTTGTGCCTATGATTATTCTTAGAGGTTACAATTATGTGCACCACCAGATTTTTAGATAACAAGCTGCCACTGACATATTCCTTACTGTGTATTAACAGACTGAACTTGGCACCCATTAGTATTTATTTAACATTTATATCTGTATGCGTGAAGCTAGCTATGGAGAGAATCTCACTCATTAGTATGTTCAAATGCTCTTATTATTGTTTATTATTAAGGAGATATTCATATTTTCTAAATGGTTATTTTCACCTGCTTAGTTTTGAACAGTTATGCATCAACTATGCTAATGAGAACCTGCAGCAGTTCTTTGTCCAACACATCTTCAAGCTGGAACAAGAAGAATATACAAGGGAAGGTATCAGCTGGGAACATATGTCATTTGTTGACAACCAAGATATTCTTGATCTTATTGGTGTCAAGCATTTAAATATCATGGCCCTTATTGATGAAGAAACCAAATTTCCTAAGGTAAACACACAGTAGCTGTACATAAAAAGAGTAAATAAATAAACAGCAAAAGGAAAAATCTGAAACCAGTAGTTTCTTTTCCACAATTTTAAGGCAGATTGAAAATATAAATAGGGACTGTCAAGTTTGGAAGTACTTTAAATAATACATTTTTAAATTTAAAATCATTGGAACTTTTACACAGGGAAGTAAATAATTTAATGATGGAAAATGAGTTGATGTTAAACACTCAATAAAACATAATCTTGCAAATTGCTGTTAAATAAATTTCAGTCTTCTTCACCGTTTGAAAGTGACAATATCAAGAACTGGATGGAGTTAATTCAAAACTTAAACAATTTGATGTGTTGCACTCACATGACTTTCTCTACTCTTGCACAAACTATTCTTAAGAACATGTGTTCTATCTACCTCTTGTTAATCAAGATAAACATTTACAGAAACTATCTTATTGGTAATTTTGTTGTAAATGCAGGGGAAATTATGGGAATACAGTAGGCTTTAAGGGAAGGTCAAATCTTTTAAAGCTGGTTGCTATGTGCTGGCTTTGAACGTGTTCTCTTTGCATAGCCAAGAGATAAAAAGATGAATAACTTCCCATTTGAGAAAAATATGAGTATTAGACAATTCAGGCACATAGCAAGGAATATCTCCAAAATGGTTTACTCCACAAAATAAAAATGTATTCAAATTGTATTTTTTTAACAAAATCTACATTTTTATGTGGTAAGATTTTGTCTATATCTTACAGTCAAACAAAATACTGAAAAACTTTGCTTTAAACTGTATTAACATTAACAAGTGAGTTGCACTTCTCTGTGTCATATACAGTGCACGTGCACATCATTTGACGTGACCGACGTGAGGCAAACACAACCACCCAGCTGCTCTGTTTCAATAACTCAACGGATGTGATACATGAACAATACTAATTCATAACAGCTTGTTGTTTGAAACATACTCCTCAGCAAGAATAATGCCAATGGGATTAATATATAGATAATAGAAAACTTTAACTAAGGAGAGCTAGCAGGGTATGCAACACATCACCCGCATCCATTGATGCTATGCCCCTGTTCTTGGGATATATATATGAGATTCAGTACTGTACTCTTACTGTAAGATCTCAAAGACAGCAAAAGCATGCAAGGCCATGAGTACCATATTAATGAATGTCAGGGAATAAACCTAATTAAAGAAGTCCTCCATCCAGCTAGGAATAAAAGCCAGGACCTATGAATGTAGTATATAGCTATCATTAGATTGGAGTGACAATAATGTCTTTATTCTTGAATAACTGCTTCTTGCTTATTAAATTTAAGATCGTAAAGTTTATAAATTGGATTGTAAACTCATTTAGGGAAAAATCCTAGAAATGGTGATAATCTACTCAAGGACAATATAGCAATAAATAAGGTAAATTTAACAATTATATAGTTATGTAATGATAATAATAAAAGAGGAGCTCTATTCTGAAAAAGAATCCTTCCCCCAACAAATAGAATATATACCTAGGATAACTTCAACTCCCTCTCCCTCTCCATTCCTCATGCTCCTTAATTTCCACTTTTATTCTGAAAATTAAAATATTTTTTTTCTTGTCATCTTTTAATTCCTTATAACTTGTCAATGAGTTTTTCTCCTGTTTTGTAGTATTTATGCTTGTACCAATATTTGTATGTTGTATCATAAAACACTACTAATGGGATGATATTATTTTCAGGGAACTGATGTCACACTTCTGGCAAAACTTCATCAAACACACGAAGAAAACAAGAACTACATCAAGCCTAAGTCTGAAAAAACTGCAAGTTTTGCTTTAAATCACTTTGCTGGCATTGTTTTTTATGACATTGATGGTTAGTTTAAAAAGGTATAGGAAGTAATACAGTAGTTATTTTGTTCTCTCTCACATGGTTGAAATAGTGATGTTTATTTACAGGTTTCCTGGAAAAGAATAGAGATTCATTTAGTGCAGACTTAAAGCAGCTTATCCATATATCTAGCAACAAGTTTCTTGTTAGCCTATTTGCAGATGAACTTATGTCAAAACCAAATGAATCATCCAAAAGACGAGCAGTTACACTCTCTGTGCAGTTCAGAAGATCTCTAGAGCTTCTTATGAAGACTCTCAACAGCTGTCATCCTTTCTTTGTGAGATGTATCAAACCCAACTCACTGAAGAAACCCAAGGTATTAAACCAAGTGATATAAACAACTACACATTACCAATTATCTTACAAATGGTGTGCTTATGGACTCACGTGTACTGGGACAATTTCACTTCAGTTTGCATGTATGTCAGTCGTGATACATCCTGCAGCTTTCAATGAATAGAATTAAAGCAAGGCCGGTGTCATGGCTGAGCAGTTAGACCATTCGCCTCATACCAAGGCGGCCTAGATTTGATCCCAGGGACCCAGATGTGGTATTCGTGGTGAATGTTGCAGTGTCTGGGCAGATTTTATCCAGGTTCTCCAGTTTCCCCTGCCACTCATTTCACCAACTACTCCATCATCACCTTTATATCCATCCATTTCATATCATCCTCTTCCTCACACTCATTCCTGGTGCTGGGCTGACCACCTGCTTCCAGGTTTTCACTCTGTCTAGTTCATAGGTTTGTCAGCTCCCCAACAAACATCTGACCCTATGCACAGGCTTGTAAGTCCTAAAGGATGTCAGTCCTCCATACAGGGAGAGTAATTAGATAAAGATAAAGAAGAATAAGAATTTAAGTAAAGAACTATATTAAAAATCATATCAATAACTGTGTCTTTGATGCTTACTCTCTTACTAGAATGTTTTCAGTATTACATTTGTTAAAGGCTGAATTATAACACATTCATATTTAATGCTGCAAATCTGCTACTGTGCAGTCTGTCTAATGTTTACTGATGCTGTAGAGATGTTACCTATGTGATATTTGAGATGTTGAAAGTCTACACTATCTGGTCAAAAGTTTCGATACATCTCTTGAGAAGAGTAGTTTTAGGTTGCAAATACAGTAATGCCACTTATTTTACAGAATACACATAATTTCTGCAATCATAACAAAACTGCTTGAAACTGGGTCATTCTGTGTAGCTCACAGACTTCCAGTATAGTCATACTATTAGGTGCCAAAAATGTGACAAGGGAAAATTCAATCCTCATAAAAAAGCTCATTCAGCTATTTACATCATCATGCTGAAGCAGATATCTGATAGGATATCCACAACCACAAGTGACAAGATTGTCCTTTCACCTAGCCGCCACTGAAGAATATCATTCAGAGATTCCAGCAATCATCCATGTCTACATTCACCAAGGAGTTCCACAGTGGGGAGTAGGCTATAGTTAACACATTTGGTCAGTCTAACTTAATGGGGGCTATTTTTTATTAACTTCTAAAATGAAGATAAGTGTAAATCACAAAATGGTTTTACTACCAGGTGTCAGGACAGTCAAAATTATTTTTCCACATGGTCAATGTGAAGATTGAGACATTTGTGATATCAGTGGATGAGTTTTCCAATAGCCTTTTCATAGAAGCTGCTTAAAAGGTGAAAGTCACTTGGTGCTAGATCTAGACTGTGACAAACACTTCCCAATGAAACTGAGTAAGAAGCTGTTGGGTTATTGCATATATTGCATATGCTGGCTTGCATTGTCATAAATCAAAAACTTTCCAGATGATAGCATGCCTCTTTTGTTCTGAATGGCTCTCCACAGGTGACAAAATGTCTGGCAATAAACATTTCTAGCTCTTAGTTCCTAGCTCCATAAACTCCATGAGCAACACATCCTTTGTATCCCAGAAAATGGTAGCCGGGGTCTTCCACTGAAAATTTGTTTGAACTTTTTTAGGGCTTACTCAGGGGTGTGCGTGTTTTCTTTGGCTTTTGATTCTATATTATCATAAAGAATCCACGTTTCATCCCCTATCATAATGAACTTAAAACACTCCTCCTACTCATTAATGTATAATAAGGATCAGGCTGATGCCATGTGCCATGCTTTATGATCCTCAGACAGCCTTTTGGGAAGCCAACTGGCACAAATGCGAAAACCCAACCTCATCGGATCGGATCGTGTCGGATCGGATCGGATCGCATCGGATCGGATCGCATTGGACCGGACCGAACCGGACCGGATCGGATCGGGCCACAGGGTTAAGTACCTACAGCTCAGCTCTATCTGATGTGCTGAATTTGGCTGAATTTGCTGTACAACAGCACAGTCCACAGATCCACCCTCTTTTGCTTTTCTGATCATGTAGCAGAACAACCAGAAGTTCAAAAAAAAAGTATCCCTTATACAGTAGAGTCCTGCCAATCTGAACCCTGCTACCCAAGAAATCTGCCTAATCCAAATAGGACTAGGGAAAAAATCGACCAAATTTGTTTTGAATTTTAAAACAGTTAAAAATAAAAATTAAGAGTAAACTAGTTTTTCCAAGTAAAAACCTAAATTTATTAGCACAGAAAAGCATGAAATAAATGCTACAGGAGTAAACAGTGAATCCATTGGCTATCTTGTACACAAAAACTAAAATATGGAAGGCCTAGACCTACTAACAATGTGCATAACAAAGTTTGAATGTAATTTTTTACGTTAATGAGAAAACAAAACGGAAAAGCAAATCAACGCTTAAGAAGTGAAGTCAATGATCTTCTTTTGACACAACGTACTTGCACTCATTTTAATACTTAGTACATAAACATTAAAAGTAAATATTTTGTATTTGATGAAAATCCACCTAATTTGAGTTTTTACTAATCCGAATAGGGCTCAGTCCAAATTAGTTGGATTAGTGGGATTCTACTGTATACATAATTCAGAGATAGCACATGAATCATTAGCAATCCATCTACTGTGTTTCTCTGAAATAAAATACAGGGTATTTCAGAATTTGACCAATTAACTTGAAATTTTAGAGGGCTTTTGGGGAAATAATTGGAGGTAGACACTTATGATCCCAGAGCACACTATTTTGTGCAATAAATTTGAGCTGGTATATGTAAGCATTTGTTGCACATTTGTGGCTCAATGGTATCGTAGGAATTCTCAAGCCAGTGATGCATGTTTCCAAGTTCATTCTCTGCCAAATGTTTCACTTTTATTTTGAATTTATTTCCTTTTTTCAAATTACTGATTGTGAAGCGTATGGAATACTGCACTGCTCCATTTGTTATTACTGCTGTTATTAAACGTAATAGAGCCAATCAAATGAATGACTTTTGAATAGGAATGTACAACATAAGGTACTGTAATATTCTAAACATACACATGCTATATAATCAAAATCCTTTATGGAGATGGCTTTAAAAATGGCATTACCATGATCTGTGAGTAATATACTATTATGAAAGAATGTGCTGTTAGCTCTGGAAAAGAAATAATAGTGTGCAAGGCAAATCACAGTCACATTCCCGCTAAGATTTATTTATCCATTTCCAGGAACCAAGCATACATCTGCTTCAGATGTATAGAAACAGCTAACAGTGAGAATTTCCATTTGTAAACTGTGATCTTCCAAAATATTTTCCTTTTGGGAAGTATCAGTGAATCATGAGATAGCAATCTTATACATTGCAGAAAGTCAAATATACCTATGAAAACACCTTTTGTCACTTGCATGAATAGCTCACTTGTTAACATCATTGACTATAATGACAGTGTGCTGATTTGATTCCCTGTGTAAAGTACTTTTATTTATTTCTTGTGTTTAAGATGAGAGGAGCATGTATATGCAAATAGCAATGGTAATTTTGATGTCTGAGTAGGAGGGAGAAAACATTTAGCTTCAAATATAATGAAGTCTCCTCTATACATGGTTTTATCATGTAATATTTAAACCTATTGCTCAGGAACATGCACATTATTTTTGTTCAAATGGTGTGGTTGCAGTGCTTAGATGCCTGCAATATGTAGTGCTACTTAGTTAAATATAGAAACTTGAGCTGCATGATAAAACTATGTGTAGAGAGGACTTTATAACATTAACACTAAACATTTTCTTCCTCTGCGTTATTCAGAAATTAAAATTACTGTTGCTGTTCATGTCGGGTCTAAATGACCTCATTGTTGAGGAACCCTTAAATACCTCTCTCTCTGTCTGTCTTTCTCTCTCTCACTCTCTCTCTCACTCACTCACCCATTCCCCCACCCATTGTGGTTAAAATAATCTCCCAGCGTTCTTAAGTCTCTAAATATTTATTATATTAAATTCTATTGCTTCACTGTTAAAAGCTTCAGTTTTTCCATTGATTTCTATATATTTCCTTTTCTCGCATTGAGAACTGTGGATCTGTTGCAGGTATTTGACTGCAGTTTATGCTGCAGACAACTTAGATACTCTGGAATGATGGAGACAGCAAAAATCAGAAGAGCTGGTTATCCAATCCGACATATGTTCAAAGAATTTGTTGAAAGATACAGGCTTTTAGCACCTGGTACACCACATGCAAACAAGGTCAGTTTTATAAGTTCTTGTTCTAAATCTATCACATCAAGTGGTATACAATAAGAATAACAGTATTATATTTTGTTATTTCTCTACCATTTATAGCAGGTAGAAGAAGTAGGTGGTGTGTTCCAACCAGAAATTTGATTTTGGCATTTCATTAGAAATGCACCTTTTAAGCTCTGCTGAACCCAAAAACAGCTTACAAAGGAAAAACCAAATAAATATACACTTTCATACTTGAGCCAGTACCGTAGCCAAGCAGTTAGACCATTTGTCTATCACTGAGGCTGCCCCAGTTTGATCCCAGGGACCCACAAGTAGTATTCATTGTGGACAAAGCGCTGTCAGGGCAGGTTTTCTCTGGGTTCTCCAGTTTCTCCTGCTACTCATTCCACCAACTGCTCCATCATCACCTTTCCAATCATCCATTTTGCCTGAATTTCATATAATCCTCTTCCTCAGTCTCATCACTGGTGCTGGGCCAACCACCTACTTCCAGGTCTTCACTCTGCCTAGTCCATAGGTTCGTCTGCTTCCCAACAGGCATCTGACCCTAGGCACAGGCTTGTAAGTCCTAGGGGTGTACATAAGTTCTTCACACAGGGAGAGTAAACAGGAGAAGAATAAGAAAAAGAAGAGGATACTTGAGTCAGGCACTGTCTCAGCATGACATGTGAACATTTACAAAAAATTGCTTCATCCCAAAGCATGGAAAATTGTTTGATATTTTTCAAATAGCTCTTACAATTTGTTGTAAAATACAATACATAGGTATATATTTTGGACATGAGTATGATACTTCAAATGCACAGTTTGAATTAAGTGCCAATAGCTTATGAAATCATCTAAATAATAATTGAATTTTGTATAATTTTAAGAAGAATATGGTGTACAATTATAAGCAGGGTAGAACTATCTGCAAATCATGCATCCACAATAGGAACACAAAGTTGCATCAGCTTTCATGATGAAATTCATGCTCAACATCTTTATTCCCCAGTAACAAAGACTCTGTCAAAATATTTCTCTTTGATACAGTCATGTTGGCTAAATTGTTGTAACTATGCTATACACACAGACACCAGTTGACCAGTTACCTACAAATATTCATTTGAGGATGCCTGATAAAAGTGATATTGATACTCTTTTGGAGGATACTGATTCCAAATATAATCCTATGGCATCAGCAGGAAATGTGTCACACAACAGTGAAGAGACAACTATCACAGAACAGATGACTACTCAGCATTTTGCAAACGATATGGGAATATATGAAACAGTGCCTGAAATAATGCATAATGCTTGATTTTGGACTTTCTCAACTTATCTAAATTTGATTTGTTTGCTGTAACAATTGTTTTGTTGCCATACTGGAGAATTGGTTTGATACAGGTATCATACATAGTATTTAATACTTTTCTAGAACATTCCCGTTTGCTTCCAGCTAATCTTTTCAAAATGGAAAGTCTCAGTTAACTTGAAGTATATAAAAGGATAAGCTTGTGCAAGAATAGTTTGTGGAAGTTATATAAAAATAAATAATGGTGCAGACAAAAGGTCATGTGAATCTAGTCAGATGTTAGTGTGTTGCACAAGTTTCCTGATGGTTAGTTTGCCTTGTACACATCAAATGTACTAATTCAAAACAATTTCTATAGATAATAAAATAAGAACAAATTAGAAACTAAAAACTTCACTTATCTTAGTATGTTGATATTCTTTTTCTATTTTTCTGACCCAGGGGTTTCAAGCTATATCCAGCTCATTCTCAAAGTCATATAAACAAAATCGTTGCCAAGCTACAATCTTTTATTTTTGTGAAAAACAATTATTCATATTCAATTTTTTATTTACCAATCTCTGAAAACAAAAATTTATAAATACAATCTATAGATGGTAATTCAAAGTTCATGACATGGTTCCTGTTTTTTAAAATAAAATTTTTTTCCCAAACCATTAAATCTATCGGATTACTTAACTGTTTTAATAATTTAACCTCTGAATTAATTTCATGATTAAATGACCAAAAATGATCTGCCACAGCTGATTTATCAGTTTGTTTATATTTAATATTTCTAAAATGTTCTTTTATTCTGGTTTCTAGATGACGTTTAGTTTTACCAATATAAACTTTATCACAATCTGAACAGCTAAATTGATAAATGCCAGATTTTTTATAATTTGGTATTTTATCTTTTTTTGAAAAATTAAGTAAATTTTGTATATTAAATTTATTTTGAGGGACCAAATTTATTCCATATTCTTTAAAAATCCTTGTAAATTTTTTATTAGCCCATGGATGGTAAGTAAACTTTTTAAAAATATAATTATCTTTTATTTTTTTAAGGGTTGAAACTTCTTTGACAGCTTTTTGATATTTAAATTCCCCTATCCTTTTATGTATAAAATCTGTATTAAAACCATTAATTACTGCAGTGTTAATAATATGTTTATATTCTATGTCAAATTCATCTTTATTAAGGGGTATATTTATTAATCTATAAATTAAACTATTAAAAACAGCAAATTTATGTGCAAAAGGATTAAAACTTTTATATTTTATGTAATTATCAGTGTGAGTAGATTTTCTGTAAATATCAAATTTCAATTTATTTTTATGTCTTTTAATTTTTAAGTCCAAAAATGAAAGGAATCCATTATTCTCAGTTTCCAAAGTGAATTGTATAGCTTTATCTTGTAAATTTAAAAGTTTTAAAGCATCATTTATCTGTTTATTAGGGACAAGAGCAAAAATATCATCCACATATCTATACCATATTTTAAAAATTAAAGGGAATGATTTTGTAATCATGATGGATAATAATTTAGAATTTAATAGTTATTTGTTTAATTTAAAATTATATGGAACTAAATATCAAATTAAATCATATTTAAAATTACAAGAGAAAAAGAGACATATTCTTGCAGACATTAGGTTTTTGAATATTTGTTTAAAAAGAAAAGTAACCCCTGTTTTTGTTAGAAGAATTGTTAAACTAGATAATAATAGTATTCATCAAAAGTCAGCAGAAAAGAAAGTTATTGAGGTTGAAAGAAATTTGCATTTTAAAAAATTAAATAATATTGAACTTAGGTTATATGACTTACATTTAAAATTAACAAGTATTTTAGGAAACTTAATTTGGGTTAATTTTGAATCAAAATTGTTTGAGTATCTAAATTTTAGCATGAAAAGAAAAACTAATAGGTTAAAAAATAAGTTAAATAGATTGTGCCAAAAACAACAGAAATTGAATATAAATGAACCAAATAATCGAAAAAATAATGTAATTAATTTATCAAATTGTAACTTTAACGAGAAAGAAATAAATTTTCTAAACAAAGGTATGAAAACTTGTGTAAGTTTTTCAAAAAACATAGATGATTTTGTTGCAGATATTGAAATTGCCAGTCAAGATTTAAATGATATTAATAAATCTTTGATTAAAGTGAGATGCACTAAAATTTTGAAAGATATAAATAAAAATCATCCTAAAAGTAATTATAATAATCAGGTTATTAAATCATTGAAAGAAAAGGATGTAATTTATACTAAAGCCGACAAAGGCAACAAAATTGTAATTTTAGATCAAGCTGATTATATTAATAGAGTAGAACTTTTGCTTGAAAGTAAAGATTATTTAAAAATTGATAATGATCCTTTAAAATTATGTATTTTAACTTTTAATAAAACTCTTAATGAATTAAAAATGATACCTAAAAAAGAAAAAAGTATTTTAAAAGTCAATAATCCTGTTTTACCCAGGTTATATGCACTTCCAAAAATACATAAACCAGGAAATAAAATGAGACCCATAATAAATTCAATTAATTCACCTACATATAATTTAGCTAAATGGTTAACCAAAAAATTTAGTAATTTTGAGAGTTTAAGTATTAAAAATTCTTTTGAACTAGTAAAAAAGATTAATAACCTAATATTATCTGAGAATGATAAATTAGTTTCTTTTGATGTAGTTTCTTTATTTCCTAGCATTCCTAGAAAAAAGCTTTTGATTTTTTTTAAAAAAATGGTTAAATTCTTTAGAATTAGATAATGACTTAGTAGATGTTTTTGTAAAACTTACAAATCTTTGTTTAGATCAAAATTTCTTTAGTTTTAATGGTAATTTTTTTCAACAAACTTCTGGCTTGGCAATGGGTAGTCCACTTTCGCCATTTCTTGCTAATCTTTTCATGAGTTTTTTTGAAACTCAAATTACAAAATCATTCCCTTTAATTTTTAAAATATGGTATAGATATGTGGATAATATTTTTGCTGTTGTCCCTAATAAACAGATAAATGATGCTTTAAAACTTTTAAATTTACAAGATAAAGCTATACAATTCACTTTGGAAACTGAGAATAATGGATTCCTTTCATTTTTGGACTTAAAAATTAAAAGACATAAAAATAAATTGAAATTTGATATTTACAGAAAATCTACTCACACTGATAATTACATAAAATATAAAAGTTTTAATCCTTTTGCACATAAATTTGCTGTTTTTAATAGTTTAATTTATAGATTAATAAATATACCCCTTAATAAAGATGAATTTGACATAGAATATAAACATATTATTAACACTGCAGTAATTAATGGTTTTAATACAGATTTTATACATAAAAGGATAGGGGAATTTAAATATCAAAAAGCTGTCAAAGAAGTTTCAACCCTTAAAAAAATAAAAGATAATTATATTTTTAAAAAGTTTACTTACCATCCATGGGCTAATAAAAAATTTACAAGGATTTTTAAAGAATATGGAATAAATTTGGTCCCTCAAAATAAATTTAATATACAAAATTTACTTAATTTTTCAAAAAAAGATAAAATACCAAATTATAAAAAATCTGGCATTTATCAATTTAGCTGTTCAGATTGTGATAAAGTTTATATTGGTAAAACTAAACGTCATCTAGAAACCAGAATAAAAGAACATTTTAGAAATATTAAATATAAACAAACTGATAAATCAGCTGTGGCAGATCATTTTTGGTCATTTAATCATGAAATTAATTCAGAGGTTAAATTATTAAAACAGTTAAGTAATCCGATAGATTTAATGGTTTGGGAAAAAAAAATTATTTTAAAAAACAGGAACCATGTCATGAACTTTGAATTACCATCTATAGATGGTATTTATAAATTTTTGTTTTCAGAGATTGGTAAATAAAAAATTGAATATGAATAATTGTTTTTCACAAAAATAAAAGATTGTAGCTTGGCAACGATTTTGTTTATATGACTTTGAGAATGAGCTGGATATAGCTTGAAACCCCTGGGTCAGAAAAATAGAAAAAGAATATCAACATACTAAGATAAGTGAAGTTTTTAGTTTCTAATTTGTTCTTATTTTAGAGTCTTGTTGCTTCACTGTTAATAGCTTCAATTTTTACTTAATTCTATAGATAATTTAATATGAGAAGTTGAATATCATTTTGATTCCCTACATAAGTTTTTAACACATTGCTATAAAAGTCTTTTCAATAAATTGATAAATATGTATGTCTGGGTTGACTTTGTGTTTCTACCTTTTTATCATTTGTTTCACTTGCTTTGATTGGTATTACTGAGGAAATATATATGTAAGAATGCTCTTTTCTAACCCATGCTTCTGCATAAAACTAGTGGCTAATAAATCTTGTGCATATGCTATTTGTTGTGCAAATTCTACATATATTTTGAAGCTATCACCTTCTTTGGGAAGCAATAATATGAAAATACATACAGACATGTCCATATACAATGGTGTTTATTTAAAATAATTATGTGATCTCTGAGCATTCAGTGCCTAAATGGTTGATATTTTATAACTTTTATTGGTGTTATCTCTATTTGTACCCTTATACTTCTTAAAGTAAGAATTGTAAACAGAATGAAAATAATAATTAGCTTTGTCTATAGACAGATTGCAAGGCTGCATCCAGAAGGATCTGTGAAATAGTGCTACAAAAGGACTTCCAAATTGGGCTGACCAAAGTTTTCCTGAAGGATGCTCATGACACAGTTTTGGAGCAAGAAAGAGAAAGAGTTCTTTCCAAGAGTGTCCTTGTGCTTCAGAGAACAATACGAACATGGGTGTATCGCAGAAGGTAAAAAAACCAGAGATAACACCACTCTGCATGATATCTAGACATCTGATTTGTATGTAAATGTATTTTAATTTGCTTTTACTTGTGACTTTAAGCAAGGTTTACATGTTTTATTTTGTTCTCTGCTGATATGTAAAGCTTTATAGTGCATATAGTTACACATTTTTTATGTTGCTGCATGTTTCTTAATTTTTCTGTACTTGACCATACAACACAAGCATTTTCGGCTGGTCACATAGCTCAGTTGGTAGAGCACCTGCCTGCCATGCAAAGGGTCCTGGGTTTGATTTCCGGCTGGAAGCTTGGGAATTTTTCTTTAATTAGGATTATTCCCCATATGCCTAGAGTCTGGAAGTATGAATGGGAATTTATTTGAATGTGTGTGTGGTGTGGGTGAATGTGTGTGTGGTGTGGGTGTGTGGGGGTGGGGGCGTGTGTGGGTGTGTGTGTGAGTGCGTGCGTGGGTGTGTGTGTGGGTGCGTGTGTGCGTGTGTGCGTGTGTTTATATATTTAAAATATTTTTGTGATGTGAGAAAATGAAAGTTGCTCCACTCAAATTGGATGCAGGATGGGACAGTTCCATCCTTTGTGAATAAACTGGTATCAGGTAGTGACTCTCCCTGTCCTGAAATTCCAGCAGCATTCCCTTGTGGTTAACCGGGAAAAAGTATGAATCAGCTGGGGAATTTAATGTCATGCTGGCAAGTTGGCCATTGTAGCTTAATGGTTAGAGCAGCCGCTCGATAAGCGGAAGATCCGTGGTTCAAATCCCGGCTATGGCATTGAATTTTTCAGTTTATGATTCAACCTCTTAAAACATTGATCACACATGGCTTGTGTGTTTAAAAACACCAGCAGTAAGCTTGTTGGCATAAATAAATAATAATTACCATCTAAAGGTTACTTAAACCCGGACATGAAGTACTTACAATTCTAAGTCGCCCTTGGGGTATTTATCGCTTATGTGAGATTCCCTTGTGGTTAACCGGGAAAAAGTGTGGATCAGCTGGGGAATTTAACGTTGTACTGGCAAGTTGACCATGACAGCTTAATGGCTAGAGCAGCCACTTGATAAGCGGAAGATCCGTGGTTCAAATCCCGGCTATGGCATGAATTTTTCAGTTTCTGATTCAACCTCTCATTATTTGTTTTTATGTTTGTCTTTTTTTGTTTCCTCCCCTCCTCTGTTACATGCAAAGAGAATGAAATTTCAAAGCCATTACATAGTGACCTGCTCTTAAAAGAATTGACTATGCTTAGAGCCTACTTAGAGCCCCTAATCCCATTGTAGCTACAAGGATATTGCAATAAGACAATTTCTGCAAAGGTTTATGTTAATTGACATGAAGTAGACAGAAGAATAGGCATTCATAAGAAAGAATATATTCTAATGGGTGATCCAAAAGACTGTGAACCGGCTGCGCTGTGTTCTATTTGCACACATCCTCAGCGCTTGTCGCTGACTGCCATTGTTTTAGAAGATCGCAGATGAAACCATACAACATTTTTAAAACTACTTTTAAAGGCTTCACTTACCAATGTTATTAACAGAGATGCTGAAACTGGCCACCATCGTTGTCCATATATTTTTGGCACCTGTTTAGGAAATTATCCATCACTCGCCATAGTTTACATTGAGAAATGATGGAAATTTCCTGGCGGATATTTTGTTTTAATTCTTTCAGGTTGTGTGGGTATGTCTTGTACACTTTATGCTTCCCCAGAGATAGAAATCGCAAATCACCTGGAAATCTTTCTGCAAATTGCACTTTCACTTGGCGAGTTGACTGAGCTAACACATATAAACCATAAATAAATACATACTGTGCAGTAGGAAACAAATTCTGAGCCATAATACACTTTGTGACTAAGTACAGCACAAAATAATAAAGCACGCTGTAATAATTAAAACACATATCACTGTCACCTCCATACTGCACTTCCAGAGCAGAGAAAAACAAGTAATGTGCATGACCTTGTGTACATCAGCTGCTGTTATTGTGTTTCTGTTTGCACAGTGGAAAAATACTACATAGCTGCTCTCATGATTTTGGGTCTCTCTGTATATCATAAGTTCTATCACAGTTATAAACGTGGGTAGCACAACAAAGAATGACACTATCCAAATCATTTTTATACCATTTATTAACATCATTTATTTATAGTGAATACAAAGAACAGATAGTTACTCAAAATGTACTTCTTTGGAGGACACACAGACTTTGAAATGGCACAGCCAATCATCTGTAGTAGCACATATGTCATTTATATCCAGATTCTGCACTATTTGCTTCAAATCTTGTTTTAGGACCTCCGGATTTCTCTGTCATACATTCTGCTATAGATGATTGGCTGTGCCATTTGAAAGTCTGTGTGGTCTCCAAAGAAGGACTTTTTGTATTCACTATATTATTGTTATTAATAAATAATATGAAAATGATTTATATAGTGTCATTCTTAGTTCTGCTACCCACGTTTATAGTTGTGACAGAACTTATAGACTACTGTTCTTTTCAAATGGGAAGAGTTCTTATCTGCAGCCAATGAGATACGTTTATGTGCACATCATTACAAGCTCATTACCCCCACTCTTTTCATACTTCTTGGCATGCGTCAAGGCCCACTTAAGTGGAAAGCAATATGACAATGCAGCAGGACTCCGATTGGTTGCCGGTCTGGAGGTGCTCAAGGACAAACTTCTTCCCATTTGAAAAGCACAGTAGGTAGTTTATATAAGAGTGAGTAAGGAAAGTCAAGTGAGTACAGCATATCAGATTTTTGAGTTATGCTCTTCACAGACACATGGACCCACACACACCCCTTTTTCTTAACATTTTTTGTTATTCAGGGGACCTCATAACGTTAATTTCTACTGAAATCTCTGTGTCAAATTTGTTGGTGTAATGGAATACTTCCTGTACTTAGAGAAAGTAAAACTTGATAAAAGAACATTTAGTTTTACAAATACAATACAGAGAAAATCAGATGGAGTGCAGCTTTTTGATTGTACTTAAGATTTATCCAGAATGAAAAATAAAAAGAATAAAAAAATTAACTTGGATTTGTTCATAACAAAAACAGAAGTGAATTTAAGAGCTCTATGATGTGTATAGAAGTTTTTTTGCCTCTCAAACTGCAGAGATTTGCCTGAAACTTTTATTTACAGTTTATTGTCAGTCCTTGGAATGAATATCATTTGTTGCTTCAGGTACCTGCCTAAGCTCATTGGAGCAGCAGGTGTTCAAAATTTAATGATTTAATCTTATATCAGACAACACTCAGGATGTATGTTTACCTTAACTATAGTAGATATGTTGGCTCTGTGCTCTTTATTATAAATATTGGCACCGTTTTAACTCTTCTAATATATCTATTACATTACTCAGATGTTTTTAGACTCTTAGCATAGCAATAGATTACTGTTAAATGAATGTTTAATTTTAACAAAAAGACTAATAGCCCCAGAACGCATTTGATTTCCTTTCAGATTTTTGCATTTGAAGTCTGCAGCTGTAACTTTGCAGAAGTACTGGCGTGGACGTGGTCCTCGTTTGTTATACGAAAAGATGAAACAGGGTTATTTGCGACTTCAGGCAGTGCTTTGTTCTAGACTTCTCAAACATAAATTCAGTAGTATTCGGAAGAAGATTTCTGGGTTCCAGGTAATTTTCTGTTGACTTGATTTGCTTCTTAAATAAACAGCTTCTGAAATGGATAGGTATGGCAGTCTGATTTTTATTTTACTTATGTAGATTTTATGAACTTAAAGCTTGCTTTATTGATTTCAGAGTTACTGCCGTGGTTATCTTATCCGCAAATCTTGCAAGGAAAAGTCTCACGTAAGTCATTTATATTCAGGTACCAAATTCTGGGTATAATTTAAACCAAATTTCTGAATTAGAGAATCTTTCAGTCTGTAAAGTTCAACAATAGAAGACCAAATTAAAACTGTCTTTTAAGCATATTGTACCTGCATGGAGGGTACATTGATTAAATACTGCCTTTTGTGCTTTTAGGTTCAATCTTGACCCAACATATTGGTATTTAAATAGATTTCCATTTAATAATTACAGTCAGCAAATAATTGCAGTTTTACTGCTAATACAAGCTAAAAGTCTGGTTGCAGTATGTAACATACATAATACTTCCTGTCTGAACTTATTGAGCCTAGCATGTCTGTTATACTCAACCCCCTGATTAGATGTATAACAACAAATTACATTCCTTTATTGACACACTTTCTTCCCTTTTTGGTTTTTCTTTCTTATTTTTCTTAACTATCCCGGTTCATTTCTCCCGTAATTTTCCTAGATGTTCCCCAAACATTTTAATTGTTTTTGTCTCTGTATCAGTCAACATTTTATTGCAATAATTTCCTTGTACAATTTATCCCATTTTGCTTCCTTTACACATACCCTACCTCAATTCTTTCCCTTTCACATTCTAATAAGCAGTGCAATATTTCTCCCAGCTCTTTACACATATGTTTTTCCATTGTCTTCTCTGAAGACTGTTATAAACAACATTCTTGAGTACATCCAATGCATTCCCTCTCAAATTTACCACAGCATCCACATACTTCTCTCCCCTCCCTCCACCTTCTTTTTTAGTTAGTCTATACAATTTTAGAGAACACTTATCTGTAAAACTAGGCTAAGTCTCTTGCATCTCTATATCCTCAACTGTTTGCCTAACTTCTTTCCAGAATTCTACTCTATTTTGAAGCCCAATTTTTCAGAACTCCACAATTCCACTTTCTTGCACTTCACCCATCCAACTGTCTGATTTCAAACTTCCATTTGATTTTCTTACACTCTTTTAGAACCATGTTGACCTAACTTTAAGCTTCTGTACTAACATTTTAAAATTCTACCCACCACCAAATCTTTTCTACCTATTCTCCTTAGCACCAATGCCACTCTCTTTAGTGAAGCTTAGGTAACCCCATCACTCTTGGCAAAACTTTCAATAAATTAAATCTATGTTAAGCCATGTATGTACATAATCTATGCTAGAAATGTTGTTAACATCCAATAAATACGAGGTCGCAAAGACCTGAAACGTAGTTGACAATGTTTCTACATCTTGAAACCTGGTCTCAAACTAGTGTGAAACACGGGGAACTGAACACAAACACAAAACCACTACACACCACACTACACAACGTCAACAAAAACACAAAATAAAAACAAAATTCGCACTAATGCCGTTAAGATCCCTCAAACAACAAATAAACACCCTCAGACTAGGCTCAAGAGGGTTCTCCCTAAACAGCCCGGGCAAGTTGTAAACATACCCAAATAATATTTTTCATATTCATTCAGTTTCCTGCAAGTAGCGCCGCTGATCTAGGCAGCATAGCAATACACCGCTCTCACCTGATGTCACACGAACGTACAAGCTGGCTCTTCGTTTAAATACGTCATACGGCCCGAAGTTGTCTTCCCCTGTTCTAATGAGACAATATGGGAGTCATTTTAGCATGTTACCTGTATTACATATGAAAATGTTATCTTTTTTTGACAACTTAATGTGTTGCCACAATCCCTTTACTAATCTCAAAGGAGGTGAAGAACTTTAAAACACTTTACTGTTAAGAGAGAGAGGGGTAGAACTGGAACTTAAAAATTCAGTGCCACAACTGTAATACTTTACTGTTAAGTTTTATAACTTATTTTTCTTAGCATATCTTTATATTGTGTTTGGGTAATTAAAAACAGGTTACTTGTAATTATTATTTATTTATGCCAACAAACTTACTGTTGGTGTTTTTAAACACACAAGCCGTGTGTGGGAAGGTCTGTGGTTCAAATCCCAGCTGTGGCATTGAATTTTTAAGTTCCAGTTCTACCTCTTAAAGGTTACTTGTAGTTCATACTGTTGTAGTCCAGCTCATTTAAAAGTATTGTTGCTCAGTAATATAATGTAAATGTAAAAGGATATTTTATATTTCAGTTTAAGAAGAAGAGACTGAAAGAAATTTTGCTTCTGAAGAAGAAAGATGAAGTGGAACTTAAAAAGGCAGGACACAAAAACTACAAGGAGCTTGCTGAAGAAAATTACAAGGTTATTTCCACTTTTCTTGAACAGAACCTTATATCGAGTGATGTATTAAACAGTTTAATAATTAGGGAATGAACCATTGCTTATTCCAGAAAAGAATTCAGGAGCTGGAGAAAGAAGTGCGTGACTTTGAGCCAGATGGAAATCTTGAAGCTGATGATGAGCAACCTGATGTTGACAAGATGTTTGGATTTTTGGATCAAGAAAATAATTCACCTCCCCCAACACCTAGAACTACAGCCTTTGGGGTAACTTGCATTATTTTCATTAAGAGCAAATATTTTATGAGTGAGATAAAACATTTAATTTCTGTTGATGTGTAAAATTTGTTCTGAAGAACCTACAGAAGTGCAGAAGTCTTGGAAGGTATGAATACTAATGCCTTTGTTACCAAGCGTATGACACTTCGTGTTTTCCCTAAAATCTAATATCTACTGTTCAAAAATTAATGTAGGAAAAAAAAACAATGTATAAAATGAGAATCAGATAAATCAAATAGTTGAAAAAGATTATAGTGAAGCTTTTTTTCCTTAATGAAGAATAAAGCATTAGCAGGCCAGGTTAGCATTCACACTTTGCCATTTAGTGATAATTGATGATGATGACGACAACAGTGTCGATGATGATGACGATGACAACAATAATGATAACAACAATAATAACAAGAATTGCAACAACAATAACCACTATAATAATAGTCATCATCATTCATCATTATCGTCATCATGAACAAGTTTGTTTTAGGCCATGTGGCCTGTAACGATAAACCTAGTGAAGATGATCTCGGTCTTTCCACCGTTGTTTTGGTCTTCCTTAATGAACAACTTTATAAGCTTTTATATTACTTTGTTCTTTTATTTATCATTCTGCCATATATGAATGTTGTACTTAGGTCATCACCAAAACACTCTGGCAGTATTGCTGCTTAAAATAAGGAGGTCTCAGGTCCAAACCCCTATACCAGCTTGGGATTTTTCTCATTATGCGAATTCTGGTATAGAGTACACTCAGCCTCTTGAGGCCCTTGGGAACCATTGAGGAGCTGCTTGACTGTGAAGTAGGACAAACGGTTCTTGTGCTTGTCACAGATGACCATTTGTGGTGGCCTCTGGCCCATTTGGAGCATTGTGCTATGGAGTTTAAGGTTAATACCCAAAAAATTTAAGTGTAATAATTTAATTTATAAACACATCTGGTTTTTTATCATTTCTAAATTGGGATACTGGATTATTTTCAATATAAATTATGTTTAAATATTCTGAAAGTTTAATATTTTGAGGAAAATTAATGAATTTTAAAAATATTCAATTCCAAAAATTTGTTCTTGTTTTTGCTTCCTATGCAAAGCATTTGACAATTCTGCCAGTAGCTCTCTTGCTGTCCAGAGTTTTTCAGATATTATGAAGTTATGAAAAGGATGGACATTAAACTACTTTGTTGGAAGATTTTGCTTATAGCGATGTGTAATAATATGTAGATAGTAAAGTGAATCAGATTTACTGAAACTACATCACTTATTAATGACTGCTTAGCAAGTCATCTCTACAGAATAGGTATCTCATCCTCACCAATATGTGTCCTGTGTAACGATCCAGCAGAAATGAACGAAGACCACTTGAAGACCTGTGAAGCATTAAGGTCAGAAGAAACTACAGTTCAAAAGTATTGGAAAGCACGAATGCTAATGGCTTCATTGCAAGATGCAAGGCACTAGAAAACAACAACAACATCACTTATTAAAAATGGGACATGTTTCAAGAGCTCAATTGCTCTCACTCTAACCTGATGTCGGCTGCTGGAAGGTGGTATTGTCACTTTGGAGATTGCAATTGTGATCCTCTGGTGTCTTTTCCAAGAATTACTTGGCAAGGTTGTCACACAAAGTTGAAGACTCTGTCTTTATTTTCAGAATGAATATATTCTCCCAGACTGTTAGTTGTTTTGCATTAGAGATGCTTTTTAACCACAAAATTGATCCTGAACCTACATTGTTAAAAAGCATCTCTATTGTGAAACAGCCAACAGCCTGGGAGAATATATTCATTCTGAAAAATAAAGATTAAGTCCTTAACTTTGAGTTACTCCAGAGTGACAACTGAACTAAGAAATTCCTGGAAAAGATACCAGCGGATGGCAACATTGCAATCTCCAACACGATGACGCCATGTTCCAGCAGTTGACATCAGGTTGAGCATGAGAGTAGATGAGCTCTTGAAGCTTGTCCCATTTTTTGTAAGTGATGTGTTAGTAAATCCGATTCATTTTACTATATAGGGTGAACATTGTTAAAGGTGATTCTGATCCATTTCAATAGTATACATAAAGGATAAAATGGGGAAGAAGTAGTTCCAATTCTGTGTATGTGTTTTCACAAAAAATCATAACCCTTGATTATTTTGAAAAGAAACAGCTATTTTCCTTGGACACTCAGGAATTTCAAATAAACTTGTATTCCAAAAATATAATTAACAGAATAAACAAATGTTTGCCAACATATGGGAAGGTTTCTTATTATGATTATAAGATCTTTAACTTCATTTTCTTTAAATGAAATGTGTGAAATGTGGATTCTTGTTGTGCTTTATTAATATTTTTGAACTTTCTTTGTATAGGAATTTGAGATTAAAAAGACACCTGATAACGAGGTAATTGAAATGGAAATATCTCCTGCTGAAGCAGTGCAAGAGGATTTATCAGAGTTTAACTTCAGGAAATATGCAGCCACCTACTTCTGTGGTAATATAAATTATCAGTATTCCAGAAAACCAATCAGACATTCCCTTTTGGAACTGCCTCTACTGGCAGATCAACTGGTAAGTGAATGAAAATTCTAAAGTTTCTACAAATTGCACATGCAAACAAATATTGATTTTCACTCTTCTGTATGTAGGCTGCAAAAGCATTGTGGATCACAATTCTCCGGTTCATGGGTGACCTACCTGAGCCACGGTATGATATGCAGGATCCAGATAATACTCCTGTAATGGCTAAGATCAATAAAACTCTCAGCCGAAGCTTTGTGAACAGCAAGGAGTTCAAAGATTTCCAGGTAAGTACTGCACAAAACTTGTAAAATAAGAAATGTTGTAATTGGGACTGAGGGATGTACACTATCAAACTTATATACTTTATTTTACTTATTCACCCTATGTTTATACAGAAAAACAGGTGAATCATCAATTATATAAAATATATACAATGTGTACAAGCTTCTTGTTTATAGTGTGCAAAATACTAAACTTGTTAACAGTTTTAACAACTATAATACTTACAATATATAATAGAAATATACATAAATGCCATTACAATTAATAAACCTGGATACATTAACATCTCATTTATTTAAAAACTCCTGTAATGAATAAAATACCTTTTTAATTAAATAAGTTTGTAAAGCAGTTCTGAATTTTTTGTAACTTTCACATCTTTTAACTTGAGCTGGCTGTTTGTTATATAGTTTTGCACCAGCATGACTTGGCAGCTTTTCAAACAGACTAAGTCTGTGCATAGGGACAGCAAGGTTACTTTTATTTCTGGTATTGTGATCATGGGTATCTGAATTGTTTGCATTGGGAATTTGTATTTTATCAAATATAAAATGGTTTTATAAATATTGTAAAGGCATGGTAATGTCATTATTTTTTCTATTTGAAGACTTCCCTACATGAATCCAGTCTTTTAAGTTCAATAGATATCTTACTGCTCGTTCCGTAATGCAAAGATTGTATTTAAGTTTAATTTTGAAGTGCTTTCCCATACTTCAATGCCATATGAAATATGTGACTAAGAGGGAAATAAATAATAAAAAGAAATAAATATGGCTCCAAAGAAGGAAAAATAATAAATTCCCTTCTTTTAAAACTAAATGTTATATGTTGCCATATTGTTTAGCTGTTTCCTTGAATCATAGGGACTAGTATTATCTAAATTGTTTGTCAGGTGATTGATGCCATCAAACTACAGTGGTTACATCGTAGTTCAGCAAGTTAACCTCTAGCCTTGTCCATGTTGTGTTGTAGAGATGGCAAGCTAGGATCTGATATTTTTTTAACTTTTAGTATTGGCATTCAGAAACGGAACTGTTAACATATCATTGTGATATCAATTGGCACATTAGCGTTAGAATTTCATGTCCTCTGCAATTATTATATACTGTTAGTAGTCATTATTATGTGGTTTCACCGTATAGAGCAGGCACTGGCAGGGTTTGCCTGATGAGCCTTGATCTGGCTTTGTGCTAGCTCAGAGCTTACGTGCAGCTCTCGGGTTACATCAGTGGCATGCTTTATTAGGACACAACTAACCATACAACAGGTCAAATTAACTTGAAAATCTATTAATGGTGAACCAGTATTCTACATTTATAGCATTAGTTAGTAGTGTGGTTTTAGGGCGCTCAACTGCTAAGGTTATTAGCACCCACATTTATAGCATTATAAAGTGTCTGTATGTAATTACAGACATGTTTATTCCAACTTGTCAGACAATTTATCATACAGAGTTCTATGTTACACTTGCAGTAGAATACTTTTGCTCTGTTTATCTACCTGATAAATTTAATTATTTTATACCTATATGTACAGTGATAATCAGCAAAACATAAAACAGAAATGACTTTTCTACATTTAACTGATGAACTCTTAAATATGACAGGAGCAATATTAATTTCATAGTACAAAAACCAAGACAGATAGTATAATTAGAAGAGTTAAAGATCTAACTGATGAGAAATTATGAATAAGTAACATAATAATTATAAAATATGGGAACATTAAATTGTAGCTTAAATTAAATATTTTATTTTTTGTTGGTTAGTTTTCTGTTGACCAGCCTTTGAATATTTGGGGTGATATTTTGTGCTGCTTTGATTCTAAGCACAGCATTAAGATTTTCATCAGAGAGGTTAACTTGATGTCCGTGTTTTCTCAATTTTAAAATGCAGAAGCACTGTTGACAGATGTAAGTACTACCAATCATACACAAGTGTTAGCTGTAGGATTATGCAGGCATGGAAATCGTAAGTAGGGAAAAGATTGGTAAATACCAACCAATCCACCTTGTCAATATACTTGCACTTCAGTTCTCGGTCATATTGTAATTCAGTTTCTAACTGTAAGTCTGGAGGAACTGAACCAAAATTTCCTGCAATGGTGTAGCAGATATATCAAATTGTGTTTATACATCTTGCAAGCCCTGGAAATGTGTTTCAAATTATTCAGCATCAGCCATGTTTTCACCAAGAACACGTATATGTATTGTTGAAACCCCACTGCTATCCATTGCTGTGATGTGACTGCTTGCTGCTCAGCAAGCAAGCTCTCAGCCCCATCTACTGCCAGTGCTGTAAAGTACCATTCCTGCCAGTGCCTGATATAGAGTACTTTTGTGTTTATTATAGCAGCTATTCTAAGCTATTGTTAGCTCCTACTGCTCTTGGTTGTTCAGTATAGCATCAGCAATCATCTTATAGCAAGTTTTTCATTAGCTTTGTTTAATGCAGTTATTTCTTGGCACTATTGACTATGTTTACTCGTGTATTTACCAATTTGTACCTTCAGAGGTACAGAAATGAGTTTAATGCAGGTATAGGTTGCGCGTTCGTTCTTGACGAATGACCTTGAGCAGAAATCCAATGAGTCAGCCTACCCTTAATAAACAGGTCAGCAAATGTTTATGCTACGATAACAGACACCTCTGTTTTCCTCTGTCGCGTTTGTGTATACAGTCGACTGCAGAAGTTTTGCGCGGTACGGATGTATGTATGCATGCAACGAAAATAGCAATTCAGACGAGGGAGAGATGTCGGGAATAGAATAAATGCAAGAAAGTTAAGTGGAAACAGTTTAGAGGTATAGTGTATATTACGTGTGGCTGATATTACTGCAAGTGTCATAAATTGATTTGTAGTGTTGTACTACTTCAGCTCAGAAGCATGCGCGTCATCTCACTGCAGACTGTACCTCCTCTCTCTCGTTCCCGCAAAAGCTGAGTAGAGACTCCCATTCAACCTTTCATATAAAATTTTCATTCGTCAAGAAGTAACGCGCGACCTATACAGACAATATTGACCTTCATGACATTCTCATATATTGAAAATATTGAAAATTGTTTCCCAAGTGACCACTAGAATGATATCATTTAGCACAAAAGGTCTCACCATAGCAAATCTACAAGGCGCATTTTTAAACTAAGTACCAATAATTTTTTAAAAAGTAACAGAACATTATTTTCCAAATACTTTATTAACATTCATAACTTTACACCTTTCACTACTTCTAGACTTAGTTACTCTCCTTATTTAACTACTTAACGGGAAACCAGTTCTTGTAAGCCTTTGTGAAAGAATGATGCCACCTGTGATAAAAGCCAAGTCTGAACATCTTTTTTAACATCATAGTGGTTGAAATATTTTCCACCAAGGAATTTCTTCAGATGAAGAAACAGATGAAAAGCCCTTGGTGCCAAATTGAACCATAGGGAGGATGGTCAAATTTTTCCCAACCAAATGATTCGATCAGATCTCGAGTTCAGGTTGTGAGTAGCCAGGTATTGTTAATCATTGTTTTTGCCATAAATCTTACACAATTGGGGATGAATGTTTACTAATATAACATTTCTCATATCTAAAAATGGATCACTGATCTGATTTCACAGTCAGCTGGTGATTCAATTGTTTTGAACACTTCAAAATGCTAAAAAAATAGGAAAAAATAAAGTGACCATCACTCATAGCTGTGTCTGGCTTCCTAACGGATGGAAGAAGAGATCACACATGCTCAAAATATCAACTGCAGCAGCAAAATATTTAAAACAGTACTTACAGACACGCCTTGTAAATGAAGATACATTTTGCACAACAAATAATGAATTCATAGTTGTGTGGCGGGGATTTCTTTAAAAAAGATGGTTAACACATATTAGCGTGGATATATCAGCAAATGGAACACTATTTTTGCTGAAAGGTGTAAAGTTTGTTGGAGCAGACGCCACTTTTATCATCAGGGGATGTGGTCGTGGAATGGAATGCATAAATCAACGTACTTTTATTATAAACACATTTATTCTTTATATTCACTTTACATCACTATTTCACTTGGTAAATAACTTTTAAAATTGGATAGCGTCCATGCCGGTTAAAAGTTTGTGTAATTCACATATTCACACGCCATCGACAATTATACGTCTTTACACTTTGAAGTCATAGACGCTAATGATAAACTAGTCCTTTGGCGTCCCTATGACACAACACCGCCATTCTTATGTATTCATCCGCGCAACAGTTCTCATTGGTCGAACTCAAAGTGACGGCAAGACATTGGATATTGAATATTAAAAGAAATGAGTCCCTAATACACCCAAATTATATAAATTAAAAATTTACATACTCTTATAAAAATATTTACATGAACAATTTTCTATTAGTCAATATTCTGTCTCATATGCCCCTTGTTTTGTTTTTCAAATTGTCACCTTATTTACAATCTTGAAACACAATACAATACTTCTCCCTACTTCTATGATTCAATCACTTTGTACAATATTTTTTTTTTTTCTTTACAGTCTTCTTCACTGTTTGTCTTTGTCCTTTGTTTTGACATGATACAGCATGTCTTTATAAACTTCACATATTCGATTGCTACACAATGCATTCAATTATTATACAATACATATCCAGTTATTGTACAATATACCCAGTTATCATATCACATATGTTGTTATTATACAATACACTTTCAGTCATTATGCAGTACATATCCAGTTATTGTACAACACATTTGATTACTACACAACATGTCCAATTATCATACAATACATATTCAGTCCTTGTACAATATACCCTGCTATCATAATACATATGTTCTGTTATTATGCAATACATATTCAGTTATTACACAATACACATTCAGTTTTGACATAAAGCATTTAGTTATTACTCAACATATTCTGTTATTGTACAATATATCCAGTTATCATACAATACATATTCAGTTATTGTACATTTGACATTGACACAAATATAATTTAAGTGTTTCATGTGGTTTTTGACTTGTATTCATTGCTATGAGGAGAGAAAAACAGGATACAAATTTTGAGCTAATGATTATGATCATGTTTATGGCAATATTTTATTCAGTTCTTTGCCTTCTTTGTCTTATAAGCTTATGTATAGGCAGGTTGTTGAGTCGGTTCTTAAACTCTGATGTTACTAATGGTACTAACTTTCTTGATTGGGTTATTATTCATTGTTGTTTGGTTCAACATTTCTTCGAGCTTATCATTGGCTATATTCATCTCAATTCATGGGCATTGTTTTTCTGGTTATGGTTTTCCTCACTTCACTAATTGTCATTTCTTTGTCTCTTATTTTTATAAGAGAAAACTTCTATACTTACAATTATTCTGTAATTGTATTATTTTTCTTCTCAATTTACTCTCGACATCTTTGTGTCGAAATATTATATCTTTTTCATCATAATTGATTCATTTTTATTTTTGTCCCTGACATCCTTATGTCAAAAACATATTATCTTCCGTCGCTATGATTCATTTATTTAATGACAATCAGTGTTCTCATCTGTCTTTGTTGACAATGCTCTTTGTGGTCGATATAGCCAATGACTATGTTGATTTTCTTCCCTGTTGTAATCCTATTCTGAACATAATTTCCTATAAGTAACCCATCAAAAATTGTTATCTTTCTTTCATCTCCACTACTCCTGCCTTACACATTTGTTGACAAAGGTTATTTGGCTCTTTCTTTGTATGGCTTCAATTTATTTTTGTGGTATCTTCCTACCAACTTGCCATTTGTATTCTGTAGCTCATATGTGTGGTCACCCAGCTGTTTTGTTATGACCAGTGGTCCAGTATACAATAGTTCCATCTTCCCAGATCTCTTCTCAGATGCCTTGGATGCTTTGTGGCTTTTTAAGAGCACCTTTTCTCCAATTTGTGGGGACCATTTCCTGACGAATCTCTTCACCTTGTTCCTCCCTTTTTCAGCCTTCTGTTGTAATCTTCTGAATGCCAATTGACATTTTTCTTTCTCTGATAATTCTCTTTGGGCAGCCATGGTAGTGTCAATGTCAATTGCTAATTTTCTTGGTTTCGTGTTGGTCATTAGCTCTATAGGTGCGAACTTGGTCGTGGGGTTCACCGAATGGTTGATCACCTCCTCTATATATCCACATTTTTCCGTCCAGGAAGTGTGGTCTCTGTGGCAGAGCAAACGAAAATAAATACTAATATCCCTCATGATTCTCTCGGTCGGGTTTCCCTGGGGATAATATGCTGAGGAATAGTACAATTTTACTCCTAATGTTTCTAAGGTGTTCTGAAACAATTTGCTCTTATGCATGGTCGCATTGTCCGATAAAATACATTTTATTCTCCCATATTTTGGGATGTAGTCCTTGACGATTTTATCTAGGCATGTTCTGCTTTTGATGTTCTTAATGGGGTATATTTTGGTGAATTTTGTAAAGACATCAAACATGACAAATATGTATCTGTTTCCATCTTTACCCCTTGGCAGCTCTCCATGCTCGTCAATACACACCAATGCATTTTTTTCATTCCTCACAATGGATTGTGGGATGACATCGTACTTTACATTAATTGGCTTGGCCTTTTGGCATAGGTCGCATGAGGAAATTAACTTCCTGACCTTCTTGCCAAGATGTTTAATGTACAATACCTCCTCGATGGCAAGCATTGTCCTCTCAGTACCGGAGTGAAGCATCGAGTGGTGGAATGCTAAAATGACCCTATCCTGTAAGGAATTTGGTACCATCATCTTCCATTTCTTTACGTCGCGACCATGCAGTTTAAATAGTATGTCCCTAAATTTGCCTATCTTGGCATCCAATCTTGGTATTATGTCTGGAGCCTTGTCGAATAGCCTCTTCAATTCAGGGTCTTCTTGTTGCAGCTTTGCTATGTTCTTGAAGTCTTGCAAGATCTCGTTGTTTTCTTTGCTACTTATCTGCATAATTTTGATCTCATGGTGCGGACTGTATACCGTCTCGGGTATGTGACTTTCCGACCTCAATCTTGACAATAAGTCACTGAAGATATTCTCCTTCCCCGGGATATGTTTGACCTCTATGTCGTATGACATGATCTCATGTATGTACCTTGAGATTTTGGAGTTGGTCAGCTTACATTTTTGAATGAAGGACAGGCTTACGTGATCTGTATATATAATTATTTTATAGAGATATATATATTGTCTGAACTTCTGCAACGCAAAATGGATTGCACCTATTTCCAGTTCGGTTATGCAGGCATTGGCTTCTATTTTGTTTAAGAATCTAGAAGCTGTGGCAATCACATGTTTGTTGCCATCTGCATCTTCTTGTGCTAATATCGCACCATATGAGTGCGCACTAGCATCAGTGTATACTAGAAAAGGTGAATTTGGATCCGGTCGTTCCAGGAGAATACTGTGCTTGAAAAGTTCTTTGATATTCTCAAAGGCCACCTGGTGTTCGGCATTCCACTCCCACTTAGTATCTTTTTTCAACAGTGCTCTAAGGGGTACCAATTCCTTAGCGTAGTTGACCACGAATTTCGACTGGTACTGCAAAATGCCCAGAAACCTCCTCAGCTGTTTTAAGTTACGTGGGGGTGGTATATGCTCTATGGCCTTGACCCTCTCCGGATTAGGTTGTATACCATCAGGTGTTATGATGTGGCCTAGAAATTCAGCTTCTTTGACGAAAAACTCACACTTTTCTAAATTTAGGGTCATGTTGCTTTCCTGGAACCTTGATAATACATAATCTATGTGATGTAAGTGCGACTCGGGATTCTCACTGTATATTAGAAAGTCATCTACATATTGCGTCACAAAAGTCTCGATGGTATCTCCAAAAACTTTGTCTAGAGCCCTCAGTAGTGCACTGCTACTGGTCGATAGTCCGAAGGCACATTTTGAAAATTGGTATACCTTTCCCTTGTGTAAGAAACAGGTATATTTCCTGACATCTGGATGAAGAGGAATTTGCCAGAATGATGCTGTCAAGTCAAGACTAGTGAAATGTTGGCCTCCTTTCAATTTCGATATTAGTTGGTCTACCCCCTCAGGCCTGTAGTGATCCGGCAAGGTATGTGCATTTATCTTCCTTGCGTCGATGGTCATCCTTAATTTTCCCCCTTTCTTATGGACCCATACTACTGGATTCACATAACATGAGTCCGACGGCTCAATTATTCCGTCCGCTAACATTTTCTGGATTACTCTGTCAGCTTCCTCCCTGATGGAGTTGGGGATGGGCCTGGATTTGTGTGAGTAGGGGGTAATATCTGTTACTGTATAGGTATGTACGTACTTGTTACACGTACCTGGCTTTTTATCGAAAACTTTCCTGTTTTTAACCAGTATTTTCCTAAGTTGGTTTCTTTCCTCTTCAGAGATGCCATGTGCCCCCCAGACCTTCTCATCGATTAGCTGTAACATCGATTCTTCTCCATCTGTTGGTAGTGGTTCAGGTTGGCAGTTGTCCCAGGCAACATACTCGTCTTCTGTGCAGATCCAATGGCTGCAAACGTTAGTTTCTTCATCGCTCGTCCAACCTGTTTTCTTCTTATGTACCCTTAGGTCTACCAATCTATTCTCGTGGACACTAATGTTCTCCACAAAGAATTGTTCGTCCGGATGGATCCCTGTCTGGTCTGGTTCCTCCTGGCATGTTTCTTCCTCCAGGAACTTCGCAGTGCATTCTGAGGCTCCTTCCTTAATGATAAATTCATGTAGGTCATAGTTAATTACTGACCTCCAAAGGTTAAGCAAATCACTGCCAATGATTAGGGTAGCTGTTAATCTCGGTATTACTAGGGCAATGAAATCGAACTTCCAACTTCCGATTTCAATTACCAGCCTTACCTGGTATTTAACATGTTCTTTTTTTTTGCCAATTGCTGTGCTGCAATATACTCCGCACACAGGCAAGAATTCAGCATTTCTTTTAGTTATCAGTTCTTGGAACAGCTGTTCGTCACATACTGATGTGCTGGCTCCTGTATCGATCATCGCTGGCAATTCGATACCCCATACCTTCAGCCTAATCATTGGTGGATTGGTTATCTCCTTTCTTACACTCGCCTGTCTTCTCAAGGTACCTACATTATATTGGTCAATATCGCCCCTACTGCCACACAGGTCAACTTCCGGGACACAAAGTTGACTTGTACTTAGTTTTCCTGGACGTTGGAGGTGATCGTAGTTTCTGTATTCTGTGCAGTATCGGTCCTATCCGGCACATTTTCATTCTGTTCCTGTTGTCTTATGTTGTCGATGTTCCCTTGGTTTCTGCCCCTTTGACGTGAACCCCTATTGTACGACGGCCTATGGCTGTTCATGTATTCCCTACAGAATCGTATATGATTCACTTGATGGGTACGATCTCCTGGTCTTCCACGATCATACCTGTGCGTTCTGTACCTCGATTCACCCCTCGGTATTGTGTCGTGGTACCGCTGTCTTGTGTTCTCCATCCTCTCGCCATGATTATGTGGTTGTGGGAAATGGTGTGCCCCTCTCCCCCTTTCATGGGTACTCCTAGTATTTGTATGTTCTCCTTCGCTTTGGTTGTTCGTAGCCGTGTTTCGGTTTAGGATGGGTGAGTTTGGGTGACCGTTCCTATGTCTATGTTCATTAGGTCGACCATTTTGTGTTTCGAAGGCTGTCAGCAGTTCTATCATATCTGCAAAATCTACCGGCCTTGCAACAATTAATCCTGTTCTCACTGTGTCTGGGAAATGTCTCGTTATGCTGGCAATTAGTTCTGCCTCCGACAAGTTAGGGTCTAATAGCTTTCCTTTGTTGGCTACTTTCATGAAATAGTCGACTAATGACAATCCTTTGGCTGGATCGTATCTACCTGTCGCTAGCTCTACCCTAGTTTGGTTTTGTTTAGCTGGGCCCCAATATCTTGATAGGAATAAATTTCTGAATGAGCTATAAGACTCGTGACCAGCTAGTGTTAACCTGAGCCATTCTAATGCCTTGTTTTTTAAGCTTTTCTTTACTATCATCATCCTAAGCTCGCTTGGTATCCTTTTCACTTTAAAGTATTCTTCCATCTCTTTAACAAAAAGTTTTGGATCGTCTCCCTTCTCCTCGTCAAATGTAGGTGGTGTGATTTCATGTAATATGCTGTTGGTGTAACATGTGTTGTGTGTTGTGTCATTGTTTGGTTGTGAACCTCTTTCTCTGTATGGTGAGTCAACATTCTGTACATTACTCAAGTAACTCTCATCTTGTACATTACTTACATCTAAATCATCTTGTCTTTGTAATGCCTTCACAACATCATTTACATTAGCCAAATTTTCTTTCCCTTTTTTCATTTCTTCACAAATTGATTTTAAATCATTCTTTATTTCTAAGTGGCTTTGTTTCATATCATTTATAGCATCCTGTTGTGAAAGCATCACATCATTCATTGTCTTAATTTTAGGGATTACTATTTGTTCTACAGTTTCATTAATAATGTCTTTCTTTACAACCTCAATCTCTTTCCTTAATTCCTCAGTTATTTCTGCTTTTACATTTGTTATTTTACAGTCTACACTCGTATTACTTTCTGTTATTTCATCCCTACATTTAGCAATTTCTTCTTCTAACACAATTTTATTCTCTCTCATCTCTGATTCTATCTTTCCCATCCTATCTCCTACCATTTCTATCCTAGCTTCTAAGGCTTCCTTTGTTTCATTTAAGTTTTTGTGAACTAATTTTAAATTAGTTTCCATTACTTTCATATTTTCTTTACACTCCTGTCTCCCTAATTCTATTTTCTGTTCTAGGTTCTGTCTACCTAATTCCATTTGCTGTTCTAAGTTCTGTCTACCTAATTCCATTTTCTGTTCTAAGTTCTGTCTACCTAATTCCATTTTCTGTTCTAAGTCTTTTCTCACTTCCTCCATTTTCTGACCTATCTCTTCCTTATTCTGTTCCAGTTTCTGTTCTATACTCTGACCTAAACTTTGTTCTATATCCTGTTTCAATTCCATGTTATTTTGTTTCATTTTCTGACCTAAACTTTGTTCTATATCCTGTTTCAATTCTATGTTATTTTGTTTCATTTTCTGACCTAATTCTACCTTGTTTTGTTCCAGTTTCTGTTCTAGTCTTTCAAACATCAGCATCATTAACCTTTGATCTTTGCTTATTTCCGCCTGTTCATCTTCTAATCCTTCCTGATAACTAGGCCTATCTGCCCCTTCCCCCACTCCTGTTTCTATCTCTTTTCGCGACATTATAATTCCTTTATCTAATTCACTTTTGGTTAAAAGTCCCACTACTTTTCCACTTCTAAGTATCATTAACTAATGGGAATAAGATAAAGATACAAAAATTTTGGATCCTACTTTTTTTTTTTTTTCTGCTGGTTCTTCGTCCGGTTATTTACGTCTCCTGGGTAGTTGGCTTCGCTAGATGATCTCCGGTGTTTTTCCCACGTTGATTCTCCGTGTATCGATGTTTTGTTGATATCAGACGGTGGTCTAATGGCGTCTTTCTCCTTCACGATGAGATAGCGTTCTTTTGGTGTTAGCACTTCGCACCCTCAACTTTGCATTCCACTCCAAATTCGCGCTCCACGTTGGGCAAGCCATTTGTGGCGGGGATTTCTTTAAAAAAGATGGTTAACACATATTAGCGTGGATATATCAGCAAATGGAACACTATTTTTGCTGAAAGGTGTAAAGTTTGTTGGAGCAGACGCCACTTTTATCATCAGGGGATGTGGTCGTGGAATGGAATGCATAAATCAACGTACTTTTATTATAAACACATTTATTCTTTATATTCACTTTACATCACTATTTCACTTGGTAAATAACTTTTAAAATTGGATAGCGTCCATGCCGGTTAAAAGTTTGTGTAATTCACATATTCACACGCCATCGACAATTATACGTCTTTACACTTTGAAGTCATAGACGCTAATGATAAACTAGTCCTTTGGCGTCCCTATGACACAACACCGCCATTCTTATGTATTCATCCGCGCAACAGTTCTCATTGGTCGAACTCAAAGTGACGGCAAGACATTGGATATTGAATATTAAAAGAAATGAGTCCCTAATACACCCAAATTATATAAATTAAAAATTTACATACTCTTATAAAAATATTTACATGAACAATTTTCTATTAGTCAATATTCTGTCTCAGTTGTATACGAGGATTCCAGTTCTTGGAATCATCAGCAGAGGTCACTGCCGGTGCAACCTGGTTCCAACATAATTATTCATCCTTCACCACACACAGCATAATTGTGCTTTAAATGGAGACCTCAGTGATAACATATTTCTTAAAGGAAGTATGAATGCAAGTGAAATTCATGCAGATTTCCACAACACACTGGGGGACTTTCTCCTTCATATTCAACTGTTTACCAACTGAACCAATTAAAAGTGATTGTTGTTTTGTACACTAATCAACTCAGTTTAACTCCTAAAAAAATTGTCAACAACTGAATTAAAAAAACAATTACCTTGTTCTGCAAAACAATAATCTCAATCATAGCTTAGCTGCAGTAAGTATTAAGTACTTTGGATTTACAGTTTACGCACAGAAAGTGAAATTTAGACTACATTAAATTGTTGTGAAACATTCATCAATTGCTGTTTACACTGCTGTAGTTTTCCTGCCAATTCTTTCCTTACCTTTCCTCTGCTAGTGAGGTGTCCACCCTTCTGCATGTCTTTTATTCATGTCTAGTCCTCCCAATTACAGCTACATTTTCTATGTACAGAAAAATGAAGCAAAGCGACAGAAGATCGAGACTAGACGGAGGTTGATCTCAATGACACTGAAGCACAAGAACAAACTGAGTGCAGAGATGCGACAACTTCTTAAAGAAGATGACGATGCTCGAGACAGCTATGAGTTGTGGCTTGAGGGTCGACGAACCTCAAATCTTGAGAAGCTGCACTTCATTATTGGCCATGGAATTTTAAGACCAGAATTAAGGTAAGCATAATGTTTTATTGTAATTTATTATCATGAGAAGCATTGATTCATGAATTAAAGATGTTTAATTATTTTGTTGTTAGGGATGAGATCTACTGTCAGATCTGCAAGCAGTTGACACACAATCCATCAAAAACATCACATGCCAGGGGTTGGGTGCTTCTGTCTCTTTGTGTGGGTTGCTTCCCTCCATCTGAGAAATTTGTGAACTATTTGAAGAACTTCATTCAAGGTGGTCCTCCTGGGTATGCTCCTTATTGTGAGAAGAGACTTGGTAGAACATTCATCAATGGTGCTCGTACTCAGCCTCCAAGTTGGCTAGAACTTCAGGTATTTATTAGAACTTTTTAATGCAAACAACTTCAAGAGCTATAAGTGCCTCAATTTTTCAAAAGTAAATAGCAGCCAAAGCAAATTCATATTCTCAATTTGCAAATATACTGTCTTTGGACCATATGTTGATGTTAATAACCTACCAAATATATATATACAGTGCATTTGTAAATTGGCCAGATTGTTCCATGGTGGGACCAGACCGTTACATGTACATAACCGGCAAGTCATGAGTATGGAACACTTAACTACTGTACTAACTTACATTAGGCTTGCCTGCATCACAACAGATGTTGAAACTGATGACCTTCAACACAAACACATTTCCTATATCTCCGAAAAGAATTCTGGTTTACTGAAAATCCCCATATTGTTCATAAAGCTCTTCACCACACTGCAAAAGTTGGGATTTGGTGTGCAGTGAGCGCATATAGAATTATTGGTCCCATATTTTTTTATGGCACAACAGCTGATTCACACATTATGTAAATTCTGTTTTCAATTTTTTTCTGCAGCTAACAGGAAATGAAAGATAATCTGGCTGGTTTCAGCAGGATTCAGTTACAGTGCACACTGCTGCTAATTCTGTGCATGAATTGGGAAGTGCGTATGATGAGAGAATAATTAGTCGAGGATTGTGGCCACCTCATTCCTCTGACCTATCTCCATGCAATTTTTATTTGTGGGGAACGTTAAAGAATAAAGTGTTTGCATCAAATCCACACATGTTACAATAATTTAAGGACAACATTATGAGAAAAATATAGACAATAAGCAACATGAACTTTTGCGAGTACACCAAGATTGTTTTCAGAGATATAGGTAATTTGTTGGTGTTGAAAACCATCAATTTCAACATTTGATGCGATGAAGGCAAAACTAATGTAAGTTAGTACAGTATTAGTATTCTGAACCCATGACATGCTAGTCATTTATGTGTAACTCTGGCAGAGCGCTCGACAGTCCTCGCCTGGTGCAGTGCCACTGTGGGACAGTCCGACTGATATACAAGTGCACTGTATATGTATATATAATTCTCATTAAAGAAAAACTCCCGTCCTTCAGCCGGGCATCAAACCTGGGAGCTGAAAGTAATTTTATGGTATGGTGCTGTGGACAGTAATTGTTTTGTATGCCTAAAAGGAAAAACTTATCAGATCACTTGGTATGTTCTGTGATTGTAGAAAAGTTGACACATCTAATTTATTGTAGACTATTTTTGTCCTTCTCTGCAGACTCTAGTAGTTAACTTTCTTGTGTTGTGTTGCTTTTTAAATATTTCAGGCAACAAGATCTAAAGCATCCATTGTGATAGACATAACTTTTATGGATGGAACAGTAAGAAAACTGAATGTAGATTCGGCCACCACAGCTGAGGAACTGTGTAATCAACTTTGTAAGAACATCCACCTAAAGGATCAGTTTGGTTTCTCTCTCTTCGTAGCATTATTTGACAAAGTAAGTTGAAAGTTTGATAAGTTTCATTTCTAAATACAGAATTGCATGTGTTTTGCTGATTAGAAATAACACTTACCGGAAGCAATTTTGAAACTGCACACTACCTGGACTTTATGGTGAGGGTATGAGTGCAAGTGAAATAGGTGTGAAGAGAGAGTGCTCTGTTGTGTGGGAAATTTTGAATTGAAGTTTCTCTTCATTTACCGTGCAAAGAAGAAAGAAATCAATAAAAAAGGTACAAAAACTCCAGCATTAGAGAATTGGAAAACAAAAACCAAAACTTGTGTGCAAAGTTTTAATAAAGACATTTGTGGCATAGAATGGCCTACATATTATAGTACAGTCAAGTTATTTTGTTGACCATGTCTACTCTTCTAACAGAAAAAAGTGTACAGAATAGTGCAGGTTTCTCTGACTTAAATAATATACATAAGGTGATTAAAAGGCACTCAACTTGCAAAAATCATTTGCACTGTATCCTGAAAGTATAATAAATTTAGCCTATAGACATTCCATAAGGGCAAAGGCCTCCTATTTACACAGGGACTAGCTCATAAATAGCTCCAAAGGTGAGCAAATCCTTGGGAGTTTTGTTTGTTGTTGAACTGTCTTCCTATTCATAATCATATTTTCCGATTATATAGACTCAGGGGTCTCCGTCTAGGGGATATGTGAATAGCGACCACAAGGTACCCAAGCTGAGCAGAACATTACTTCCACTTACTGGTGTTTTGCTCCTCACTGTAACTTTTCTATCTTGGTCATCTCTTGCTCTCTTCCGACCCCGATGCTATTAGGGTTCCCAAGGGCTAGGGAGTCTTTATGTTTTCAACCTCTCCATTTCTCTAATTTCTCTACCCCTAACATGCTGACCTGTCATGGCATGTAATACGTCCTCTGATTGGTAATCAGAGGATATGGTCGGTGAATTTATTTGGATAATCCTCCCGGTCAGGTCGGTGAGACCCGTAAACCAACGACAGGTGTGGTCCTCCAGACATTCTGGGGGTTGTGAGAGAGTGATGTGACCGCCAAAACATAAAAATATGGTGCTCTCTAAAAAGCGGTTACTATTACTGCTATTGCTCTCTTCAATATCATAGTGAAAAATATTGGAGAGCAAGAGGATTAATGACTTCATTGTCAGAAATCCAGCATTAGCTAACAACAACAGTTTTTGAGATGTGTATAATGCCTAATGTTTTACAATCAGAAATATCATAATAATATTAAATGCTCAGTGCCTTATGCAGAAGGAAAATACACCAGTAATTTGAGATAGGGAACCTGCAGTCGAAGGGTTCAAATGTTTATGCAATGACCCAAGTTTCAAAAAGATGTGTACGCCACAGGCATATTTGGCAAAGCTTGTAGTGCTAGGACAAAAGTAGTTATGAATCTTAGATGGTGATTGCTATTTTATGCCAAGCATCAGTAAGTTGGTTGGAATAAAATAACAATTACCATCTAATAATGATAATCACTAGTGAAACAGTCCTTCACAGGTCAAGGCTTACCGTCCGGCCACTGTGTCCCCACCTCTGCCCACTACAGGCATCATGGGTGGGGTGCAGTACTGGAGGGTGGTGCCCCTATCCTCCTGGTCAGTTATGCAGCCTTTGCGAACTGGGGTCACTACTTCTTTATCAAGTAGCTCCTCAATTGGTCCCCCTGGGACATAAAGTACTTGTGATTATAAGTCACCCTTGGGGCACTTATCTCAGATGTGAGATTCCTTTGTGGTCTACCGGGAAAATACAAATCGGTTGAGGAATTTAATGTCATACTGGCAAATTGCCATGTTAGCTCAGTGGTTAGAACAGCCGTATGTGAAGCAGAAGATCCATGGTTCAAATCCCGGCTATGGCATTGAATTTTTCAGTCCTGATTCTACCTCTCAAAGTTAAGAATCTGTTTCTAGCAAATGACATTCTATTAGGTATTAGCATACCTTCATAGCAGTATGTGTTTAACTTGGATTTTGTATACTTTTTTATATTTAGTCTGTGAAAATGTGTTGATTATGTACTAGATTTATTTTTTAGTTTTATTGTTTGTTCTAAATATTTTTACCTTATTTGGCTTCAGTATGAATTTCCAAGTAGCCAGTAACATCAATATTGGAACTCTTATTCTTGCTTGTAACTCTAAAGTCTGAGCTGGTAGTAATTACTATAATGTAATCTATTTTATGTTTTCTTTTTTTGTGTACTGAAGTTGCAATTTGCTAATCAAATTCAAAATATTATTATGACCACTTATACAGTTATTGGTCTCACCCTTGGATAGCTGTCCAGCTCTCTCTTGGCAGAACCAATTAAGGTCCTCTCAAGCACTATCTCTCAAGAAAGCAGGGAATTCCTGTTATGGTCTGATATACGAAGGCTATTTTTTTCCCAAGGTCCAATAGATCAGGAAACCAACACCATAGTGAATATCAATTAAAGCTTAATGCAGATGTGTTGTGTAGTCAGGCGCGGCTCGTCAATATGTGCTACAGTGCTACAGCACAATGATTATTTTGCAGAAAATAGTTTCTTCTTTGTGTTAAATATATACTCAATTATTAGTGCACATTTTCTTTCACTTTCACCATTTTATATGCCGCGCGCTAGTGTTCTTCGCTCATTGTGTGCGAAGATGATGCACGCCTCACATACACGAGATAGGTGATGCATTGGGTGCTACAAAATTCTTCAGTCCTTTGCAGGGAATGTAGACCAATCCACGCATGTGAAACATAGGTGTACGATTTTGAAATCTGTTCTCCTATTGGTTGAATTTACCTATCGTTGTGCTCTCATAAAGTGGAGCACATTAATTCATGCTGCTTCTGTACAAAGTCGCTAGATAGCAGGATTGCAATGTCATCTAACGACTTTGCTTGCTGTTATACAACTTCTGCCATCTATGTGGTGTTGAGACAACTATCTGTTGCCGGTGATAGACCTTGCACGCAACAGAGAGAATAAAACTCTCGGGAGTTGGACATGTGGAGCAATTACTGTTGGCACTACTTATTTTTGGCAGCAACAAATAACCGCGAAATACTCTATAAACTCAGGTTATGAACGTCAGTTTCGTGTGCTAAGCAATATCTGTGTTGTGTACGCTAAAATGAATTCTGTGGACAGCCTAATAAATTATCCTTCTCTAGGAGGACTCTAGAAGAAAAAGTTCAAGTGAAGCAGTTAGGAAGGCAAACACCACATTTAAACATCACGCAACCTGCAAAAGGAGGGAGAAATAATTCTTACACCAGGCGATTTAACCTCAAAATTTATGAGCATGCATGGATATGTGGATGTCAGGAAAGAAATGCTCTTTTCTGTTTTCCATGTTTGCTTTTTGGGAACAGTGATTCGTGGAGTACGACGGGAGTGACAGACCTAGGACATATTAATGTTCTTATTAACAAACACAAACAAAATGTAAAACATTTAAACAATGTGCTAGATTTAAGTGCTTTAGGTAGTACAAATATTGTGACTCAGTTAAGCCGTGCTTATCAAGAGGCGAAGCTGAAGCATAATCTACAAGTAGAGAAAAACAGGTATGTGTTGTCCCGCATAATTGACTGTATAAAGTTTTGTGGTGCATTTGAGCTTGCTTTGAGAGGACATGATGAGACTGAATCTTCTGAAAATCCTGGCGTGTTTTTAGGCCTTACAGATTTAGTAAGTAACATTGATAGTGCTGTGAAGGAACACATGGACTCAAACCATATATTCAAAGGGACCTCTAAAACCATCCAAAACGAACTCTTAGATTGTATGTTAGAAGTCTGTCGTGAGGTGATTCTGGAGGAAATGCAAGAAGCTGATTTTGTGGCTGTTATGGCAGATGAAACCACAGATGTTTCGCATCAGAACCAGCTTGTATTAGTATTTAGATATGAGAAAACGGGTGTTCCATATTTTGGGGTTTTTTGCAATCAGAGGGACAAAACGCAGAAGCAATTTCTGAAAGCATATTAAAAGTGCTTAATGAACTATTCAGAGATAAACGTCATAAACTTATTGCCCAAACTTACGATGGAGCTTCAGTAATGAGTGGTGCAGTTGGTGGAGTACAAGCCAAAGTACAATCTCAGTTTCCAAATGTGCAGTATATTCACTGCTATGCGCATCAACTGAACTCAGTGATGGAACATGCAGCTTCGCAGAATAAGTCTGCCAGAATATTTTTTCTTAATCTCTCTGCTTTTCCTGCCTTTTTCTCAAGATCCCCACAGCGCTTGGCAGCTCTGGATTCTGCGGTGGCTAGAAGAGTTCCTGGTGGTTCTGCAACTAGGTGGAATTTTAGATCCAGAACTGTTAATGTCATTTATGAAAATCAGGAAGAATTGCTGCAGTGCTTTTCGGAGTTGGAAAATTCTGCCCATGATAAGACTTGTCTGGAAGCAAATGGGCTTCGGCGTTATTTAGAAGACAGCAAATTCCTTTCATGGTTGAAATTCTTTCACCGAGTAATGCCTCATGTTGATGTACTTTATAATCAACTGCAATCAAGATCAACTGAGGCTGTTAAAGTACAAAATGCTGTGTCTTCATTCATTCAGTGCATCTGTGACATTCGAGAGGCAGCCGATGATATATTTGTGATTCCACCTGAATCAATGAGCAAACGCCAGAAGGTAGAATGTCTAAAAATAGAAGCCAAAGAAGTGTGTGACCGCATTATCGAGGAAGCTAGACGTCGTTTTCAGTCGCTTAGTCATCTCGATGCAGCAAAGCTGTTAAACTCTAAACTCTTTGGCAGCTTTTTAAGTCAGTTTCCTGAGGATGAACTTCAAACTGCTGTGACTACGTATACAACACTGAACAAGAAAATGCTAAAGACACAACTTAGCATTCTGTATGCAAGACCTGACTTTAGAAACATTGACGGGGCTGTGCAACTATTGCAATACATAATTTCTAACAGTCTGCAAGATTCGTTTTCTGAAGTTACAACTTTACTAAAAATTTTGATCACAACGCCAATGACCACTTCTGAGCCAGAAAGATGCTTTTCATGCTTAAAACGCGTAAAAACGTTCTTAAGAAACACTATGTCACAGGATCGTCTTACTGCTCTGGCAATGCTGTCCATGGAGAAAAGCATCGCTTCTAACATGGAGGGGTTTAATACCAGGGTGATCGATAAGTTCTGCAGCCGGAAGGAGCGCCGTATGGACTTTACATTTCGGCATTAGGTAAGACTAATTATATAAAATGTGTAATCATTGTGCGGTACTGTAGCACACACCTTATTTTGTTCACCAGCCGCCACTGTGTGTAGTGTCTCTAGTGCACCTATTGATCATGTCAAGTCACACTTGTCAGTTCTGAGTGTGCAATGCGCACACAGACATGTCTAAAACAACAGCATATCTCGTCAAATGTGAAGTGTGTGCTTTAGTTTATTTTCTTTATGCACAGGACCAGTGTTTGAATCAGACTTTCGGACAAGAGGGGTAAACTTAAGTTTGTGTATATTTATGGCAATAATGTAGTAATCCCAGTGGTAGTAGCATTGGTGTGTTTTATACGTGAAACATAGCAGCAGCAGCGGTGGTGGCAGTGGCAGCAATATGTATATTACTGTCTTTAAGAGCACCGTGATTTTGTATTCCTGAGCAGTAACTCAGCATATAACTCTCCCAAAAATATTTGAGGAAAGTCAGGGGTGATTTTTTTCCATGTTTCAAATCTATTTTTGTCTACACATCCCCCGATTAGTGTATTGCACTTCCTCTCACTATTTTTGTTAACACATGTCATTTCCAATGCTGCAGTTTTTTCCTGAGAAGCTGTAATGTTAAAATTACTTGAAGTTGAAGCCTGAGATTTGTCTGGAATACATCACTGTCCTACTTTCTGTAACTTTTTGCTTTCTTGAGGTCACATATTTATCCATGATGATGAACAATAGAACAGTGAGCTGCATGAAACTGAACTGAACACTGCACTCGTCATTGCTGGTGCAGAATTTCTGGAATTGTGACCCTGATGCCAATCCAACTAATGAACCTGAGATTTTTTATTGTTTAGCTTACTTGTGATATGATACTTTTGCTTATCACAGCTCACTCTCATAGCATATACAGTCTGCATCAAAAGTGCTCCATGTCTTCTTGTATTTTCAAAGAGCAGTAATAGTAAATACCTACAGAAAAAATAAAAAATACTTCCCTCAGGGAAGGAATTCTTCTTTGACGAGCTGGGGAAATTAGAGAGGGAGAAATCCCCCTCCCTCCTCGTTAATTCAAACCTGTATGGGACTGCAATGCAGCCAAAATTCATTGACAAATGAGTAGTGTGTACAGTGAAACTTTCATGAGTTACAGCAAAGTACGGTAATGGTGCAGGAGCTTTCAAGTGGTATGCACAGATATTCATGGTACAGTCAGTCAGGGAAAGAAGTGAGTGCGAACTGATGATCTTGCTCAGTAAGTCAGTTCAGGCAACTTAAGAAAATTGTTGGTTGACAATTTATGTGTTGAGTGGTTCATTTTCTAAAATTTGGAGGTCAGCTCTCTGAGGGGGTCTGTTCAGCTGTGGATGAGCCTAGAGAAATGGCTGAATGCATAGGCAGCTGCTACCTTCTATGAAAAGGGGATCAGAAAGTTTGTACCAGACTATGAAAACTGTCTATGTCAGAGCAGCAGCTAGTAGTTGTAGCTCTATGTTGTAGATAAAATTACTTTGACTTTCACCCTTGCAAACCATTGTACCTTGAAAAAAAAATAGCTCTCGTAAAAAGTGCTTCTACACCCAGGCCAACCACACTTTATGTCTATGACCTTAATTTCTCTGTGTGAGGTTACCTATCTAAGAAATTATTTTACTCAATGAAAAACTGGTGATTGTTATAAACAAGAGCACTGTGAATATGATGAATGTATCAAGAAACTAGATTGTATAATATTTCAAGAACTTGCAGCAAATACTAAGATAAGTAAAGCTTTTAGTCTCTAATTAATTGTTATATTTAAAGTTATTTCACTGTTGGTAAAATTGCTTAAGCTTTCATGGCTGGTGACGTTAAATAGAAAAATATTATCCAGGCTTGTGAGCCATGGTCTAGTGGAAAATCTCTTTCCAGACGTTTCATTCGATGCAGCTTCAAACAAAATCTCTGGAAGGAGATTTTCCACTAGACCACGGCCCACAAGCCTGGATAATCTTTTTCTATTATTTCACTGTTGTTCATTAGCATCCTAAAAAGCTTGGTGAATAATTTCACCCAACTACTGAATTTAACTTCAAGTATTTACAACCAGCCCATACATTTCAGCAGTAACCATTTAATAATTTCAGGTAATAGGTGATTTGAGTTACACTAATTCTTAATAGTAAATCTAAAATATCAAAGTTACATTTGTATTTGTTTAAAATCAGGTGTCATCATTGGGCAGCAAGGGAGAGCACGTAATGGATGCCATTTCGCAATGTGAGCAGTATGCCAAAGAACAAGGAGTGCAGGAGAAATCTGCTCCATGGAGATTATTCTTCAGGAAAGAGGTGTTTGCTCCTTGGCATGACCCCACACTGGATCCTGTAGCTACCAACCTTATTTATCAGCAAGTGATGCGAGGAATCAAGTTTGGAGAGTATAGATGTGATAGGGTAAGTTTTGCTATTTTTTTTAAGAAAAACTATTATCCATAAAACAAACATCATGTGGCGGGGTTTTATTATAAAAGATGGTCATATATCAGCGTGAATATAGCAGCAAATGGAGTATTGTTTTTACTAAAAGGTGGAAAGTTTGTTATAGCAGACGCCACTCTTATCTGCAGGGTTGGCGGTCGTAGAATGGAATGCAAAAGCCAACGTTCTTTTATCACAAACACATTTATTCGTTATTTACACTTCTTATCACAAAGCAATTAGTTAACAACTCTTAAATTTCGACAGCGTCTACACTGGTTAAAAGTTTGGGTGTAATTTACATGTTCACACACCATCAGCAATTATACGACCTCCCACTTTGAGTTCACAGACGCTAATGAATATAGTACCTAGCGTCCTATGACGCAACACCGCCATTCTTATGTATTCATCCGCGCAACAGTTCTCATTGGTTGAACTCAAAGTGACGAGAAGACATTGTCTATTTTGAGTATTATTAAAAAAAATAAGTCCCTGATACACCCAAATCAAAAGAATTAAAAATTTACACACTCTTACAAAAATATTTACATGAACAATTTTCTATTAGTCAATATTCTGTCTCATATGCCCCTTGTTTTGTTTTTCAAGTTGTCACCTTATTCACAATCTTTAAACACAATACAATACTTCTCCCTACTCCTATGATTCAATCACTTTGTACAATATATTTTTTTTTTTTTTTTTTTTTTTTACAGTCTTCTTCACTGTTTGTCTTTGTCCTTTGTTTTGACATAATACAACATGTCTTTATAAGTTTCACATATTCGGTTACTACACAATGCATTTGGTTATTATACAATACATATCCAGTTATTGTACAACACATTTAGTTATTACATAATATGTCCAATTATTATACAATATATATTCAGTCATTGTACAATATACCCAGTTATCATATCACATATGTTGTTATTATACAACACACCTTCAGTCATTATACAATACATATTCAGTTATTGTACAACACATTTGATTACTACACAACATGTCCAATTATTATACAATACATATTCAGTTATTGCACAATATATCCTGCTATCATAACACATATGTGTTCTGTTATTATGCAATACTTATTCAGTTATTACACAATACACATTCAGTTTTTGCATAATGCATTTAGTCATCACTCAATATATTCAGTTATTACACAATATATCCAGTTATCATACAATACATATTCAGTTATTGTACAACACATATTCAGTTCTTATACAACACATACTCAGTTATTGTACATTTGACATTGACACAAATACAATTTAAGTGTTTCATGTGGTTTTTGACTTGTATTCTTTGCTATGAGGAGAGAAAAACAGGATACAAATTTTGAGCTAATGATTATGATCATGTTTATGGCAATATTTTATTCAGTTCTTTGCCTTCTTTGTCTTATAAGCTTATGTATAGGCAGGTTGTTGAGTCGGTTCTTAAACTCTGATGTTACTAATGGTACTAACTTTCTTGATTGGGTTATTATTCATTGTTGTTTGGTTCAACATTCCTTCGAGCTTAGCATTGGCTATTTTCATCTCAATTCATGGGCATTGTTTTTCTGATTATGGTTTTCCTCACTCCACTAATTGTCATTTCTTTGTCTCTTATTTTTATAAGAGAAAACTTCTATACTTACAATCATTCTGTAATTGTATTATTTTTCTTCTCAATTTACTCTCGACATCTTTGTGTCGAAATATTATATCTTTTTCATCATAATTGATTCATTTTTATTTTTGTCCCTGACATCCTTATGTCAAAAACATATTATCTTCCGTCGCTATGATTCATTTATTTAATGACAATCAGTGTCCTCATCTGTCTTTGTTGACAATGCTCTTTGTGGTCGATATAGCCAATGACTATGTTGATTTTCTTCCTTGTTGTAATCTTATTCTGAACATAATTTTCTATAAGTAACCCATCAAAAATTGTTATCTTCTTTCATCTCCACTACTCCTGCCTTACACATTTGTTGACAAAGACTATTTGGTCCTTTCTTTGTATGGCTTCAATTTATTTTTGTGGTATCTTCCTACCAACTTGCCATTTGTATTCTGTAGCTCATACGTGTGGTCACCCAGCTGTTTTGTTATGACCAGTGGTCCAGTATACAATAGCTCCATCTTTCCGGATCTTTTTTCAGATGCCTTAGATGCTTTGTGGCTTTTTAAGAGCACCTTTTCTCCAATTTGTGGGGACCATTTCCTGACGAATCTCTTCACCTTGTTCCTCCCTTTTTCAGCCTTCTGCTGTAACCTTCTGAATGCCAATTGACATTTTTCCTTCTCTGATAATTCTCTCTGGGCAGCCATCATAGTGTCAATGTCAATTGCTAATTTTCTTGGTTTCGTGTTGGTCATCAGCTCGATAGGTGCGAACTTGGTCGTGGGGTTCACCGAATGGTTAATCACCTCCTCTATATATCCGCATTTTTCCGTCCAGGAAGTGTGGTCTCTGTGGCAGAGTAAACGAAAATAAATACTAATATCCCTCATGATTCTCTCGGTCGGGTTTCCCTGGGGGTAATATGCTGAGGAATAGTACAATTTTACTCCTAATGTTTCTAAGGTGTTCTGAAACAACTTGCTCTTATGCATGGTTGCATTGTCCGATAGAATACATTTTATTCTCCCATATTTTGGGATGTAGTCCTTGACGATTTTATCTAGGCATGTTCTGCTTTTGATGTTCTTAATGGGGTATATTTTGGTGAATTTTGTAAAAACATCAAACATGACAAATATGTATCTGTTTCCATCTTTACCCCTTGGCAGCTCTCCATGCTCGTCAATACACACCAATGCATTTTTCTCGTTCCTCACAATGGATTGTGGGATGACATCGTTCTTTACATTAATTGGCTTGGCCTTTTGGCATAGGTCGCATGAGGAAATTAACTTCCTGACCTTCTTGCCAAGATGTTTAATGTACAATACCTCCTCGATGGCAAGCATTGTCCTCTCAGTACCGGAGTGAAGCATCGAGTGGTGGAATGCCAAAATGACCCTGTCCTGTAAGGAATTTGGTACCATCATTTTCCATTTCCTTACGTCGCGACCATGCAATTTAAATAGGATGTTCCTAAATTTGCCTATCTTGGCATCCAATCTTGGTATTATGTCTGGAGCCTTGTCGAATAGCCTCTTCAATTCAGGGTCTTCTTGTTGTAGCTTTGCTATGTTCTTGAAGTCTTGCAAGATCTCGTTGTTTTCTTTGCTATTTATCTGCATAATTTTGATCTCATGGTGCGGACTGTATACCGTCTCGGGTATGTGACTCTCCGACCTCAATCTTGACAATAAGTCACTGAAGATATTCTCCTTCCCCGGGATATGTTTGACCTCTATGTCGTATGACATTATCTCATGTATGTACCTTGAGATTTTGGAGTTGGTCAGCTTGCATTTTTGAATGAAGGACAGGCTTACGTGATCTGTATATATAATTATTTTATAAAGATATATATATTGTCTGAACTTTTGCAACGCAAAATGGATTGCACCTATTTCCAGTTCGGTTATGCAGGCATTGGCTTCTATTTTGTTTAAAAATCTAGAAGCTGTGGCAATCACATGTTTGTTGCCATCTGCATCTTCCTGTGCTAATATTGCTCCATATGAGTGCGCACTAGCATCGGTGTATACTAGAAAAGGTGAATTCGGATCCGGTCGTTCCAGGAGAATACTGTGCTTGAAAAGTTCTTTGATATTCTCAAAGGCCACCTGGTGTTCAGCATTCCATTCCCACTTAGTATCTTTTTTCAACAGTGCTCTAAGGGGTACCAATTCCTTAGCGTAGTTGACCACGAATTTCGACTGGTACTGCAAAATGCCCAGAAACCTTCTCAACTGTTTTAAGTTACGTGGGGGTGGTATATGCTCTATGGCCTTGACCCTCTCCGGATTAGGTTGTATACCATCAGATGTTATGATGTAGCCCAGAAATTCAGCTTCTTTGACGAAAAACTCACACTTTTCTAAATTTAGGGTCATGTTGCTTTCCTGGAACCTGGATAATACATAATCTATGTGATGTAAGTGCGACTCGGGATTCTCACTGTATATTAAAAAGTCGTCTACATATTGCGTCACAAAAGTCTCGATGGTATCTCCAAAAACTTTGTCCAGAGCCCTCAGCAGTGCACTGCTACTGGTCGATAGTCCAAAGGCACATTTTGAAAAATGGTATACCTTTCCTTTGTGCAAGAAACAGGTATATTTCCTGACATCTGGATGAAGAGGAATTTGCCAGAACGATGCTGTCAAGTCGAGACTAGTGAAATGTTGACCTCCCTTCAATTTCGATATTAGTTGGTCTACCCCCTCAGGCCTGTAGTGATCCGGCAAGGTATGTGCATTTATCTTCCTTGCGTCGATGGTCATCCTCAATTTTCCCCCTTTCTTATGGACCCATACTACTGGATTCACATAACATGAGTCCGACGGCTCTATTATTCCGTCCGCTAACATTTTCTGGATCACTCTGTCAGCTTCCTCCCTGATGGAGTTGGGGATGGGCCTGGATTTATGTGAATAGGGGGTAATATCTGTTACTGTAAAAGTATGTACGTACTTGTTACACGTACCTGGCTTTTTATTGAAAACTTTCCTGTTTTTAACCAATATTTTCCTTAGTTGGTTTCTTTCCTCTTCAGAGATGCCATGTGCCCCCCAGACCTTCTCATCGATTAGTTGTAACATCGATTCTTCTCCATCTGTTGGTAGTGGTTCAGGTTGGTAGTTGTCCCAGGCAACATACTCGTCTTCTGTGCAGATCCAATGGCTGCAAACGTTAGTTTCTTCATCGCTCGTCCAACCTGTTTTCTTCTTATGTACCCTTAGGTCTACCAACCTATTCTCGTGGACATTGATGTTCTCCACAAAGAATTGTTCATCCGGATGGATCCCTGTCTGGTCTGGTTCCTCCTGGCATGTTTCTTCCTCCAGGAACTTCGCAGTGCATTCTGAGGCTCCTTCCTTAATGATAAATTCATGTAGGTCATAGTTAATTACCGACCTCCAAAGGTTAAGCAAATCACTGCCAATGATTAGGGTAGCTGTTAGTCTAGGTATTACTAGGGCAATAAAATCGAACTTCCAACTTCCGATTTCAATTACCAGCCTTACCTGGTATTTAACATGTTCCTTCTTCTTGCCAATTGCTGTGCTGCAATATACTCCACACACAGGCAAGAATTCGGCATTTCTTTTAGTTATCAGTTCCTGGAACAGCTGTTCGTCACATACTGATGTGCTGGCTCCTGTATCTATCATTGCTGGCAATTCGATACCCCATACCTTTAGCCTAATCATTGGTGGATTGGTTATCTCCTTTCTTTCACTCGCCTGTCTTCTCAAGGTACCTACATTACATTGGTCAATATTGCCCCTACTGCCACACAGGTCAACTTCCGGGACACAAAGTTGACTTGTACTTAGTTTTCCTGGACGTTGGAGGTGATTGTAGTTTCTGTATTCTGTGCAGTATCGGTCCTATCCGGCACATTTTCATTCTGTTCCTGTTGTCTTACGTTGTCGATGTTCCCTTGGTTTCTGCCCCTTTGACGTGAACCCCTATTGTACGACAGCCTATGGCTGTTCATGTATTCCCTACAGAATCGTATATGATTCACTTGATGGGTACGGTCTCCTGGTCTTCCACGATCATATCTGTGCGTTCTGTACCTCGATTCACCCCTCGGTATTGTGTCGTGGTACCGCTGTCTTGTGTTCTCCATCCTCTCGCCATGATTATGTGGTTGTGGGAAATGGTGTGCCCCTCTCCCCCTTTCATGGGTACTCCTAGTATTTCTATGTTCTCCCTCACTCTGGTTGTTCGTAGTTGTGTTCCGGTTTAGGATGGGTGAGTTTGGGTGACCGTTCCTATGTCTATGCTCATTAGGCCGACCATTTTGTGTTTCGAAGGCTGTCAGCAGTTCTATCATATCTGCAAAATCTACTGGCCTCGCAACAATTAACCCTGTTCTCACTGTGTCTGGGAAATGTCTTGTTATGCTGGCAATTAGTTCTGCCTCCGACAAGTTGGGGTCTAATAGCTTTCCTTTGTTGGCTACTTTCATAAAATAATCGACTAGCGACAACCCTTTGGTTGGATCGTATCTACCTGTCGCTAGCTCTACCCTTGTTTGGTTTTGTTTAGCTGGGCCCCAATACCTTGATAGGAATAAATTTCTGAATGAGTTATACGACTCATGACCAGCTAGTGTTAACCTGAGCCATTCTAATGCCTTGTTTTTTAAGCTTTTCTTAACTATCATCATCCTAAGCTCGTTTGGTATCCTTTTCACTTTAAAGTATTCTTCCATCTCTTTAACAAAGAGTTTTGGATCGTCTCCCTTCTCCTCGTCAAATGTAGGTGGTGTGATTTCATGTAATATGCTGTTGGTGTAACATGTGTTATGTGTTGTGTCACTGTTTGGTTGTGAACCTCTTTCTCTATATGGTGAGTCAACATTTTGTACATTATTCAAATAACTCTCATCTTGTACATTACTTACATCTAAATCATCTTGTCTTTGTAATGCCTTCACAACATCATTTACATTAGCCAAATTTTCTTTCCCTTTTTTCATTTCTTCACAAATTGATTTTAAATCATTCTTTATTTCTAAGTGGCTTTGTTTCATATCATTTATAGCATCCTGTTGTGAAAGCATCACATCATTCATTGTCTTAATTTTAGGAATTACAATTTGTTCTACAGTTTCATTAATAATGTCTTTCTTTACTACCTCAATCTCTTTCCTTAATCCCTCAGTTATTTCTGCTTTTACATTTGTTATCTTACAGTCTACACTTGTATTACATTCTGTTATTTCATCCCTACATCTAGCAATTTCTCCTTCTAACACAATTTTATTCTCCCTCATCTCTGATTCTATCTTTCCCATCCTATCTCCTACAATTTCTATCCTAGCTTCTAAGGCTTCCTTTGTTTCATTTAAGTTTTTATGTACTAATTTTAAATTAGTTTCCATTACTTTCATATTTTCTTTACACTCCTGTCTTCCTAATTCTATTTTCTGTTCTAGGTTCTGTCTACCTAATTCCATTTTCTGTTCTAAGTCTTTTCTCACTTCCTCCATTTTCTGACCTATCTCTTTTTTATTATTTTCCAAGTCCTCTCTCACTCCCTCTATTTTTTCACCTAAACTTTGTTCTATATCCTGTTTTAATTCTGCCTTATTCTGTTCCATTTTTTGTTCTAGTCTTTCAAACATCATCATCATTAACCTTTGGTCTTTGCTTATTTCCGCCTGTTCCTCACCTTCTAATCCTTCCTGATAACTAGGCCTATCTGCCCCTTCCCCCACTCCTGTTTCTATCTCTTTTCGCGACATTTTAATTCCTTTATCTAATTCACTTAATGTTGAAAGTCCTTTTACTTTGCCACTTCTAAGTAGCATTAATAAATGGAAATAAAATAAAGACAAATTTTGGATCCTACTTTTTTTTCTGCTGGTTCTTCGTCCGGTTATTTACGTCTCCTGGGTAGTTGGCTTCGCTAGATGATCTCCGGTGTTTTTCCCACGTTGATTCTCCGTGTATCGATGTTTTGTTGATATCAGACGATGGTCTAATGGCGTCTTTCTCCTGCACGATGAGAGAGCGTCATTCGATGTTAACACTTTGTTCTCTTAATTTTGCATTCCATTCTAAATTCGAGCTCCACGTTGGGCAAGCCATTTGTGGCGGGGTTTTATTATAAAAGATGGTCATATATCAGCGTGAATATAGCAGCAAATGGAGTATTGTTTTTACTAAAAGGTGGAAAGTTTGTTATAGCAGACGCCACTCTTATCTGCAGGGTTGGCGGTCGTAGAATGGAATGCAAAAGCCAACGTTCTTTTATCACAAACACATTTATTCGTTATTTACACTTCTTATCACAAAGCAATTAGTTAACAACTCTTAAATTTCGACAGCGTCTACACTGGTTAAAAGTTTGGGTGTAATTTACATGTTCACACACCATCAGCAATTATACGACCTCCCACTTTGAGTTCACAGACGCTAATGAATATAGTACCTAGCGTCCTATGACGCAACACCGCCATTCTTATGTATTCATCCGCGCAACAGTTCTCATTGGTTGAACTCAAAGTGACGAGAAGACATTGTCTATTTTGAGTATTATTAAAAAAAATAAGTCCCTGATACACCCAAATTAAAAGAATTAAAAATTTACACACTCTTACAAAAATATTTACATGAACAATTTTCTATTAGTCAATATTCTGTCTCAATCATATGATGTAATTTCATGGTAAACTAGTAAAGTATTTAAGTTTCCTAACCAGATTCTGTTAGATTTATCATAACTTTTGAGAGAACTTACATACAAATGCTTGTTGTAGCATATACATAATTATGATATTTAATAAAATAACAAAATATTTATTGTTAACATTGTGAAATGTTGTTACTTGCCTTCTGAATGGTTGCACAATTTGTTTAGTAATTAATATATTCAGTGCTGTCTCTGATTCATAAATGACTTTGTTATAGAAATTAATTATGGGGAATGAACTGGTTACAGGTTTCCATGTATAAGACCATCAATGATTGCATTTTATCATCCCGTGTTTACATTTACTTATTTCTTCTTCCAAGATGGTTTTTTCCCTCATATTAACTTCCAAATTACCCATTTTGTTTCCTTTAGCTACTATTTTATTTTCTAGAGCACTTTTTGTCTTGCTTATTTCCCTACCAAAATCTTTCAGATTATTCTCTATTACCTCCATATTTCTCCTACACTACTCAGCTTTTCTCTACCTCCTGTTTTAAATCATTTTTAGTTTTTTGTAACTCTTCCCTACTCTGTTTAATTTCTAGTTTAATTTTCAATCCTAACTCTGTTCTAAACTAGCTATTTCCATTCTACATCTTCATCCATTACCTTTTTCTTACTTTCTGTATCTTTCTTTCTGTCTTGTTTCATATCTTGTGCTAAATCTTGTTCTAAGCTACTTATTTTTTATTCCAAGTTAGCCATATCTTCCTTTCTACCCTGTTTTAAGCTAGACATATCCTGTTTCATAAGTCTGTACAAATTTACTGAGCTCAGTTCTGCTTCTTGCCATGGGTCTTCCCCTCATATGCCTAACATCTGTAACCCTCACTCCACTATGCTTACTCTCATTTCTGTCTATGCTGTCTGAGATGCCTCCACTGTGTCTCCCATCATGCCTACTTCCATTGCTTTTCCTATATTTTCTTTGTTCATTTTTAGTGGCCTATCTCCTTTCTGTCCCTAAGCTTCATATAAAAATTGAAAACAAAAATTCTTCTCTCCACTGTCTTCTATGCTTATGATTCCGATGATGATAAGATCTTGGGGTCTTCAGGTTGATTATTCGGTCATAGTGATGTATTCCTCGGGATGCATTGGGGAAGATCTGTGTGGTTGTTGAAGTACAGCCCTTGGGATGGAATGAGGAGATCTAAACTTCATGTCTCTCTGCTGTCTGTTCGGGTCAAGACATCTTCGGTTGGCAATGCACAGGGTATCTGAGGATGATCTTTTTTTTCTATTCTTTTTAATTTTGCCTTACACCACCACTACCGCCACTGCCACCGCCACCTCCATCTCCACCACTTTCTTATTTTATTTCATATATAAGCAAGAGTGGCACAATGAGTGCCATATGCAGTGGAACATTTGCATATTTTTGAAGTTATTGACCCATGTTGAGGCTCCATGTGCAACAATTCTTTTACAAGTGATGAGTTGTTATTCTTCTGGATGAATCAGGTTTTCAAATATAATCATTTTTATTCAATTAATTGTTTTAAGAACACCATATAATTTGTTAGGATAATGTCCAAAACTCTTTTGTTGGGCTATTCATGGAAGTTGCTTTCAATATGTCCTTTAGATGACTTTCATATAAGGAGAACTTTTTAGGAAGACTTGATTCTTAAAATACATAGATACAGTTTATCTAGTAATGGTTGTTTCTCATCATATCTCTTTGACATATTACATAAACACATTGAAGTAGGCTATGTTTCCATGCATTTAATACCATTTTACAATTTATTATTCTACTTGGTTAGGGTTATAGTTTTAGACATTTGTAAAACACTTAAATATGATGACAATAAACAAGATTAATACAAATAACATTTCTTAGTAAACATAATCCATCCAGTTACTTTTCTATCAGTTTATTGTTTTCTATAATTTTATCACAAATACAGTTTTCATCTCAATAACATTCTTTCATTCTATCACAACTCACAACTCTTCTTGTAACCTTGCCTCAGTCCTTTCAGCATTTTTCTTCACTTTCTCTCTCTCTCTCTCTCTCTCTGTCTGTCTCTCTCCCTCTCTCTCTCCCTCTCCATATCCCTCTATCCCTGTCTATCTGTGTCTTTCCTTGTCTCTCTGCTGTCTCTCCTTGTCTCTCTCTCTCTCATATACTAACTATGACAATGCAATCACTCAACGCCCATTAAATCCTCTTCCCGATGATAGAGGTATCTTTCACGACAAACATATGCACAGCTGACCTGCACTCATTAACACACTGACTGATTCGTGTCTGCAACTGCTACTCTCACTCTGCTGTTTCCTGCCTTCTTATATAGAGGGGATGACATCACGTGGACCTTTCTCAACTGCCACAAACATGCTGCCACCGACCCAGCCAGGTCTTTCTCAAAGTCTCTGGAGAAGACCCTTTTGTGTAGCTTCTTCGATGTTGTCAGTCACCCGCTCGTCGGTCTGGCATGTGGTGGAAGTAGCTTAGCCCCAATAGTCCTTTGTTTTGTGCCATGACTAGTGTCACAATATCAACAATTACCTATATACAAACAGCAAGCAATAAGTATCAATACACATTTTTGCTTCATTAACTAAGACAATGTTACAGGGTTATGTATATATTGCCACAGTACTAAAGTCTGGGACTATTAGGTTCTGCATTGTAGTTTCCATATAAGGTCAATCAATGATAATTAATTGTTCTAATACAAACAGACTGTGTGTAGGCAAACTTTGAAAGGTAGAATTAGAACTGAAAAATGCAATGCCATAGCTGGGATTTGAACCACATGTGGCTGCTCTTAACCATTAAAATATCATGGTAACATGCCAGTATGACATTAATTCCTCAACTGATTCACATTTTCCACATAGATCACAAGGAAATCTCAAATTGGAGACCATATACCCCAATAGTGATGTACAATACTAAGAACCTAAGTCCCGGCCTTTAAGGTTCTATATTATACTTTCCATATACAATTATAAGGCAAATCATTAATAACACTGGACAACAAAACTGACCTTCAAAAAAAATTTTTACACAAAACATATCATTTCTTATGTATTTTGACATACTGAGCTCAAATATGGCCTTTTGTTTTTGTCTAGCACCCTGTTTTTTAGTAAGTTGTGTACTTACACTTCTAGTCATTTATAAATAAAATGTAAAGTCACTGTAATATCAAAGACTAACTGGTAATATGTAGAAGAATCCTTCATAATAAAATTACATCTAATTTTGTAAAAGTAACCAATTAATATAGCTGGAAACATTGCCAACTCGTTTTCAAGTCCATCCTCTACTGCTGCCAGTTGAATTTCTGCCGTTTGCTGCTGCTTCTGTGCTTTCCTGTAGTTTCTCTTATGAGGTTCCAGCAGTAATCTGCAAGCGCATTGGGATTTCATCTTCCTTGATACCTTTTCTCCATTTGGGAAATATCTTGGTGGAATCTTTCTCCATATTCATCACTAACTTGTCCTAGATTTGCAGGGAAAAAGTCCAAATGGGAATGCAGGAAGTGCATTTTGAGAGACATGTTGCAATATAGATTTCTATTGACTCCTAGTAATTTCTTAATTAATTGTTCGTAATTTTGTGCTCTAGTATTACCTAAGAACTGTTCACAAATGGTCTTGAATGATATCCATGCTTCAAGTTCCACATAATTCAATTTACTTTCAAACAGGTGATCTTTCATTAGTTCTTGAATCTGAGGCCCAAAAAATGCCTTCCTTCAACTTAGAAGCACTGATTCTTGGAAATTTTTCTTCTAGGTATTTGAAACCTGCTCTAGATTTGTCTAATGCCTTGACAAAATTCTTTATTAGGCCTAATTTTATATGAAGTGGAGGCAATAAAATTTGTTATCAACCAATGGTTCAGCTGAGATATTCTTTTCTACAGGGAGGCCATATTTTAGTATCGTAATGTTTGGATCTATCACAGCTATTCCATTCGCACAAAAAGCAGCAATATTTTGTATATCTGCTTTGCAATCCTAACAGTATTCCAATCATTTTGAAATCGCCACAGATGAACCAGTTGTACTTGTCGTAATGCATTTTTTATAATATTAGCTGCATATTTTTGTAACTTTCTTTCATTTGTACCACATGACCAATGGGTACTGATGTTGTGTATTATCATTATGTAAAAGCACAGCTTTCAAACTTAATTTTGAAGCATCTATGAAGAGCCTCCATTTATCTGGGTTGTGAATTTTACCAAGAGCATTCATCATACCATTAATATCACAATAACTCAAATTCTCTTCCATTCTGAAATATTTAATCAGGTGCTGTTCTCGTCGAAAAATTGATATGGATGTATCTCTGTGTAAGAAATTCCATTCCTTTAGCCTAAAACCTAAAAGTTCTTCTTGGGCTTTGGAAAGATTTAAGTCTCTGACCAAATCATTTAACTCTCCCTGAGTTACCTCATGATTCATGTTGGGATCTGGGTCTTCAAATTCTGATCCTGAGCTTGATTGAATTACTGGGTTATCAATATTTTCAGACTCATCTTCTAATGTCCAGGATTCAGGAGGAACAGGAATGGGTATCTCATCACAGGTCTAATAGCTGATGGAATGTTTGGATATTCAATTGTCTTTTTGTCTTTTCCCTTAAACTCTGTAATTTTAGTCATATAAAAATAGCAAATATCAATATGGTTCATTGGTTCCCTCCATACCATTGGAATTGCAAAAGGCATAGAAACTTTCTGTTTATTCTTTAACCACGCTCTTAACTGGCTGGCACAATTTCTACAAACCACATGGGGAGCCCAACTGCGGTTTTGATCACCAAGTTTAAGATCAAAATATAATTCATAAGCCTTTTCTATTAGTGGTGTTATTTTTTGTCTGTTAGATTTAATTATCAGTATGATTAGTATTATCATTTGCAACATACTTGCCGCTATATTAGTATTTTATATGAATCACAACTTTTCACTAATAAAGCTTACAAATGACTAATTCTGCTATGTATGAAACTGGTATTCACCTTCAAGTAGACATAAGATAAGGCAGGAAGAAGATTACTAACATACGACTAGAGATTGAAAAATATAAACAGATGAGTCTGCTAATGGATGAAATTTGGGATTCACCTTCAAGTAAACATAAGGTAAGAGGTAGAACTGGAACTTAAAAATTCAATGCCACAACTGGGATTTGAACCACAGACCTTCCGCTTACCGGGCGGGAGGTCTGTGGTTCAAATCCCAGTTGTGGCATTGAATTTTTAAGTTCCAGTTCTACCTCTCAAACTTTGCCCACACACGGCTTGTGTGTTTGAAAACACCAACAGTAAGTTTGTTGGCATAAATAAATAATAATTAAACATAAGATAACCCTTAGTGTAGGGATTCAAAAATAAACAGATGAGACATTTGGAAATGTAATAATTTATTTGCTATTAGGAGACACAAAAACAGGAAATAAATTGTGAAAGGCAAAATTATCATAACACCACAGTCTTTACTAACTAAACTTATTAAAATAATTAAAAATAACTGTTATTATCACTATTATATCTTGTTTACTACGTCAATCACTACAATAGGAATTTAAGCATTTACAGTTGGTGCTAATTCAGAAAACAGATTTTTTTTTAAACTGTGGGTGCCAGAGAAAAAATGTTTGCACCATTGAATTCAGTGCTAAAATCCACATAATAAACACCCAATTTCATCTTCCTTTCATAGAAGTTTGAAAACAGTGTTGTTATAATCAATTTAATTTAAAAGGTGAGTCAATTAATAACACTAAACTACACTTACATTATAATTTTCCGGAACGTGTATATAGGTATATACACTTTGTGTAGGTAAATTTTGAAAGATAGAATCGGAACTGAAAAATTGAATGCCATAGCTGGGATTTGAACCACAGATCTTCTGCTCTACACAAGGCCACTATGGCATTCAATTTTTCAGTTCTGATTCTATCTTTCAGTGGCTGTAGGTTATTCTGACAGGTCCCTCTCTTAGTAATTAGATGTTTATATGTTCATATAACATGTTTATTTCTGAAATCAAAGCGGCCTGGGTTTAACCCCAGGTGACCACATCAGGGATTTGTGGTGAACAAAGCAGCGCAGGAGCAGGTTTCCTCTAGGTTCTCTGGTTTTCCTTGCCATCTCATTCCACTGGTGTTCCATCTTCATTGCATGTATCATCACCTGTGATACTGCATGTAGTAAAAGTAGACATTAAACACTGCCAAAAAAAAACTTCTGAAACAAAACTCCAATTCTCATTGTGGAATGCAATAAACCAAGACATTTGTTTTAGTATATTCTAAATAGCAAATGTAAAAGCTCAGTAGTTGGCTTTTATGTTCTTGGATCACAAGGCAAGTATGGAAACAGATGATAATGGTGGTGGTGGTGGTGGTGATGATGATCACGACAATGATTATAACAATAGAACAGTTATCATCATCACCATCACCATCATGACAAATCCCACTCCTGACAAATGACAAAATCCAGTTATTTCTTCTATCACTTTATTTCTCTTCTAAAGCTGAAGCACAAATTACATTTCTATTTGATCATTAATACAGTTTACAGTTCTTTGTGACGTTACAACTAACAACTGTTCTGTCCTCTCCTAACCTTGACACACTTTTCTGTCTTTCAGTTCCCTCTGTGTAACAGCTGGCTTTGACAGTCACACTCCCTAAAACTGCTTCACACAACAACTTTGATGTGATGATTTAAATTTCCCAAAACTGTCTGTCAACCCACACTAATATTTCTCTCATAAACAACTGTACACACACAAGCATTGCTAACAACTGTCTTGTTCAACACTCACAGCACCATCACAGAACTCACTTCTCTCGTCTTGTCTTGCTTATGTGGGCCAGAATGACATAGCATGGATTTTTCTTGAAATTTATCTTTTCTTGAACCTATCATAAATAAGCCGGCAGCTGTAAGTCTCTAGAACAGTCTGCAATTGCTGTGCTCTGCTGCATTCCTTGTTGTTGCCCACATATTTACAAGCATTGATTTGAGGTTGCTTGACCTTGAGCATGGCCCTGGTTCGATCCCAGGCAACCCCATGTAGGATTTGTGGTGGATGAAGCGGCTCTGGGTTGGGTTTCCTCCGGGTTCTCTGGTTTCAATCCACCGGTGCTCCATCTTCATTCCATGTATCATCAGTTTCACCACCTGCGGTGTCATATGTAATAAAAGCGGGTGTTAAACACTACCAAAAAAAATTGACCTAGAGCATATCTGACATGTTGTAGCCACCTGGTGCCACAATATTAATATTATTAGCTGATTGGTTGTTAATATTACATTAACAATGACATCATCGTCATTGTCATTATTATTACAGAGATGGTAATGATGAGATGGTTTAACAGTTATTCAATTTAAAAGGTTGAATCAGAAACTGAAAAATTCAATGCCATAGCCAGGATTTGAACCACGGATCTTCCACTTTAGTTTCTGATTCAACCTCTTAAGCATTGCACACACACGGCTTATGTGTTTAAAAACACTAGCAGTAAGCTTGTTGGCATAAATAAATAATAGTTGTTCAGTTGTTCTGATTGTACACAGATACACTCCCGTATCTTATCTTGCAACATTATGGGTTAGGATCATAATACAGAGTACAGGGAAGTTATCACCTATATTAGAGGATAATGTTACAATGAAAATGTTTTCATGTTTTTGTAGAAGTATTTGAGTTGACCTATAGATATGTTTAGTTCCACTTATTTTTATCCGGATGTATTTCAAAGACCATCATCTTCATTATCAATGGTTTCTTGACATTGATAATGAAGATGATCTTTAATTTGTCTGGATAAAAATAAGTTAAATGAAACTAAGTGTCTATAGGTTGATTCAAATACTTCTACAAAATCATTGGAAAAATTTCACTGTTTATATCACTTCATATACGCTAAGCAGAATGGTTTCATGTGTTCATACAGGAAGGTGATGTGGCCATGATGGCTGCCCAGCAGTACTACGTAGAAAATGGTGCAAATTTTAATCAACAGATGTTATCTAACTCCCTTCCAAGCTACATTCCTGATCAGTTCTTGAAAGCTGGTGGAGACCAAGGACTGGAAAGATGGGAAAAGCTAGTAACTGAGGCCTATAAAAAGGTATAATTAGTTTACTCTGTCTGGTATTCCATTTGCACATGTGTGTGAACTGTATATTTAGGTATTGAAATGACCATTGTCAAAACAAATAAAAGTAGTGTATTTACACAAATCTAATGCACACTCCATATTTGAAACCTAATGTTATGAAGAAAATTGTTTATATTGAATGTAAAGTGCATCAGTAACAGAAAATAAGTAGTAGTAGTAGTCTAACGCACAGGAACTTGGATGAACTCCATTCTCTTTCTTCCTTCCAATATAGTTGTGGTGTTTAACGCCTGCTTTTACTACTACGGCACCGCAGGCGGTGACACTGATGATACATGGAATGAAGATGGAGCAACGGTGGAATGAAATGGCGGGGGAAACCGGAGCACCCGGAGAAAACCCGCCCTGACGCCGCTTCGTCCACCACGAATACCACATGCGGGTCCCTGGGATCGAACCCGGGCCGCCTAGGTGGTAGGCGAGCGCGCTAACCGCTCGGCCATGGCGCCGCCTAGTTGTGATGATGTTAAGTTTAACCCGGCTAGGGCTGGGCACACATGATGGTGTCATGCTGTCATTGGTGTTTTCATTGTTGTACAGGAAGCACTTTGGTGAAGGATATATTGATATTTTGTGTAAATGTGCTGCCAAACAATCATGTCCTGTTACTGTGCAGAATACAGCTACTGCTTTTTGTGTGGATGAGTCAGGAACTGTATCTTTGATATTCAGAATAGACTGTGTTTTGTTGTTACTAGCTATTTTGTTGTTTTCCTTAATCTTTCTATTGATTATGACTTTTGTTGATTGATATGGGAGTTCATATTGTATGAATTGCAGTACTTTTGTACTTCATTTTGCCAATTGGCCTGCCTTCTCATTTCCTATTAGTCACAATTGGGAGGAACCCACTGCAGTTTTAAACATTTCTTGAGTGTTGTTAATATTCTAATTTTGTTCTGTACTTTTTGTGTTCGCTTATTAAAGGAAATGGAACCATATATTACTATTGATTGTATAGCTGCTGATGAGTCACTAAGTATGACTGCCTTTTGGTATTCTTTTGTTCTATATAAGAGTTGTGTAAATGCAACATCTATAGCTAACAATTCTCCATCAAAGTGTGTTGAAAGTGATCCTGTGGAAACATACTGCCTGAAGAGTTTGTAGTGCACTCATGTCCCAGCATCTTCATCTCTGTTAAGCAAGGAACCATCTGTATATATGTGGAACCATTCCTCTTAAGGATACAGTGTGTGGATTGTTTATAGAACTGCTTATTTTAACTATTTGGGGGTACAATTTGATTTCTTTAAGTCGCTTAAGTTTAATTTTGTATTAGATATCTGGGTAGTTTAGTGGTGATCTTGGGGGTTGCAGTTTTTCCTATTTACCTTTGCTGAGTTCTTTTGGCCTTAATGTTCCTCTCAATATGCTGCATGTATCCTCTCTGTGTTTTTAGAATTCTTTTGTTTGTTTGATATGTGAACCTAAAGTCATCATGTGGCATTCTTATTTGTTTCTCATGTTGTATTAATGCTGCTCTCTTAATTTCTTGTTCAATTGGGTTGTTATTTGTTAGGATTTGCATTGTTTTAACTGGAGTAGATTTAACACCACCAATTATAATTCTATTGCTAGGTTTTGAGTTACTTCCATCATATCTAATGTTCTTTTATTGGCAATAACTAGGTTATCCCCATCATTCAATAACATGTTCTTGAACAGCTCCACTTGGTTTGTGTTAGTCATTTTAGTCTTTTTCATAATTTGTTTGATATGAGAGTTCCATGTTAATCTCTGGTCAAAATACATCCCTAGGTACTTCCAATTATCCTGTTGACTTATTTTCCCCTTTGATTATTAGGTTCATCTGGGGGATGGTATGTGCAAGTGTAAATGTCTTAAATGATGTTTTGGTAGTATTTATCAACATCTCATTTTTCTAAGGCGTCTAAGGCTTCATTCATTTTGCCTGACATTTCATCTTGTCTTCTTGGCTCTGTCATCCATAAAACTAAATTATCTGCATATAATGCACATTTTGCTCATGCAGTTTGTTATTTTTTTGAATAAATAATTTATTATATTGAATAGTGTTGGACTAATCATTGACCCCTGTAACAGACCTAGGCACTGTTGTCTGTATGCAGATATGGCTTCCCCATATTTTGTGATACAATAACGCTGATTGGTAAAAGAATAAATCCAATTAAGCATCCATTCCCATGGTACATAACTTTTTCATTAGTTTAGACCTCCAAATGGTTCCATAGGCATCTTTGAAATCTACAAAGACTGCTAGCACTATTTCTTTGTTGTCTAGGGAGTCTTTAATGCCTTGGTTTAATTTTAAGATTTGTTGTGATATTGTATGATGGATTCTCAAGCCAGCTTGTGCGGGTGATATAAGGTTTTGATTTTCCAGATACCAATTTAATCTCGAGTTCACCATCTTTTCCATAATTTTGCCTGTGATGCTTGTGAGGGATATTGGTTGATAACTGCCTATCTTTTCTATTGATAGAAAATAATAGATATTTCGTTTAAATCTAATATCTTTAAATGAGCAATTCTTGTATATAAATATATTTTGCATATCTAGGAAATGGCTTTAAAAATTTGGATAAAATTTTGTATTCAGATAAGGTTTGGCTTTTCTTCTTTACTGAAAAAATATGGATTTATGATATATAAAATCAGCAGATTATAGAGTTGAAAGTGCCCTGTTGTTAGGTGACACATTGTTAAAGAAGAAAATTGGTGAACATGAAACAAGGAGGCTACACATTCAAAATGAATGTATTAATACAATACTGTGATTTACAATTGTGAATCACCATTGTTCACTGATACAGCATCTTAGAGATAAACCCATTCGCTGCATGGAACAAACCACCCATCCACGGCGAGCACACCTTAATTTGAGTACCACATCTGGTCAAAAAAAGTGCACATTAGATTCTGGTAAATACAGTATTTATAATGGTCTTGAGTAGAGAATATCTCATTAAAGGTTACATGTACAAAAGCTAAATAACAAAGCAGTAACTGAAGTTTGCCATAAAATGTTTATCATTTAACATTATAAATTGTTATACCACTTTATTTATTGTAAGTTATATGTTTCAGAGCTACTATGTGAAGGAGCAGGTTCCAAGTATCAAAGTAAAGGAAGATGTGGTTGGTTTTGCAATGAGAAAATGGCCTTTGTTGTTTTCACGATTCTACGAGACTGTAAAAACTAGAGGTAAGAAACAAATGATTACAAAAAAGTATTTTAGTATGTTCTTTAATGACAATATATGTACAGCTGTGATGGTGGACATATTTTTTAAATACTACTGCACAGTCAATTTTTCTTCCTTTCACTTATATACTGCCTTTAACATCTCAGGTCATATCAACAGCTTTGTCTGGAACAATAATGAAGTTCACTCATGTACTGTTGTGTATTTTGGATTTCTTTACAAGCATTAAATTCATTCATACACGTTTACACTATCAATCACACTTCCAAACTCTAAGGAGAATGGGGAATAATCCTGGATAAAGAAAAGTTTTCATCCTCCAACTTGGAATCAAACATGGAAAGCTAGCAAGTTAACCACAAAGGCAGCCGAATTTCTTTCATTCTCTATTTTTGATTAACTCTTTATTGCATGAATTACTTTGCTACATATACCATTCTTCCTCTAATTTGTAAACCAGATTTTATACTCAAGTCACAGGCAGGTAACAGACTATTTGATTTTGTAAATTTTTGCATAATTTCTTGCAACATGTGAAATAAATGGAATCAAAATATTAGTATTAATAATTCATCAAGCTTTTAATTGTTGGATTCAGTACAATGGACATAAAATGCAAACTTTTGTCATCTTAGTCTCTCAGACAGATGTTACTGTTAGTGTCATTTTCTCTCAAAGGCTAACATATAATTTTGTAATTTTTGCATAATTTATTGTAATATATAATGTAAATGGAATCAAAATATTGGTATTAATAATTCATTAAGTTCTTAAATTGTTAGATTCACTAAAGTGGACATAAAATGCAAGATTTTGTAATCTTGGTCTCCCAGACGAATATTACTGTTAGTACCATATTTTCACATGTTACCATTTAAGGGTTAGTGGAAGTGATTCAAATAGTTATGATAGTTACGGTAATACAAATGAACTGGCCACCTATTCAAGGCAGACATGAGTTTGAACCCCAATGACTGATTTAAAATGTGCCTTGGTAAAGGATGAGCAGAGTCCATGTGAACAACTGGTGGATGGCATACGGAATGAGGTTAAGTTTGGGGTTATGTTTGACCACAGTTGCATGGATTTTGTATTTTATCCTAAAAAAGAAAGAATAACCATAGTATAGAGATAAATTAACTGCTTTATAATATAAAATAGCTACAAATATTGGTATTTTCCTGTGAAATGCTAGTATAATATCAAAGTCACATAAAACACTATTAGAACATTCTAAAAACCTGATTAAACATCCTTATTGCCAAACAGTAACACTATGCAGTAGAGGATTAATAATTATTATGCATGGCAGCTCTAAGTATTATGATGGTTTATTAAGACACATAGCTGCTTTATCCTTGTTGGTAAACCTTATACAGTTCTATTTTTTTACTGTGTGTAATCACAAGGTTGCCACTGCCACAACCACCTTCTTTTGGTAATTCCTCTCTATTTGAGTGCAAATGAGTAACAAACAATTGCAGAATGCCATCCAGTAGACTATATTCTATTAACGGGTATAGATATTTTTTCTTTTAATTGTAGGCTGACAAAGCAAACATGCTATACATAATACCAAGGAGCTGGACATTGTGTTTTACACTGGGTAGTTGTTTTATAGCAATGCCAGCAGATAGGCAATTTCAATGCTTGCAAAGCCTTAACAGAATTGTGCATGGTCACCATAATACTTTCAGTCATTGTACAAATAATCATTTACAGTGCAAAGTTTGAAGTTATTTGTAAAGATAATACTCTTAAAACTAATCCATAAGTTTGTTTACTTACAGGGCCTGATCTCCCCAAAAACAATCTTATCATTGCTGTCAGTTGGACGGGGCTGTATTTTGTGGATGATGAAGAGCAAGTATTACTTGAAATATCATTCCCAGAAGTTACTCGTGTTGCTGCAAACAAGTAAGTTTATAAAGTAAATAAGAGTTGAAATAACGGAGAATCCAAAAGACTCCAAACTCGCTGTGATGTGTTTTACCTGCATACATCCTTGCCTTTCGTCGCCGAATGTCACTGTCATAGAAAAGTGCAGATGAAACCATACCACATTTTTAAAACTACTTTTAAAGGCTTTACTTAACATTAATAAAGAAGATGCTGAAATTGGCCATCATTGTTGTGCATACGTTTTGTCACCTCTTTAGGAAACTATCCATCACTCGCCATAGTTCATGTTGAGAAATGCTGGCAATTTGCTCATGGATATTTTGTTTTAATTCTTCCAGGCTGTATGGATTCTTCTTGTGAACTATTATGTTTTAAGTTACGTACCCCAGATATACAAATCACAGATCACCTGGAAATCTTTCTGCAAATCACACTTTTACTTGGCGAGCTGACTGAGTTAATACATACAAATAATAAATTAATTGTTTTATTACTGTGCAGTAGAAACCAAATGCTGAGCCATAATTCACTATGTGACTAGGTACAGCACGCTGGTGAGAACTCAATTGCATGTTGTCATGTCAACTTAATACTGACTTTCAGAGTAGAGAAAAGCAAGTCAACTGCATGACCCTGTGTACAGTAGCTGCGTTATCGTATTTCCAAATGTGACTGGATAAGCACTGCACATTGACTTGGATGTTTTTGGGTTTCTCTGTTTATACACTTCTCATTGTTTGAAAGGAATCCATCAATGAAGTATATTTGAAACCTGGAATAAGTTATTCATGATGATGATGAGAGTAATCATAATAATAATAATAATAATAATAATAATAATAATAATAATAATAATAATAATAATAATAATAATAATAATAATAATCATAGTCATAGTAATACCAATAATAGTAATGGTGGTGTTAGTAATACTAGTAACAGTTATAATAGTGCTAATAGTAATAATGATAAATCACCCTCACTCATCAGTGTGTACTAGCCTACTTTGTCAGCCTCTACTACCCTAACTTCTCAACCTCTGTGCCTAATTCCTCAGCCCCTACTTGCCTATCTCCTTAGCCTCTACTAGCCTATTCCAGCCTATCTACTCAGCCACTACTAGCCCATCTCCTCAACCTATACTAGCCTATCTCCTCACCCTCTACTAGCCTATTTCTTCAGCCTATACTAGCCTATCTCCTCACCCTCTACTAGCCTATCTCATCAGCCTATACTAGCCTATCGCTTCAGCCTATAATAGCCTATCTCATCACCCTATACTAGCCCGCCTCATCAGCCTCTACTAGCCTATCTCCTCAGCCTATACTAGTCTATCTCATCATCCTATACTACCCCATCACTTCAGCCTCTACTCCTCATCCCCTACTAGCCTATCTCCTCAACCTATACTAGCCTATCTCATCAGCCTCTACTAGCCCATCTCATCAGCCTCTACTAGCCCATCTCATCAGCCTCTACTAGCCCATCTCATCAGCCTATAATAGCCTATCACTTCAGCCTGTACTAGCCCATCTAATCAGCCTATACTAGCCCATTTCATCAGACTATACTAGCCTATCTCATCAATCTATACTAGCCTATCTCATCAGCCTATACTAGCCTATCGCTTCAGCCTATAATAGCCTATCTAATCAGCCTATACTAGCCCATTTCATCAGCCTATACTAGCCTATCTCATCAATCTATACTAGCCTATCTCACCAGCCTATACTAGCCTATCGCTTCAGCCTATAATAGCCTATCTCCTCAGCCTATACTAGCCTATCTCATCATCCTATACTAACCTATACTAGCTTATCTCATCAGCCTATACTACCCCATCACTTCAGCCTCTACTAGCCTATCTCATTAGCCTATACTAGCCTATACCAACCTATCTCCTCATCCCCTACTAGCCTATCTCATCAGCCTATACTAGCCTATCTGATCAGTCTATACTAGGCTATCTCCTCATCCTCTACTAGCCTATCTCATCAGCATATACTAGCCTATCACTTCAGCCTCTACTAACCTATCTCATCAGCCTCTACTAGCCCATCTCATCAGCCTCTACTAGCCCATCTCATCAGCCTATAATAGCCTATCACTTCAGCCTGTACTAGCCCATCTAATCAGCCTATACTAGCCCATTTCATCAGCCTATACTAGCCTATCTCATCAATCTATACTAGCCTATCTCCTCAGCCTATACTAGCCTATCGCTTCAGCCTATAACAGCCTATCTCCTCAGCCTATACTAGCCTATCTCATCATCCTATACTAACCTATACTAGCTTATCTCATCAGCCTATACTACCCCATCACTTCAGCCTCTACTAGCCTATCTCATTAGCCTATACTAGCCTATACCAACCTATCTCCTCATCCTCTACCAGCCTATCTCATCAGCATATACCAGCCTATCTCCTCATCCTCTACTAACCTGTCTCATCAGCCTATACTAGCCTATCACTTCAGCCTCTACTAACCTATCTCATCAGCCTTTACCAGCCTATCTGATCAGTCAATACTAGGCTATCTCCTCAGCCTCTACTAGCCTATCACTTCAGCCTCTACTAGCCTCTACTAACCCATGTCATCAGCCTCTACTAGCCCATCTCATCAGCCTATAATAGCCTATCACTTCAGCCTGTACTACGCCATCTCATCAGCCTATAATAGCCTATCTCATCAGCTTATACTAGCCTATCTCATCAGCCTATACTATCCTGGCGCTTCAGCCTATAATAGCCTATCTCATCACCCTATACTAGCCCAACTCATCAGCCTCTACTAGCCCATCTCCTCAGCCTCTACTAACCTTTCTCCTCAGCTTCTACTAGCCTAACTAGTCAGGCTCTACTCGCCTATCTCCTCATCCTATACTAGCCTTTAGCAGCATATACTATCCTGGCGCTTCAGCCTATAATAGCCTATCTCATCACCCTATACTAGCCCAACTCATCAGCCTCTACTAGCCCATCTCCTCAGCCTCTACTAACCTTTCTCCTCAGCTTCTACTAGCCTAACTAGTCAGCCTCTACTCGCCTATCTCCTCATCCTATACTAGCCTTTAGCAGCCTATCTCATCACCCTATACTAGCCCAACTCCTTGTATAGGCTACAGATGTATAGGCTACAGATGTATAGGCTACTGATGTATAGGCTACACTTGTATAGGCTACAGATGTATAGGCTACACTTGTATCGGCTACTGATGTATAGGCTACAGATGTATAGGCTACACTTGTATAGGCTACAGATGTATAGGCTACATTTGTATCGGCTACTGATGTATAGGCTACAGATGTATAGGCTACACTTGTATAGGCTACAGATGTATAGGCTACACTTGTATAGGCTACACTTGCATAGCCTACACTTGCATAGCCTACACTTGCATAGCCTACACTTGTATAAGCTACTGATGTGTAGGCTACACTTGTATAGGCTACACTTGTATAGGCTACACTTGTATAGGCTACAGATGTATAGGCTACCCTTGTATAGGCTACAGATGTATAGGCTACTGATGTATAGGCTACTGATGTATAGGCTACTGATGTATAGGCTACACTTTGATAGGCTACACTTTGATAGGCTACACTTGTATAGGCTACATGATGTATAGGCTACTGATGTATAGGCTACACTTGTATAGGCTACTGATGTACAGGCTACATGATGTATAGACTAGACTTGTATAGGCTACTGATGTATAGGCTACTGATGTATAGGCTACTGATGTATAGGCTACTGATGTATAGGCTACACTTGTATAGGCTACTGATGTACAGGCTACATGATGTATAGACTAGACTTGTATAGGCTACTGATGTATAGGCTACTGATGTATAGGCTACTGATGTATAGGCTACACTTGTATAGGCTACTGATGTACAGGCTACATGATGTATAGGCTACTGATGTATAGGCTACTGATGTATAGGCTACTGATGTATAGGCTACATGATGTATAGGCTACATGATGTATAGGCTACACTTGTATAGGCTACATGATGTATAGGCTACACTTGTACAGGCTACATGATGTATAGGCTACTGATGTATAGGCTACACTTGTATAGGCTACATTATGTATAGGCTACATTATGTATAGGCTACTGATGTATAGGCTACACTTGTATAGGCTACTGATGTATAGGCTACAGATGTATAGGCTACATGATGTATAGTCTACAGATGTATATACTACAGATGTATAGGCTACACTTGTATAGGCTACATGATGTATAGGCTACATGATGTATAGGCTACACTTGTATAGGCTACATTATGTATAGGCTCTGATGTACAGGCTACACTTGTATACGCTACATGATGTATAGGCTACACTTGTATAGGCTACATGATGTATAGGCTACACTTGTATAGGCTACTGAAGTATAGACTACATGATGTACAGGCTACACGATGTATAGGCTACATGATGTATAGGCTACTGATGTATAGGCTACTGATGTATAGAATACACGATGTACAGGCTACACGATGTATAGGCTACACTTGTATAGGCTACTGATGTATAAGCTACTGATGTGTAGGCTACACTTGTATAGGCTACACTTGTATAGGCTACTGATGTATAGGCTACTGATGTATAGACTACATGATGTACAGGCTACACGATGTATAGGCTACACTTGTATAGGCTACACTTGTATAGGCTACTGAAGTATAGACTACATGATGTACAGGCTACATGATGTATAGGCTACTGATGTACAGGCTACACTTGTATAGGCTACTGAAGTATAGACTACATGATGTACAGGCTACACGATGTATAGGCTACACTTGTATAGGCTACTGAAGTATAGACTACATGATGTACAGGCTACATGATGTATAGGCTACAGATGTATAGGCTACACTTGTATAGACTACATGATGTACAGGCTACATGATGTATAGGCTACTGATGTACAGGCTACACTTGTATAGGCAACTGATGTATAGGCTACACTTGTATAGGCTACTGATGTACAGGCTACATGATGTACAGGCTACACTTGTATAGGCTACTGATGTATAGGCTACATGATGTACAGGCTACACTTGTATAGGCTACTGATGTATAGGCTACACTTGTATAGGCTACTGATGTACAGGCTACATGATGTATAGGCTACACTTGTATAGGCTACTGATGTACAGGCTACATGTTGTATAGGCTACATGATGTACAGGCTACATGATGTATAGACTACACTTGTATAGGCTACTGATGTATAGGCTACACTTGTATAGGCTACTGCTGTATAGGCTACATGATGTACAGGCTACAGATGTATAGGCTACACTTGTATAGACTACACTTGTATAGGCTACTGATGTATAGGCTACACTTGTATAGGCTACTGATGTATAGGCTACATGATGTACAGGCTACTGATGTATAGGCTACTGATGTATAGGCTACATGATGTACAGGCTACACTTGTACAGGCTACACTTGTATAGGCTACTGATGTATAGGCTACTGATGTATAGGCTACTGATGTATAGCCTACACTTGTATAGGCTACATTATGTATAGGCTACTGATGTATAGGCTACACTTGTATAGGCTACACTTGTATAGGCTACATGATGTACAGGCTACACTTGTATAGGCTACTGATGTATAGGCTACTGATGTACAGGCTACACTTGTATGGGCTACATGATGTATAGGCTACTGATGTATAGGCTACATGATGTACAGGCTACTGATGTATAGGCTACACTTGTATAGGCTACTGATGTACAGGCTACATGATGTATAGACTACACCTGTATAGGCTACTGATGTATAGGCTACACTTGTATAGGCTACTGATGTATAGGCTACATGATGTATACGCTACACTTGTACAGGCTACATGATGTATAGGCTACTGATGTATAGGCTACTGATGTACAGGCTACATGATGTATAGACTAGACTTGTATAGGCTACTGATGTATAGGCTACACTTGTATAGGCTACATGATGTATAGGCTACTGATGTATAGGCTACATGATGTACAGGCTACACTTGTATAGGCTACTGATGTATAGGCTACTGATGTATAGGCTACACTTGTATAGGCTACATTATGTATAGGCTACTGATGTATAGGCTACATGATGTATAGGCTACTGATGTATAGGCTACATGATGTACAGGCTACACTTGTATAGGCTACTGATGTATAGGCTACTGATGTACAGGCTACACTTGTATGGGCTACATGATGTATAGGCTACTGATGTATAGGCTACATGATGTACAGGCTACACTTGTATAGGCTACTGATGTATAGGCTACACTTGTATAGGCTACTGATGTACAGGCTACATGATGTATAGACTACACTTGTATAGGCTACTGATGTATAGGCTACACTTGTATAGGCTACTGATGTATAGGCTACATGATGTATAGGCTACATGATGTATAGGCTACACTTGTACAGGCTACATGATGTATACGCTACACTTGTACTGGCTAAATGATGTATAGGCTACTGATGTATAGGCTACACTTGTATAGGCTACTGATGTACAGGCTACATGATGTATAGACTAGACTTGTATAGGCTACTGATGTATAGGCTACTGGTGTATAGGCTACATGATGTATAGGCTACATGATGTATAGGCTACACTTGTATAGGCTACTGATGTATAGGCTACATGATGTATAGGCTACATGATGTATACGCTACACTTGTACAGGCTACATGATGTATAGGCTACTGATGTATAGGCTACTGATGTATAGGCTACTGATGTACAGGCTACATGATGTATAGACTAGACTTGTATAGGCTACTGATGTATAGGCTACACTTGTACAGGCTACATGATGTATACGCTACACTTGTACAGGCTACATGATGTATAGGCTACTGATGTATAGGCTACACTTGTATAGGCTACACTTGTATAGGCTACTGATGTACAGGCTACATGATGTATAGACTAGACTTGTATAGGCTACTGATGTATAGGCTACTGGTGTATAGGCTACATGATGTATAGGCTACATGATGTATAGGCTACACTTGTATAGGCTACATGATGTATAGGCTACACTTGTACAGGCTACATGATGTATAGGCTACACTTGTATAGGCTACTGATGTACAGGCTACACTTGTATAGGCTACTGATGTATAGGCTACTGATGTATAGGCTACTGATGTACAGGCTACATGATGTATAGGCTACACTTGTATAGGCTACTGATGTACAGGCTACATGATGTACAGGCTACACTTGTATAGGCTACTGATGTATAGGCTACTGATGTATAGGCTACTGATGTATAGGCTACACTTGTATAGGCTACTGATGTACAGGCTACATGATGTATAGACTAGACTTGTATAGGCTACTGATGTACAGGCTACATGATGTATAGACTAGACTTGTATAGGCTACTGATGTATAGGCTACTGATGTATAGGCTACTGATGTATAGGCTACTGATGTATAGGCTACTGATGTACAGGCTACATGATGTATAGACTAGACTTGTATAGGCTACTGATGTATAGGCTACTGATGTATAGGCTACTGATGTATAGGCTACACTTGTATAGGCTACTGATGTACAGGCTACATGATGTATAGGCTACTGATGTATAGGCTACACTTGTATAGGCTACATGATGTATAGGCTACACTTGTACAGGCTACATGATGTATAGGCTACTGATGTATAGGCTACACTTGTATAGGCTACATTATGTATAGGCTACATTATGTATAGGCTACTGATGTATAGGCTACACTTGTATAGGCTACTGATGTATAGGCTACAGATGTATAGGCTACATGATGTATAGTCTACAGATGTATATACTACAGATGTATAGGCTACACTTGTATAGGCTACATGATGTATAGGCTACATGATGTATAGGCTACACTTGTATAGGCTACATGATGTATAGGCTACTGAAGTATAGACTACACTTGTATAGGCTACACTTGTATAGGCTACATTATGTATAGGCTCTGATGTACAGGCTACACTTGTATACGCTACATGATGTATAGGCTACACTTGTATAGGCTACATGATGTATAGGCTACAGATGTATAGGCTACACTTGTATAGGCTACTGAAGTATAGACTACATGATGTACAGGCTACACGATGTATAGGCTACATGATGTATAGGCTACTGATGTATAGGCTACTGATGTATAGACTACACGATGTACAGGCTACACGATGTATAGGCTACACTTGTATAGGCTACTGATGTATAAGCTACTGATGTGTAGGCTACACTTGTATAGGCTACACTTGTATAGGCTACTGATGTATAGGCTACTGATGTATAGACTACATGATGTACAGGCTACACGATGTATAGGCTACACTTGTATAGGCTACACTTGTATAGGCTACTGAAGTATAGACTACATGATGTACAGGCTACATGATGTATAGGCTACTGATGTACAGGCTACACTTGTATAGGCTACTGAAGTATAGACTACATGATGTACAGGCTACACGATGTATAGGCTACACTTGTATAGGCTACTGAAGTATAGACTACATGATGTACAGGCTACATGATGTATAGGCTACAGATGTATAGGCTACACTTGTATAGACTACATGATGTACAGGCTACATGATGTATAGGCTACTGATGTACAGGCTACACTTGTATAGGCAACTGATGTATAGGCTACACTTGTATAGGCTACTGATGTACAGGCTACATGATGTACAGGCTACATGATGTACAGGCTACACTTGTATAGGCTACTGATGTATAGGCTACATGATGTACAGGCTACACTTGTATAGGCTACTGATGTATAGGCTACACTTGTATAGGCTACTGATGTACAGGCTACATGATGTATAGGCTACACTTGTATAGGCTACTGATGTACAGGCTACATGTTGTATAGGCTACATGATGTACAGGCTACATGATGTATAGACTACACTTGTATAGGCTACATGATGTACAGGCTACAGATGTATAGGCTACACTTGTATAGGCTACACTTGTATAGACTACACTTGTATAGGCTACTGATGTATAGGCTACACTTGTATAGGCTACTGATGTATAGGCTACATGATGTACAGGCTACTGATGTATAGGCTACTGATGTATAGGCTACATGATGTACAGGCTACACTTGTACAGGCTACACTTGTATAGGCTACTGATGTATAGGCTACTGATGTATAGGCTACTGATGTATAGCCTACACTTGTATAGGCTACATTATGTATAGGCTACTGATGTATAGGCTACACTTGTATAGGCTACACTTGTATAGGCTACACTTGTATAGGCTACATGATGTACAGGCTACACTTGTATAGGCTACTGATGTATAGGCTACTGATGTACAGGCTACACTTGTATGGGCTACATGATGTATAGGCTACTGATGTATAGGCTACATGATGTACAGGCTACTGATGTATAGGCTACACTTGTATAGGCTACTGATGTACAGGCTACATGATGTATAGACTACACCTGTATAGGCTACTGATGTATAGGCTACACTTGTATAGGCTACTGATGTATAGGCTACATGATGTATACGCTACACTTGTACAGGCTACATGATGTATAGGCTACTGATGTATAGGCTACTGATGTATAGGCTACTGATGTACAGGCTACATGATGTATAGACTAGACTTGTATAGGCTACTGATGTATAGGCTACACTTGTATAGGCTACATGATGTATAGGCTACTGATGTATAGGCTACATGATGTACAGGCTACACTTGTATAGGCTACTGATGTATAGGCTACTGATGTATAGGCTACACTTGTATAGGCTACATTATGTATAGGCTACTGATGTATAGGCTACATGATGTATAGGCTACTGATGTATAGGCTACATGATGTACAGGCTACACTTGTATAGGCTACTGATGTACAGGCTACACTTGTATGGGCTACATGATGTATAGGCTACTGATGTATAGGCTACATGATGTACAGGCTACACTTGTATAGGCTACTGATGTATAGGCTACACTTGTATAGGCTACTGATGTACAGGCTACATGATGTATAGACTACACTTGTATAGGCTACTGATGTATAGGCTACACTTGTATAGGCTACTGATGTATAGGCTACATGATGTATAGGCTACATGATGTATAGGCTACACTTGTACAGGCTACATGATGTATACGCTACACTTGTACTGGCTAAATGATGTATAGGCTACTGATGTATAGGCTACACTTGTATAGGCTACTGATGTACAGGCTACATGATGTATAGACTAGACTTGTATAGGCTACTGATGTATAGGCTACTGGTGTATAGGCTACATGATGTATAGGCTACATGATGTATAGGCTACACTTGTATAGGCTACTGATGTATAGGCTACATGATGTATAGGCTACATGATGTATACGCTACACTTGTACAGGCTACATGATGTATAGGCTACTGATGTATAGGCTACTGATGTATAGGCTACTGATGTACAGGCTACATGATGTATAGACTAGACTTGTATAGGCTACTGATGTATAGGCTACACTTGTACAGGCTACATGATGTATACGCTACACTTGTACAGGCTACATGATGTATAGGCTACTGATGTATAGGCTACACTTGTATAGGCTACACTTGTATAGGCTACTGATGTACAGGCTACATGATGTATAGACTAGACTTGTATAGGCTACTGATGTATAGGCTACTGGTGTATAGGCTACATGATGTATAGGCTACATGATGTATAGGCTACATGATGTATAGGCTACACTTGTATAGGCTACATGATGTATAGGCTACACTTGTACAGGCTACATGATGTATAGGCTACACTTGTATAGGCTACTGATGTACAGGCTACACTTGTATAGGCTACTGATGTATAGGCTACTGATGTATAGGCTACTGATGTACAGGCTACATGATGTATAGGCTACACTTGTATAGGCTACTGATGTACAGGCTACATGATGTACAGGCTACACTTGTATAGGCTACTGATGTATAGGCTACTGATGTATAGGCTACTGATGTATAGGCTACACTTGTATAGGCTACTGATGTACAGGCTACATGATGTATAGACTAGACTTGTATAGGCTACTGATGTACAGGCTACATGATGTATAGACTAGACTTGTATAGGCTACTGATGTATAGGCTACTGATGTATAGGCTACTGATGTATAGGCTACTGATGTACAGGCTACATGATGTATAGACTAGACTTGTATAGGCTACTGATGTATAGGCTACTGATGTATAGGCTACTGATGTATAGGCTACACTTGTATAGGCTACTGATGTACAGGCTACATGATGTATAGGCTACTGATGTATAGGCTACTGATGTATAGGCTACTGATGTATAGGCTACTGATGTATAGGCTACTGATGTATAGGCTACATGATGTATAGGCTACAGATGTATAGGCTACATGATGTATAGGCTACAGATGTATATACTACAGATGTATAGGCTACACTTGTATAGGCTACATGATGTATAGGCTACATGATGTATAGGCTACACTTGTATAGGCTACATGATGTATAGGCTACTGAAGTATAGACTACACTTGTATAGGCTACACTTGTATAGGCTACATTATGTATAGGCTCTGATGTACAGGCTACACTTGTATACGCTACATGATGTATAGGCTACACTTGTATAGGCTACATGATGTATAGGCTACAGATGTATAGGCTACACTTGTATAGGCTACTGAAGTATAGGCTACATGATGTATAGGCTACATGATGTATAGGCTACACTTGTATAGGCTACACTTGTATAGGCTACTGATGTATAGGCTACTGATGTATAGACTACACGATGTACAGGCTACACGATGTATAGGCTACACTTGTATAGGCTACTGATGTATAAGCTACTGATGTGTAGGCTACACTTGTATAGGCTACACTTGTATAGGCTACTGATGTATAGGCTACTGATGTATAGACTACATGATGTACAGGCTACACGATGTATAGGCTACACTTGTATAGGCTACACTTGTATAGGCTACTGAAGTATAGACTACATGATGTACAGGCTACATGATGTATAGGCTACTGATGTACAGGCTACACTTGTATAGGCTACTGAAGTATAGACTACATGATGTACAGGCTACACGATGTATAGGCTACACTTGTATAGGCTACACTTGTATAGGCTACTGAAGTATAGACTACATGATGTACAGGCTACATGATGTATAGGCTACTGATGTACAGGCTACACTTGTATAGGCAACTGATGTATAGGCTACACTTGTATAGGCTACTGATGTACAGGCTACATGATGTACAGGCTACACTTGTATAGGCTACTGATGTATAGGCTACATGATGTACAGGCTACACTTGTATAGGCTACTGATGTATAGGCTACACTTGTATAGGCTACTGATGTACAGGCTACATGATGTATAGGCTACACTTGTATAGGCTACTGATGTACAGGCTACATGTTGTATAGGCTACATGATGTACAGGCTACATGATGTATAGACTACACTTGTATAGGCTACTGATGTATAGGCTACACTTGTATAGGCTACTGATGTATAGGCTACATGATGTACAGGCTACAGATGTATAGGCTACACTTGTATAGGCTACACTTGTATAGACTACACTTGTATAGGCTACTGATGTATAGGCTACACTTGTATAGGCTACTGATGTATAGGCTACATGATGTACAGGCTACTGATGTATAGGCTACTGATGTATAGGCTACATGATGTACAGGCTACACTTGTACAAGCTACACTTGTATAGGCTACTGATGTATAGGCTACTGATGTATAGGCTACTGATGTATAGACTACACTTGTATAGGCTACATTATGTATAGGCTACTGATGTATAGGCTACACTTGTATAGGCTACACTTGTATAGGCTACATGATGTACAGGCTACACTTGTATAGGCTACTGATGTATAGGCTACTGATGTACAGGCTACACTTGTATGGGCTACATGATGTATAGGCTACTGATGTATAGGCTACATGATGTACAGGCTACTGATGTATAGGCTACACTTGTATAGGCTACTGATGTACAGGCTACATGATGTATAGACTACACCTGTATAGGCTACTGATGTATAGGCTACACTTGTATAGGCTACTGATGTATAGGCTACATGATGTATACGCTACACTTGTACAGGCTACATGATGTATAGGCTACTGATGTACAGGCTACATGATGTATAGACTAGACTTGTATAGGCTACTGATGTATAGGCTACATGATGTATAGGCTACTGATGTATAGGCTACATGATGTACAGGCTACACTTGTATAGGCTACTGATGTATAGGCTACACTTGTATAGGCTACATTATGTATAGGCTACATGATGTATAGGCTACTGATGTATAGGCTACATGATGTACAGGCTACACTTGTATAGGCTACTGATGTATAGGCTACTGATGTACAGGCTACACTTGTATGGGCTACATGATGTATAGGCTACTGATGTATAGGCTACATGATGTACAGGCTACACTTGTATAGGCTACTGATGTATAGGCTACACTTGTATAGGCTACTGATGTACAGGCTACATGATGTATAGACTACACTTGTATAGGCTACTGATGTATAGGCTACACTTGTATAGGCTACATGATGTATAGGCTACATGATGTATACGCTACACTTGTACTGGCTACATGATGTATAGGCTACTGATGTATAGGCTACACTTGTATAGGCTACTGATGTACAGGCAAAATGATGTATAGACTAGACTTGTATAGGCTACTGATGTATAGGCTACTGGTGTATAGGCTACATGATGTATAGGCTACATGATGTATAGGCTACACTTGTATAGGCTACTGATGTATAGGCTACATGATGTATAGGCTACATGATGTATACGCTACACTTGTACAGGCTACATGATGTATAGGCTACTGATGTATAGGCTACTGATGTATAGGCTACTGATGTACAGGCTACATGATGTATAGATTAGACTTGTATAGGCTACTGATGTATAGGCTACACTTGTATAGGCTACATGATGTATAGGCTACATGATGTACAGGCTACACTTGTATAGGCTACTGATGTATAGGCTACTGATGTATAGGCTACACTTGTATAGGCTACATTATGTATAGGCTACTGATGTATAGGCTACATGATGTATAGGCTACTGATGTATAGGCTACATGATGTACAGGCTACACTTGTATAGGCTACTGATGTATAGGCTACACTTGTATAGGCTACTGATGTACAGGCTACATGATGTATAGACTACACTTGTATAGGCTACTGATGTATAGGCTACACTTGTATAGGCTACTGATGTATAGGCTACATGATGTATAGGCTACATGATGTATAGGCTACACTTGTACAGGCTACATGATGTATACGCTACACTTGTACAGGCTACATGATGTATAGGCTACTGATGTATAGGCTACACTTGTATAGGCTACTGATGTACAGGCTACATGATGTATAGACTAGACTTGTATAGGCTACTGATGTATAGGCTACTGGTGTTTAGGCTACATGATGTATAGGCTACATGATGTATAGGCTAAACTTGTATAGGCTACATGATGTATAGGCTACACTTGTACAGGCTACATGATGTATAGGCTACACTTGTATAGGCTACTGATGTATAGGCTACTGATGTATAGGCTACTGATGTACAGGCTACACTTGTATAGGCTACTGATGTATAGGCTACATGATGTATAGGCTACACTTGTTTAGGCTACACTTGTATAGGCTACTGATGTACAGGCTACAGATGTATAGGCTACAGATGTATAGGCTACACTTGTATAGGCTACTGATGTATAGGCTACACTTGTATAGGCTACTGATGTATAGGCTACTGATGTAAAGACTACACTTGTATAGGCTACATTATGTATAGGCTACACTTGTATAGGCTACATGATGTACAGGCTACACTTGTATAGGCTACTGATGTATAGGCTACAGATGTATAGGCTACTGATGTACAGGCTACACTTGTATGGGCTACATGATGTATAGGCTACTGATGTATAGGCTACTGATGTACAGGCTACATGTTGTATAGGCTACATGATGTACAGGCTACATGATGTATAGACTACACTTGTATAGGCTACTGATGTATAGGCTACACTTGTATAGGCTACTGATGTATAGGCTACATGATGTACAGGCTACAGATGTATAGGCTACACTTGTATAGGCTACACTTGTATAGACTACACTTGTATAGGCTACTGATGTATAGGCTACACTTGTATAGGCTACTGATGTATAGGCTACATGATGTACAGGCTACTGATGTATAGGCTACTGATGTATAGGCTACATGATGTACAGGCTACACTTGTACAAGCTACACTTGTATAGGCTACTGATGTATAGGCTACTGATGTATAGGCTACACTTGTATGGGCTACTGAAGTATAGACTACATGATGTACAGGCTACACGATGTATAGGCTACATGATGTATAGGCTACACTTGTATAGGCTACACTTGTATAGGCTACATGATGTATAGGCTACACTTGTATAGGCTACTGAAGTATAGACTACATGATGTACAGGCTACACGATGTATAGGCTACATGATGTATAGGCTACACTTGTATAGGCTACACTTGTATAGGCTACTGATGTATAGGCTACTGATGTATAGACTACACGATGTACAGGCTACACGATGTATAGGCTACACTTGTATAGGCTACTGATGTATAAGCTACTGATGTGTAGGCTACACTTGTATAGGCTACACTTGTATAGGCTACTGAAGTATAGACTACATGATGTACAGGCTACATGATGTATAGGCTACTGATGTACAGGCTACACTTGTATAGGCAACTGATGTATAGGCTACACTTGTATAGGCTACTGATGTACAGGCTACATGATGTACAGGCTACACTTGTATAGGCTACTGATGTATAGGCTACATGATGTACAGGCTACACTTGTATAGGCTACTGATGTATAGGCTACACTTGTATAGGCTACTGATGTACAGGCTACATGATGTATAGGCTACACTTGTATAGGCTACTGATGTACAGGCTACATGTTGTATAGGCTACATGATGTACAGGCTACATGATGTATAGACTACACTTGTATAGGCTACTGATGTATAGGCTACACTTGTATAGGCTACTGATGTATAGGCTACATGATGTACAGGCTACAGATGTATAGGCTACACTTGTATAGGCTACACTTGTATAGACTACACTTGTATAGGCTACTGATGTATAGGCTACACTTGTATAGGCTACTGATGTATAGGCTACATGATGTACAGGCTACTGATGTATAGGCTACTGATGTATAGGCTACATGATGTACAGGCTACACTTGTACAAGCTACACTTGTATAGGCTACTGATGTATAGGCTACTGATGTATAGGCTACTGATGTATAAACTACACTTGTATAGGCTACATTATGTATAGGCTACTGATGTATAGGCTACACTTGTATAGGCTACACTTGTATAGGCTACACTTGTATAGGCTACACTTGTATAGGCTACACTTGTATAGGCTACATGATGTACAGGCTACACTTGTATAGGCTACTGATGTATAGGCTACTGATGTACAGGCTACACTTGTATGGGCTACATGATGTATAGGCTACTGATGTATAGGCTACATGATGTACAGGCTACTGATGTATAGGCTACACTTGTATAGGCTACTGATGTACAGGCTACATGATGTATAGACTACACCTGTATAGGCTACTGATGTATAGGCTACACTTGTATAGGCTACTGATGTATAGGCTACATGATGTATACGCTACACTTGTACAGGCTACATGATGTATAGGCTACTGATGTACAGGCTACATGATGTATAGACTAGACTTGTATAGGCTACTGATGTATAGGCTACACTTGTATAGGCTACATGATGTACAGGCTACACTTGTATAGGCTACTGATGTATAGGCTACTGATGTATAGGCTACACTTGTATAGGCTACATTATGTATAGGCTACTGATGTATAGGCTACATGATGTATAGGCTACTGATGTATAGGCTACATGATGTACAGGCTACACTTGTATAGGCTACTGATGTATAGGCTACTGATGTACAGGCTACACTTGTATGGGCTACATGATGTATAGGCTACTGATGTATAGGCTACACTTGTATAGGCTACTGATGTATAGGCTACACTTGTATAGGCTACTGATGTACAGGCTACATGATGTATAGACTACACTTGTATAGGCTACTGATGTATAGGCTACATGATGTATAGGCTACATGATGTATAGGCTACACTTGTACAGGCTACATGATGTATACGCTACACTTGTACTGGCTACATGATGTATAGGCTACTGATGTATAGGCTACACTTGTATAGGCTACTGATGTACAGGCTACATGATGTATAGACTAGACTTGTATAGGCTACTGATGTATAGGCTACTGGTGTATAGGCTACATGATGTATAGGCTACATGATGTATAGGCTACACTTGTATAGGCTACTGATGTATAGGCTACATGATGTATAGGCTACATGATGTATACGCTACACTTGTACAGGCTACATGATGTATAGGCTACTGATGTATAGGCTACTGATGTACAGGCTACATGATGTATAGACTAGACTTGTATAGGCTACTGATGTATAGGCTACACTTGTATAGGCTACATGATGTATAGGCTACATGATGTACAGGCTACACTTGTATAGGCTACTGATGTATAGGCTACTGATGTATAGGCTACACTTGTATAGGCTACATTATGTATAGGCTACTGATGTATAGGCTACATGATGTATAGGCTACTGATGTATAGGCTACATGATGTACAGGCTACACTTGTATAGGCTACTGATGTATAGGCTACACTTGTATAGGCTACTGATGTACAGGCTACATGATGTATAGACTACACTTGTATAGGCTACACTTGTATAGGCTACTGATGTATAGGCTACTGATGTATAGGCTACATGATGTATAGGCTACATGATGTATAGGCTACACTTGTACAGGCTACATGATGTATACGCTACACTTGTACAGGCTACATGATGTATAGGCTACACTTGTATAGGCTACTGATGTACAGGCTACATGATGTATAGACTAGACTTGTATAGGCTACTGATGTATAGGCTACTGGTGTATAGGCTACATGATGTATAGGCTACATGATGTATAGGCTACACTTGTATAGGCTACATGATGTATAGGCTACACTTGTACAGGCTACATGATGTATAGGCTACACTTGTATAGGCTACTGATGTACAGGCTACACTTGTATAGGCTACTGATGTATAGGCTACATGATGTACAGGCTACTGATGTATAGGCTACACTTGTATAGGCTACTGATGTACAGGCTACATGATGTATAGACTACACCTGTATAGGCTACTGATGTATAGGCTACACTTGTATAGGCTACTGATGTATAGGCTACATGATGTATACGCTACACTTGTACAGGCTACATGATGTATAGGCTACTGATGTATAGGCTACTGATGTATAGGCTACTGATGTACAGGCTACATGATGTATAGACTAGACTTGTATAGGCTACTGATGTATAGGCTACACTTGTATAGGCTACATGATGTATAGGCTACTGATGTATAGGCTACATGATGTACAGGCTACACTTGTATAGGCTACTGATGTATAGGCTACTGATGTATAGGCTACACTTGTATAGGCTACATTATGTATAGGCTACTGATGTATAGGCTACATGATGTATAGGCTACTGATGTATAGGCTACATGATGTACAGGCTACACTTGTATAGGCTACTGATGTACAGGCTACACTTGTATGGGCTACATGATGTATAGGCTACTGATGTATAGGCTACATGATGTACAGGCTACACTTGTATAGGCTACTGATGTATAGGCTACACTTGTATAGGCTACTGATGTACAGGCTACATGATGTATAGACTACACTTGTATAGGCTACTGATGTATAGGCTACACTTGTATAGGCTACTGATGTATAGGCTACATGATGTATAGGCTACATGATGTATAGGCTACACTTGTACAGGCTACATGATGTATACGCTACACTTGTACTGGCTAAATGATGTATAGGCTACTGATGTATAGGCTACACTTGTATAGGCTACTGATGTACAGGCTACATGATGTATAGACTAGACTTGTATAGGCTACTGATGTATAGGCTACTGGTGTATAGGCTACATGATGTATAGGCTACATGATGTATAGGCTACACTTGTATAGGCTACTGATGTATAGGCTACATGATGTATAGGCTACATGATGTATACGCTACACTTGTACAGGCTACATGATGTATAGGCTACTGATGTATAGGCTACTGATGTATAGGCTACTGATGTACAGGCTACATGATGTATAGACTAGACTTGTATAGGCTACTGATGTATAGGCTACACTTGTACAGGCTACATGATGTATACGCTACACTTGTACAGGCTACATGATGTATAGGCTACTGATGTATAGGCTACACTTGTATAGGCTACACTTGTATAGGCTACTGATGTACAGGCTACATGATGTATAGACTAGACTTGTATAGGCTACTGATGTATAGGCTACTGGTGTATAGGCTACATGATGTATAGGCTACATGATGTATAGGCTACATGATGTATAGGCTACACTTGTATAGGCTACATGATGTATAGGCTACACTTGTACAGGCTACATGATGTATAGGCTACACTTGTATAGGCTACTGATGTACAGGCTACACTTGTATAGGCTACTGATGTATAGGCTACTGATGTATAGGCTACTGATGTACAGGCTACATGATGTATAGGCTACACTTGTATAGGCTACTGATGTACAGGCTACATGATGTACAGGCTACACTTGTATAGGCTACTGATGTATAGGCTACTGATGTATAGGCTACTGATGTATAGGCTACACTTGTATAGGCTACTGATGTACAGGCTACATGATGTATAGACTAGACTTGTATAGGCTACTGATGTACAGGCTACATGATGTATAGACTAGACTTGTATAGGCTACTGATGTATAGGCTACTGATGTATAGGCTACTGATGTATAGGCTACTGATGTACAGGCTACATGATGTATAGACTAGACTTGTATAGGCTACTGATGTATAGGCTACTGATGTATAGGCTACTGATGTATAGGCTACACTTGTATAGGCTACTGATGTACAGGCTACATGATGTATAGGCTACTGATGTATAGGCTACTGATGTATAGGCTACTGATGTATAGGCTACTGATGTATAGGCTACTGATGTATAGGCTACATGATGTATAGGCTACAGATGTATAGGCTACATGATGTATAGGCTACAGATGTATATACTACAGATGTATAGGCTACACTTGTATAGGCTACATGATGTATAGGCTACATGATGTATAGGCTACACTTGTATAGGCTACATGATGTATAGGCTACTGAAGTATAGACTACACTTGTATAGGCTACACTTGTATAGGCTACATTATGTATAGGCTCTGATGTACAGGCTACACTTGTATACGCTACATGATGTATAGGCTACACTTGTATAGGCTACATGATGTATAGGCTACAGATGTATAGGCTACACTTGTATAGGCTACTGAAGTATAGGCTACATGATGTATAGGCTACATGATGTATAGGCTACACTTGTATAGGCTACACTTGTATAGGCTACTGATGTATAGGCTACTGATGTATAGACTACACGATGTACAGGCTACACGATGTATAGGCTACACTTGTATAGGCTACTGATGTATAAGCTACTGATGTGTAGGCTACACTTGTATAGGCTACACTTGTATAGGCTACTGATGTATAGGCTACTGATGTATAGACTACATGATGTACAGGCTACACGATGTATAGGCTACACTTGTATAGGCTACACTTGTATAGGCTACTGATGTATAGGCTACATGATGTATACGCTACACTTGTACAGGCTACATGATGTATAGGCTACTGATGTACAGGCTACATGATGTATAGACTAGACTTGTATAGGCTACTGATGTATAGGCTACACTTGTATAGGCTACATGATGTACAGGCTACACTTGTATAGGCTACTGATGTATAGGCTACTGATGTATAGGCTACACTTGTATAGGCTACATTATGTATAGGCTACTGATGTATAGGCTACATGATGTATAGGCTACTGATGTATAGGCTACATGATGTACAGGCTACACTTGTATAGGCTACTGATGTATAGGCTACTGATGTACAGGCTACACTTGTATGGGCTACATGATGTATAGGCTACTGATGTATAGGCTACACTTGTATAGGCTACTGATGTATAGGCTACACTTGTATAGGCTACTGATGTACAGGCTACATGATGTATAGACTACACTTGTATAGGCTACTGATGTATAGGCTACATGATGTATAGGCTACATGATGTATAGGCTACACTTGTACAGGCTACATGATGTATACGCTACACTTGTACTGGCTACATGATGTATAGGCTACTGATGTATAGGCTACACTTGTATAGGCTACTGATGTACAGGCTACATGATGTATAGACTAGACTTGTATAGGCTACTGATGTATAGGCTACTGGTGTATAGGCTACATGATGTATAGGCTACATGATGTATAGGCTACACTTGTATAGGCTACTGATGTATAGGCTACATGATGTATAGGCTACATGATGTATACGCTACACTTGTACAGGCTACATGATGTATAGGCTACTGATGTATAGGCTACTGATGTACAGGCTACATGATGTATAGACTAGACTTGTATAGGCTACTGATGTATAGGCTACACTTGTATAGGCTACATGATGTATAGGCTACATGATGTACAGGCTACACTTGTATAGGCTACTGATGTATAGGCTACTGATGTATAGGCTACACTTGTATAGGCTACATTATGTATAGGCTACTGATGTATAGGCTACATGATGTATAGGCTACTGATGTATAGGCTACATGATGTACAGGCTACACTTGTATAGGCTACTGATGTATAGGCTACACTTGTATAGGCTACTGATGTACAGGCTACATGATGTATAGACTACACTTGTATAGGCTACACTTGTATAGGCTACTGATGTATAGGCTACTGATGTATAGGCTACATGATGTATAGGCTACATGATGTATAGGCTACACTTGTACAGGCTACATGATGTATACGCTACACTTGTACAGGCTACATGATGTATAGGCTACACTTGTATAGGCTACTGATGTACAGGCTACATGATGTATAGACTAGACTTGTATAGGCTACTGATGTATAGGCTACTGGTGTATAGGCTACATGATGTATAGGCTACATGATGTATAGGCTACACTTGTATAGGCTACATGATGTATAGGCTACACTTGTACAGGCTACATGATGTATAGGCTACACTTGTATAGGCTACTGATGTACAGGCTACACTTGTATAGGCTACTGATGTATAGGCTACTGATGTATAGGCTACACTTGTATAGGCTACTGATGTACAGGCTACACTTGTATAGGCTACTGATGTATAGGCTACATGATGTATAGGCTACACTTGTTTAGGCTACACTTGTATAGGCTACTGATGTACAGGCTACAGATGTATAGGCTACACTTGTATAGGCTACTGATGTATAGGCTACACTTGTATAGGCTACTGATGTATAGGCTACTGATGTAAAGACTACACTTGTATAGGCTACATTATGTATAGGCTACTCTTGTATAGGCTACACTTGTATAGGCTACATGATGTACAGGCTACACTTGTATAGGCTACTGATGTATAGGCTACTGATGTATAGGCTACATGATGTACAGGCTACACTTGTATAGGCTACTGATGTACAGGCTACATGTTGTATAGGCTACATGATGTACAGGCTACATGATGTATAGACTACACTTGTATAGGCTACTGATGTATAGGCTACACTTGTATAGGCTACTGATGTATAGGCTACATGATGTACAGGCTACAGATGTATAGGCTACACTTGTATAGGCTACACTTGTATAGGCTACACTTGTATAGACTACACTTGTATAGGCTACTGATGTATAGGCTACACTTGTATAGGCTACTGATGTATAGGCTACATGATGTACAGGCTACTGATGTATAGGCTACTGATGTATAGGCTACATGATGTACAGGCTACACTTGTACAAGCTACACTTGTATAGGCTACTGATGTATAGGCTACTGATGTATAGGCTACACTTGTATAGGCTACTGAAGTATAGACTACATGATGTACAGGCTACACGATGTATAGGCTACATGATGTATAGGCTCCACTTGTATAGGCTACATGATGTATAGGCTACAGATGTATAGGCTACACTTGTATAGGCTACTGAAGTATAGACTACATGATGTACAGGCTACACGATGTATAGGCTACATGATGTATAGGCTACACTTGTATAGGCTACACTTGTATAGGCTACTGATGTATAGGCTACTGATGTATAGACTACACGATGTACAGGCTACACGATGTATAGGCTACACTTGTATAGGCTACTGATGTATAAGCTACTGATGTGTAGGCTACACTTGTATAGGCTACACTTGTATAGGCTACTGATGTATAGGCTACTGATGTATAGACTACATGATGTACAGGCTACACGATGTATAGGCTACACTTGTATAGGCTACACTTGTATAGGCTACTGAAGTATAGACTACATGATGTACAGGCTACATGATGTATAGGCTACTGATGTACAGGCTACACTTGTATAGGCTACTGAAGTATAGACTACATGATGTACAGGCTACACGATGTATAGGCTACACTTGTATAGGCTACACTTGTATAGGCTACTGAAGTATAGACTACATGATGTACAGGCTACATGATGTATAGGCTACTGATGTACAGGCTACACTTGTATAGGCAACTGATGTATAGGCTACACTTGTATAGGATACTGATGTACAGGCTACATGATGTACAGGCTACACTTGTATAGGCTACTGATGTATAGGCTACATGATGTACAGGCTACACTTGTATAGGCTACTGATGTATAGGCTACACTTGTATAGGCTACTGATGTACAGGCTACATGATGTATAGGCTACTGATGTACAGGCTACATGTTGTATAGGCTACATGATGTACAGGCTACATGATGTATAGACTACACTTGTATAGGCTACTGATGTATAGGCTACACTTGTATAGGCTACTGATGTATAGGCTACATGATGTACAGGCTACAGATGTATAGGCTACACTTGTATAGGCTACACTTGTATAGACTACACTTGTATAGGCTACTGATGTATAGGCTACACTTGTATAGGCTACTGATGTATAGGCTACATGATGTACAGGCTACTGATGTATAGGCTACTGATGTATAGGCTACATGATGTACAGGCTACACTTGTACAAGCTACACTTGTATAGGCTACTGATGTATAGGCTACTGATGTATAGGCTACTGATGTATAGACTACACTTGTATAGGCTACATTATGTATAGGCTACTGATGTATAGGCTACACTTGTATAGGCTACATGATGTATAGGCTACTGATGTATAGGCTACTGATGTACAGGCTACACTTGTATGGGCTACATGATGTATAGGCTACTGATGTATAGGCTACATGATGTACAGGCTACTGATGTATAGGCTACACTTGTATAGGCTACTGATGTACAGGCTACATGATGTATAGACTACACCTGTATAGGCTACTGATGTATAGGCTACACTTGTATAGGCTACTGATGTATAGGCTACATGATGTATACGCTACACTTGTACAGGCAACATGATGTATAGGCTACTGATGTATAGGCTACACTTGTACAGGCTACATGATGTACAGGCTACACTTGTATAGGCTACTGATGTATAGGCTACTGATGTACAGGCTACACTTGTATGGGCTACATGATGTATAGGCTACTGATGTATAGGCTACATGATGTACAGGCTACACTTGTATAGGCTACTGATGTATAGGCTACACTTGTATAGGCTACTGATGTACAGGCTACATGATGTATAGACTACACTTGTATAGGCTACTGATGTATAGGCTACACTTGTATAGGCTACTGATGTATAGGCTACATGATGTATAGGCTACATGATGTATAGGCTACACTTGTACAGGCTACATGATGTATACGCTACACTTGTACTGGCTACATGATGTATAGGCTACTGATGTATAGGCTACACTTGTATAGGCTACTGATGTACAGGCTACATGATGTATAGACTAGACTTGTATAGGCTACTGATGTATAGGCTACTGGTGTATAGGCTACATGATGTATAGGCTACATGATGTATAGGCTACACTTGTATAGGCTACTGATGTATAGGCTACATGATGTATAGGCTACATGATGTATACGCTACACTTGTACAGGCTACATGATGTATAGGCTACTGATGTATAGGCTACTGATGTACAGGCTACATGATGTATAGACTAGACTTGTATAGGCTACTGATGTATAGGCTACACTTGTATAGGCTACATGATGTACAGGCTACACTTGTATAGGCTACTGATGTATAGGCTACTGATGTATAGGCTACACTTGTATAGGCTACATTATGTATAGGCTACTGATGTATAGGCTACATGATGTATAGGCTACTGATGTATAGGCTACATGATGTACAGGCTACACTTGTATAGGCTACTGATGTATAGGCTACACTTGTATAGGCTACTGATGTACAGGCTACATGATGTATAGACTACACTTGTATAGGCTACTGATGTATAGGCTACACTTGTATAGGCTACTGATGTATAGGCTACATGATGTATAGGCTACACTTGTACAGGCTACATGATGTATACGCTACACTTGTACAGGCTACATGATGTATAGGCTACTGATGTATAGGCTACACTTGTATAGGCTACTGATGTACAGGCTACATGATGTATAGATTAGACTTGTATAGGCTACTGATGTATAGGCTACTGGTGTATAGGCTACATGATGTATAGGCTACATGATGTATAGGCTACACTTGTATAGGCTACATGATGTATAGGCTACACTTGTACAGGCTACATGATGTATAGGCTACACTTGTATAGGCTACTGATGTACAGGCTACACTTGTATAGGCTACTGATGTATAGGCTACTGATGTATAGGCTACACTTGTATAGGCTACTGATGTACAGGCTACACTTGTATAGGCTACTGATGTATAGGCTACATGATGTATAGGCTACACTTGTTTAGGCTACACTTGTATAGGCTACTGATGTACAGGCTACAGATGTATAGGCTACACTTGTATAGGCTACTGATGTATAGGCTACACTTGTATAGGCTACTGATGTATAGGCTACTGATGTAAAGACTACACTTCTATAGGCTACATTATGTATAGGCTACTCTTGTATAGGCTACACTTGTATAGGCTACATGATGTACAGGCTACACTTGTATAGGCTACTGATGTATAGGCTACAGATGTATAGGCTACTGATGTACAGGCTACACTTGTATGGGCTACATGATGTATAGGCTACTGATGTATAGGCTACATGATGTACAGGCTACACTTGTATAGGCTACTGATGTATAGGCTACACTTGTATAGGCTACTGATGTACAGGCTACATGATGTATAGACTACACTTGTATAGGCTACTGATGTATAGGCTACACTTGTATAGGCTACTGATGTATAGGCTACATGATGTATAGGCTACATGATGTATAGGCTACACTTGTACAGGCTACATGATGTATACGCTACACTTGTACAGGCTACATGATGTATAGGCTACTGATGTATAGGCTACTGATGTATAGGCTACACTTGTATAGGCTACTGATGTACAGGCTACATGATGTATAGGCTACACTTGTATAGGCTACATGATGTATAGGCTACTGATGTATAGGCTACATGATGTACAGGCTACACTTGTATAGGCTACTGATGTATAGGCTACACTTGTATAGGCTACATTATGTATAGGCTACATGATGTATAGGCTACATGATGTACAGGCTACATGTTGTATAGGCTACATGATGTACAGGCTACACTTGTATAGGCTACTGATGTATAGGCTACACATGTATAGGCTACTGATGTACAGGCTACACGATGTATAGGCTACTGATGTATAGGCTACATGATGTATAGGCTACACTTGTATAGGCTACTGATGTACAGGCTACATGATGTATAGGCTACATGATGTATAGGCTACATGATGTATAGACTACACTTGTATAGGCTACTGATGTATAGGCTACACTTGTATAGGCTACTGATGTACAGGCTACATGTTGTATAGGCTACATGATGTACAGGCTACATGATGTATAGACTACACTTGTATAGGCTACTGATGTATAGGCTACACTTGTATAGGCTACTGATGTATAGGCTACATGATGTATAGGCTACATGATGTATAGGCTACTGATGTATAGGCTACACTTGTATAGGCTACTGATGTACAGGCTACATGTTGTATAGGCTACATGATGTACAGGCTACATGATGTATAGACTACACTTGTATAGGCTACTGATGTATAGGCTACACTTGTATAGGCTACTGATGTATAGGCTACATGATGTATAGGCTACACTTGTACAGGCTACATGTATAGGCTACTGATGTATAGGCTACACTTGTATAGGCTACTGATGTACAGGCTACATGATGTATAGACTAGACTTGTATAGGCTACTGATGTATAGACTACACTTGTATAGGCTACATTATGTATAGGCTACTGATGTATAGGCTACACTTGTATAGGCTACACTTGTATAGGCTACATGATGTATAGGCTACACTTGTACAGGCTACATGATGTATACGCTACACTTGTACAGGCTACATGATGTATAGACTACACTTGTATAGGCTACTGATGTATAGGCTACACTTGTATAGGCTACTGATGTATAGGCTACATGATGTATAGGCTACATGATGTATAGGCTACACTTGTACAGGCTACATGATGTATACGCTACACTTGTACTGGCTACATGATGTATAGGCTACTGATGTATAGGCTACACTTGTATAGGCTACTGATGTACAGGCTACATGATGTATAGACTAGACTTGTATAGGCTACTGGTGTATAGGCTACATGATGTATAGGCTACATGATGTATAGGCTACACTTGTATAGGCTACTGATGTATAGGCTACATGATGTATAGGCTACATGATGTATACGCTACACTTGTACAGGCTACATGATGTATAGGCTACTGATGTATAGGCTACTGATGTATAGGCTACTGATGTACAGGCTACATGATGTATAGACTACACTTGTATAGGCTACATGATGTATAGGCTACATGATGTACAGGCTACACTTGTATAGGCTACTGATGTATAGGCTACTGATGTATAGGCTACACTTGTATAGGCTACATTATGTATAGGCTACTGATGTATAGGCTACATGATGTATAGGCTACTGATGTATAGGCTACATGATGTACAGGCTACACTTGTATAGGCTACTGATGTATAGGCTACACTTGTATAGGCTACTGATGTACAGGCTACATGATGTATAGACTACACTTGTATAGGCTACTGATGTATAGGCTACACTTGTATAGGCTACTGATGTATAGGCTACATGATGTATAGGCTACACTTGTACAGGCTACATGATGTATACGCTACACTTGTACAGGCTACATGATGTATAGGCTACACTTGTATAGGCTACTGATGTACAGGCTACATGATGTATAGACTAGACTTGTATAGGCTACTGATGTATAGGCTACTGGTGTATAGGCTACATGATGTATAGGCTACATGATGTATAGGCTACACTTGTATAGGCTACATGATGTATAGGCTACACTTGTACAGGCTACATGATGTATAGGCTACTGATGTACAGGCTACACTTGTATAGGCTACTGATGTATAGGCTACTGATGTATAGGCTACACTTGTATAGGCTACTGATGTACAGGCTACACTTGTATAGGCTACTGATGTATAGGCTAGATGATGTATAGGCTACACTTGTATAGGCTACAGATGTATAGGCTACACTTGTATAGGCTACTGATGTATAGGCTACACTTGTATAGGCTACTGATGTATAGGCTACACTTGTATAGGCTACTGATGTATAGGCTACTGATGTAAAGACTACACTTGTATAGGCTACATTATGTATAGGCTACTCTTGTATAGGCTACACTTGTATAGGCTACATGATGTACAGGCTACACTTGTATAGGCTACTGATGTATAGGCTACAGATGTATAGGCTACTGATGTACAGGCTACACTTGTATGGGCTACATGATTTATAGGCTACTGATGTATAGGCTACATGATGTACAGGCTACACTTGTATAGGCTACTGATGTATAGGCTACACTTGTATAGGCTACTGATGTACAGGCTACATGATGTATAGACTACACTTGTATAGGCTACTGATGTATAGGCTACACTTGTATAGGCTACTGATGTATAGGCTACATGATGTATAGGCTACATGATGTATAGGCTACACTTGTACAGGCTACATGATGTATACGCTACACTTGTACAGGCTACATGATGTATAGGCTACTGATGTATAGGCTACTGATGTATAGGCTACTGATGTATAGGCTACACTTGTATAGGCTACATTATGTATAGGCTACTGATGTATAGGCTACATGATGTATAGGCTACTGATGTATAGGCTACATGATGTACAGGCTACACTTGTATAGGCTACTGATGTATAGGCTACACTTGTATAGGCTACTGATGTACAGGCTACATGATGTATAGACTACACTTGTATAGGCTACTGATGTATAGGCTACACTTGTATAGGCTACTGATGTATAGGCTACATGATGTATAGGCTACACTTGTACAGGCTACATGATGTATACGCTACACTTGTACAGGCTACATGATGTATAGGCTACTGATGTATAGGCTACACTTGTATAGGCTACTGATGTACAGGCTACATGATGTATAGATTAGACTTGTATAGGCTACTGATGTATAGGCTACTGGTGTATAGGCTACATGATGTATAGGCTACATGATGTATAGGCTACACTTGTATAGGCTACATGATGTATAGGCTACACTTGTACAGGCTACATGATGTATAGGCTACACTTGTATAGGCTACTGATGTACAGGCTACACTTGTATAGGCTACTGATGTATAGGCTACTGATGTATAGGCTACACTTGTATAGGCTACTGATGTACAGGCTACACTTGTATAGGCTACTGATGTATAGGCTACATGATGTATAGGCTACACTTGTTTAGGCTACACTTGTATAGGCTACTGATGTACAGGCTACAGATGTATAGGCTACACTTGTATAGGCTACTGATGTATAGGCTACACTTGTATAGGCTACTGATGTATAGGCTACTGATGTAAAGACTACACTTCTATAGGCTACATTATGTATAGGCTACTCTTGTATAGGCTACACTTGTATAGGCTACATGATGTACAGGCTACACTTGTATAGGCTACTGATGTATAGGCTACAGATGTATAGGCTACTGATGTACAGGCTACACTTGTATGGGCTACATGATGTATAGGCTACTGATGTATAGGCTACATGATGTACAGGCTACACTTGTATAGGCTACTGATGTATAGGCTACACTTGTATAGGCTACTGATGTACAGGCTACATGATGTATAGACTACACTTGTATAGGCTACTGATGTATAGGCTACACTTGTATAGGCTACTGATGTATAGGCTACATGATGTATAGGCTACATGATGTATAGGCTACACTTGTACAGGCTACATGATGTATACGCTACACTTGTACAGGCTACATGATGTATAGGCTACTGATGTATAGGCTACTGATGTATAGGCTACACTTGTATAGGCTACTGATGTACAGGCTACATGATGTATAGGCTACACTTGTATAGGCTACATGATGTATAGGCTACTGATGTATAGGCTACATGATGTACAGGCTACACTTGTATAGGCTACTGATGTATAGGCTACACTTGTATAGGCTACATTATGTATAGGCTACATGATGTATAGGCTACATGATGTACAGGCTACATGTTGTATAGGCTACATGATGTACAGGCTACACTTGTATAGGCTACTGATGTATAGGCTACACATGTATAGGCTACTGATGTACAGGCTACACGATGTATAGGCTACTGATGTATAGGCTACATGATGTATAGGCTACACTTGTATAGGCTACTGATGTACAGGCTACATGATGTATAGGCTACATGATGTATAGGCTACATGATGTATAGACTACACTTGTATAGGCTACTGATGTATAGGCTACACTTGTATAGGCTACTGATGTACAGGCTACATGTTGTATAGGCTACATGATGTACAGGCTACATGATGTATAGACTACACTTGTATAGGCTACTGATGTATAGGCTACACTTGTATAGGCTACTGATGTATAGGCTACATGATGTATAGGCTACATGATGTATAGGCTACTGATGTATAGGCTACACTTGTATAGGCTACTGATGTACAGGCTACATGTTGTATAGGCTACATGATGTACAGGCTACATGATGTATAGACTACACTTGTATAGGCTACTGATGTATAGGCTACACTTGTATAGGCTACTGATGTATAGGCTACATGATGTATAGGCTACACTTGTACAGGCTACATGTATAGGCTACTGATGTATAGGCTACACTTGTATAGGCTACTGATGTACAGGCTACATGATGTATAGACTAGACTTGTATAGGCTACTGATGTATAGACTACACTTGTATAGGCTACATTATGTATAGGCTACTGATGTATAGGCTACACTTGTATAGGCTACACTTGTATAGGCTACATGATGTATAGGCTACACTTGTACAGGCTACATGATGTATACGCTACACTTGTACAGGCTACATGATGTATAGACTACACTTGTATAGGCTACTGATGTATAGGCTACACTTGTATAGGCTACTGATGTATAGGCTACATGATGTATAGGCTACATGATGTATAGGCTACACTTGTACAGGCTACATGATGTATACGCTACACTTGTACTGGCTACATGATGTATAGGCTACTGATGTATAGGCTACACTTGTATAGGCTACTGATGTACAGGCTACATGATGTATAGACTAGACTTGTATAGGCTACTGGTGTATAGGCTACATGATGTATAGGCTACATGATGTATAGGCTACACTTGTATAGGCTACTGATGTATAGGCTACATGATGTATAGGCTACATGATGTATACGCTACACTTGTACAGGCTACATGATGTATAGGCTACTGATGTATAGGCTACTGATGTATAGGCTACTGATGTACAGGCTACATGATGTATAGACTACACTTGTATAGGCTACATGATGTATAGGCTACATGATGTACAGGCTACACTTGTATAGGCTACTGATGTATAGGCTACTGATGTATAGGCTACACTTGTATAGGCTACATTATGTATAGGCTACTGATGTATAGGCTACATGATGTATAGGCTACTGATGTATAGGCTACATGATGTACAGGCTACACTTGTATAGGCTACTGATGTATAGGCTACACTTGTATAGGCTACTGATGTACAGGCTACATGATGTATAGACTACACTTGTATAGGCTACTGATGTATAGGCTACACTTGTATAGGCTACTGATGTATAGGCTACATGATGTATAGGCTACACTTGTACAGGCTACATGATGTATACGCTACACTTGTACAGGCTACATGATGTATAGGCTACACTTGTATAGGCTACTGATGTACAGGCTACATGATGTATAGACTAGACTTGTATAGGCTACTGATGTATAGGCTACTGGTGTATAGGCTACATGATGTATAGGCTACATGATGTATAGGCTACACTTGTATAGGCTACATGATGTATAGGCTACACTTGTACAGGCTACATGATGTATAGGCTACTGATGTACAGGCTACACTTGTATAGGCTACTGATGTATAGGCTACTGATGTATAGGCTACACTTGTATAGGCTACTGATGTACAGGCTACACTTGTATAGGCTACTGATGTATAGGCTAGATGATGTATAGGCTACACTTGTATAGGCTACAGATGTATAGGCTACACTTGTATAGGCTACTGATGTATAGGCTACACTTGTATAGGCTACTGATGTATAGGCTACACTTGTATAGGCTACTGATGTATAGGCTACTGATGTAAAGACTACACTTGTATAGGCTACATTATGTATAGGCTACTCTTGTATAGGCTACACTTGTATAGGCTACATGATGTACAGGCTACACTTGTATAGGCTACTGATGTATAGGCTACAGATGTATAGGCTACTGATGTACAGGCTACACTTGTATGGGCTACATGATTTATAGGCTACTGATGTATAGGCTACATGATGTACAGGCTACACTTGTATAGGCTACTGATGTATAGGCTACACTTGTATAGGCTACTGATGTACAGGCTACATGATGTATAGACTACACTTGTATAGGCTACTGATGTATAGGCTACACTTGTATAGGCTACTGATGTATAGGCTACATGATGTATAGGCTACATGATGTATAGGCTACACTTGTACAGGCTACATGATGTATACGCTACACTTGTACAGGCTACATGATGTATAGGCTACTGATGTATAGGCTACTGATGTATAGGCTACTGATGTATAGGCTACACTTGTATAGGCTACTGATGTGCAGGCTACATGATGTATAGGCTACACTTGTATAGGCTACATGATGTATAGGCTACTGATGTATAGGCTACATGATGTACAGGCTACACTTGTATAGGCTACTGATGTATAGGCTACACTTGTATAGGCTACATTATGTATAGGCTACATGATGTATAGGCTACATGATGTACAGGCTACATGTTGTATAGGCTACATGATGTACAGGCTACACTTGTATAGGCTACTGATGTATAGGCTACAGATGTATAGGCTACTGATGTACAGGCTACACGATGTATAGGCTACTGATGTATAGGCTACATGATGTATAGGCTACTGATGTATAGGCTACACTTGTATAGGCTACTGATGTACAGGCTACATGATGTATAGGCTACATGATGTATAGGCTACATGATGTATAGACTACACTTGTATAGGCTACTGATGTATAGGCTACACTTGTATAGGCTACTGATGTACAGGCTACATGTTGTGTAGGCTACATGATGTACAGGCTACATGATGTATAGACTACACTTGTATAGGCTACTGATGTATAGGCTACACTTGTATAGGCTACTGATGTATAGGCTACATGATGTATAGGCTACATGATGTATAGGCTACTGATGTATAGGCTACACTTGTATAGGCTACTGATGTACAGGCTACATGTTGTATAGGCTACATGATGTACAGGCTACATGATGTATAGACTACACTTGTATAGGCTACTGATGTATAGGCTACACTTGTATAGGCTACTGATGTATAGGCTACATGATGTATAGGCTACACTTGTACAGGCTACATGTATAGGCTACTGATGTATAGGCTACACTTGTATAGGCTACACTTGTATAGGCTACTGATGTACAGGCTACATGATGTATAGACTAGACTTGTATAGGCTACTGATGTATAGACTACACTTGTATAGGCTACATTATGTATAGGCTACTGATGTATAGGCTACACTTGTATAGGCTACACTTGTATAGGCTACATGATGTATAGGCTACACTTGTACAGGCTACATGATGTATACGCTACACTTGTACAGGCTACATGATGTATAGGCTACTGATGTATAGGCTACACTTGTATAGGCTACTGATGTACAGGCTACATGATGTATAGACTAGACTTGTATAGGCTACTGATGTATAGGCTACTGGTGTATAGGCTACATGATGTATAGGCTACATGATGTATAGGCTACACTTGTATAGGCTACATGATGTATAGGCTACACTTGTACAGGCTACATGATGTATAGGCTACACTTGTATAGGCTACTGATGTACAGGCTACACTTGTATAGGCTACTGATGTATAGGCTACTGATGTATAGGCTACACTTGTATAGGCTACTGATGTACAGGCTACACTTGTATAGGCTACTGATGTATAGGCTACATGATGTATAGGCTACACTTGTATAGGCTACTGATGTACAGGCTACATGATGTATAGACTACACTTGTATAGGCTACTGATGTATAGGCTACACTTGTATAGGCTACTGATGTATAGGCTACATGCTGTATAGGCTACATGATGTATAGGCTACACTTGTACAGGCTACATGATTTATACGCTACACTTGTAGAGGCTACATGATGTATAGGCTACTGATGTATAGGCTACTGATGTATAGGCTACATGATGTATAGGCTACACTTGTATAGGCTACTGATGTACAGGCTACATGATGTATAGACTACACTTGTATAGGCTACTGATGTATAGGCTACACTTGTATAGGCTACTGATGTATAGGCTACATGCTGTATAGGCTACATGATGTATAGGCTACACTTGTACAGGCTACATGATTTATACGCTACACTTGTAGAGGCTACATGATGTATAGGCTACTGATGTATAGGCTACTGATGTATACGCTACTGATGTATAGGCTACACTTGTATAGGCTACATGATGTATAGGCTACTGATGTATAGGCTACATGATGTACAGGCTACACTTGTATAGGCTACTGATGTATAGGCTACACTTGTATAGGCTACATTATGTATAGGCTACTGATGTATAGGCTACATGATGTATAGGCTACTGATGTATAGGCTACATGATGTACAGGCTACACTTGTATAGGCTACTGATGTATAGGCTACAGATGTATAGGCTACTGATGTACAGGCTACACTTGTATGGGCTACATGATGTATAGGCTACTGATGTATAGGCTACATGATGTACAGGCTACACTTGTATAGGCTACTGATGTATAGGCTACACTTGTATAGGCTACTGATGTACAGGCTACATGATGTATAGACTACACTTGTATAGGCTACTGATGTATAGGCTACACTTGTATAGGCTACTGATGTATAGGCTACATGATGTATAGGCTACATGATGTATAGGCTACACTTGTACAGGCTACATGATGTATACGCTACACTTGTACAGGCTACATGATGTATAGGCTACTGATGTATAGGCTACACTTGTATAGGCTACACTTGTATAGGCTACTGGTGTACAGGCTACATGATGTATAGACTAGACTTGTATAGGCTACTGATTTATAGGCTACATGATGTATAGGCTACACTTGTATAGGCTACATGATGTATAGGCTACACTTGTACAGGCTACATGATGTATAGGCTACACTTGTATAGGCTACTGATGTACAGGCTACACTTGTATAGGCTACTGATGTATAGGCTACTGATGTACAGGCTACATGATGTATAGGCTACACTTGTATAGGCTACTGATGTACAGGCTACATGATGTACAGGCTACACTTGTATAGGCTACTGTTGTATAGGCTACACTTGTACAGGCTACATGATGTATAGGCTACACTTGTTTAGGCTACACTTGTATAGGCTACTGATGTATAGGCTACATGATGTACAGGCTACACTTGTATAGGCTACATGATGTATAGGCTACACTTGTACAGGCTACATGATGTATAGGCTACATGATGTACAGGCTACACTTGTATAGGCTACATGATGTACAGGCTACACTTGTATAGGCTACTGATGTACAGGCTACATGTTGTATAGGCTACATGATGTACAGGCTACATGATGTATAGACTAGACTTGTATAGGCTACTGATGTATAGGCTACTGGTGTATAGGCTACACTTGTATAGGCTACATGATGTATAGGCTACACTTGTACAGGCTACATGATGTATAGACTACACTTGTATAGGCTACTGATGTATAGGCTACACTTGTATAGGCTACTGATGTATAGGCTACATGATGTATAGGCTACATGATGTATAGGCTACACTTGTACAGGCTACATGATGTATACGCTACACTTGTACTGGCTACATGATGTATAGGCTACTGATGTATAGGCTACACTTGTATAGGCTACTGATGTACAGGCTACATGATGTATAGACTAGACTTGTATAGGCTACTGATGTATAGGCTACTGGTGTATAGGCTACATGATGTATAGGCTACATGATGTATAGGCTACACTTGTATAGGCTACTGATGTATAGGCTACATGATGTATAGGCTACATGATGTATACGCTACACTTGTACAGGCTACATGATGTATAGGCTACTGATGTATAGGCTACTGATGTATAGGCTACTGATGTACAGGCTACATGATGTATAGACTAGACTTGTATAGGCTACTGATGTATAGGCTACACTTGTATAGGCTACATGATGTATAGGCTACATGATGTACAGGCTACACTTGTATAGGCTACTGATGTATAGGCTACTGATGTATAGGCTACACTTGTATAGGCTACATTATGTATAGGCTACTGATGTATAGGCTACATGATGTATAGGCTACTGATGTATAGGCTACATGATGTACAGGCTACACTTGTATAGGCTACACTTGTTTAGGCTACTGATGTACAGGCTACATGATGTATAGACTACACTTGTATAGGCTACTGATGTATAGGCTACACTTGTATAGGCTACTGATGTATAGGCTACATGATGTATAGGCTACACTTGTACAGGCTACATGATGTATACGCTACACTTGTACAGGCTACATGATGTATAGGCTACTGATGTATAGGCTACACTTGTATAGGCTACTGATGTACAGGCTACATGATGTATAGACTAGACTTGTATAGGCTACTGATGTATAGGCTACTGGTGTATAGGCTACATGATGTATAGGCTACATGATGTATAGGCTACACTTGTATAGGCTACATGATGTATAGGCTACACTTGTACAGGCTACATGATGTATAGGCTACACTTGTATAGGCTACTGATGTACAGGCTACACTTGTATAGGCTACTGATGTATAGGCTACTGATGTATAGGCTACACTTGTATAGGCTACTGATGTACAGGCTACACTTGTATAGGCTACTGATGTATAGGCTACATGATGTATAGGCTACACTTGTTTAGGCTACACTTGTATAGGCTACTGATGTACAGGCTACAGATGTATAGGCTACACTTGTATAGGCTACTGATGTATAGGCTACACTTGTATAGGCTACTGATGTATAGGCTACTGATGTAAAGACTACACTTGTATAGGCTACATTATGTATAGGCTACTCTTGTATAGGCTACACTTGTATAGGCTACATGATGTACAGGCTACACTTGTATAGGCTACTGATGTATAGGCTACAGATGTATAGGCTACTGATGTACAGGCTACACTTGTATGGGCTACATGATGTATAGGCTACTGATGTATAGGCTACATGATGTACAGGCTACACTTGTATAGGCTACTGATGTATAGGCTACACTTGTATAGGCTACTGATGTACAGGCTACATGATGTATAGACTACACTTGTATAGGCTACTGATGTATAGGCTACACTTGTATAGGCTACTGATGTATAGGCTACATGATGTATAGGCTACATGATGTATAGGCTACACTTGTACAGGCTACATGATGTATACGCTACACTTGTACAGGCTACATGATGTATAGGCTACTGATGTATAGGCTACTGATGTATAGGCTACTGATGTATAGGCTACACTTGTATAGGCTACTGATGTACAGGCTACATGATGTATAGGCTACACTTGTATAGGCTACATGATGTATAGGCTACTGATGTATAGGCTACATGATGTACAGGCTACACTTGTATAGGCTACATTATGTATAGGCTACATGATGTATAGGCTACATGATGTACAGGCTACATGTTGTATAGGCTACATGATGTACAGGCTACACTTGTATAGGCTACTGATGTATAGGCTACACGATGTATAGGCTACTGATGTATAGGCTACATGATGTATAGGCTACTGATGTATAGGCTACACTTGTATAGGCTACTGATGTACAGGCTACATGATGTATAGGCTACATGATGTATAGGCTACATGATGTATAGACTACACTTGTATAGGCTACTGATGTATAGGCTACACTTGTATAGGCTACTGATGTACAGGCTACATGTTGTATAGGCTACATGATGTACAGGCTACATGATGTATAGACTACACTTGTATAGGCTACTGATGTATAGGCTACACTTGTATAGGCTACTGATGTATAGGCTACATGATGTATAGGCTACATGATGTATAGGCTACTGATGTATAGGCTACACTTGTATAGGCTACTGATGTACAGGCTACATGTTGTATAGGCTACATGATGTACAGGCTACATGATGTATAGACTACACTTGTATAGGCTACTGATGTATAGGCTACACTTGTATAGGCTACTGATGTATAGGCTACATGATGTATAGGCTACACTTGTACAGGCTACATGTATAGGCTACTGATGTATAGGCTACACTTGTATAGGCTACACTTGTATAGGCTACTGATGTACAGGCTACATGATGTATAGACTAGACTTGTATAGGCTACTGATGTATAGACTACACTTGTATAGGCTACATTATGTATAGGCTACTGATGTATAGGCTACACTTGTATAGGCTACACTTGTATAGGCTACATGATGTATAGGCTACACTTGTACAGGCTACATGATGTATACGCTACACTTGTACAGGCTACATGATGTATAGGCTACTGATGTATAGGCTACACTTTTATAGGCTACTGATGTACAGGCTACATGATGTATAGACTAGACTTGTATAGGCTACTGATGTATAGGCTACTGGTGTATAGGCTACATGATGTATAGGCTACATGATGTATAGGCTACACTTGTATAGGCTACATGATGTATAGGCTACACTTGTACAGGCTACATGATGTATAGGCTACACTTGTATAGGCTACTGATGTACAGGCTACACTTGTATAGGCTACTGATGTATAGGCTACTGATGTATAGGCTACACTTGTATAGGCTACTGATGTACAGGCTACACTTGTATAGGCTACTGATGTATAGGCTACATGATGTATAGGCTACACTTGTATAGGCTACTGATGTACAGGCTACATGATGTATAGACTACACTTGTATAGGCTACTGATGTATAGGCTACACTTGTATAGGCTACTGATGTATAGGCTACATGATGTATAGGCTACATGATGTATAGGCTACACTTGTACAGGCTACATGATTTATACGCTACACTTGTAGAGGCTACATGATGTATAGGCTACTGATGTATAGGCTACTGATGTATAGGCTACACTTGTATAGGCTACTGATGTACAGGCTACATGATGTATAGACTAGACTTGTATAGGGTACTGATGTATAGGCTACACTTGTATAGGCTACATGATGTATAGGCTACTGATGTATAGGCTACATGATGTACAGGCTACACTTGTATAGGCTACTGATGTATAGGCTACACTTGTATAGGCTACATTATCTATAGGCTACTGATGTATAGGCTACATGATGTATAGGCTACATGATGTACAGGCTACACTTGTATAGGCTACTGATGTATAGGCTACAGATGTATAGGCTACTGATGTACAGGCTACACTTGTATGGGCTACATGATGTATAGGCTACTGATGTATAGGCTACATGATGTACAGGCTACACTTGTATAGGCTACTGATGTATAGGCTACACTTGTATAGGCTACTGATGTACAGGCTACATGATGTATAGACTACACTTGTATAGGCTACTGATGTATAGGCTACACTTGTATAGGCTACTGATGTATAGGCTACATGATGTATAGGCTACATGATGTATAGGCTACACTTGTACAGGCTACATGATGTATACGCTACACTTGTACAGGCTACATGATGTATAGGCTACTGATGTATAGGCTACACTTGTATAGGCTACACTTGTATAGGCTACTGATGTACAGGCTACATGATGTATAGACTAGACTTGTATAGGCTACTGATGTATAGACTACACTTGTATAGGCTACATTATGTATAGGCTACTGATGTATAGGCTACACTTGTATAGGCTACACTTGTATAGGCTACATGATGTATAGGCTACACTTGTACAGGCTACATGATGTATACGCTACACTTGTACAGGCTACATGATGTATAGGCTACTGATGTATAGGCTACACTTGTATAGGCTACTGATGTACAGGCTACATGATGTATAGACTAGACTTGTATAGGCTACTGATGTATAGGCTACTGGTGTATAGGCTACATGATGTATAGGCTACATGATGTATAGGCTACACTTGTATAGGCTACATGATGTATAGGCTACACTTGTACAGGCTACATGATGTATAGGCTACACTTGTATAGGCTACTGATGTACAGGCTACACTTGTATAGGCTACTGATGTATAGGCTACTGATGTATAGGCTACTGATGTACAGGCTACACTTGTATAGGCTACTGATGTATAGGCTACATGATGTATAGGCTACTGATGTACAGGCTACATGATGTATAGACTACACTTGTATAGGCTACTGATGTATAGGCTACACTTGTATAGGCTACTGATGTATAGGCTACATGATGTATAGGCTACATGATGTATAGGCTACACTTGTACAGGCTACATGATTTATACGCTACACTTGTAGAGGCTACATGATGTATAGGCTACTGATGTATAGGCTACTGATGTATAGGCTACTGATGTATAGGCTACTGATGTATAGGCTACACTTGTATAGGCTACTGATGTACAGGCTACATGATGTATAGACTAGACTTGTATAGGGTACTGATGTATAGGCTACACTTGTATAGGCTACATGATGTATAGGCTACTGATGTATAGGCTACATGATGTACAGGCTACACTTGTATAGGCTACTGATGTATAGGCTACACTTGTATAGGCTACATTATGTATAGGCTACATGATGTATAGGCTACTGATGTATAGGCCACATGATGTACAGGCTACACTTGTATAGGCTACTGATGTATAGGCTACAGATGTATAGGCTACTGATGTACAGGCTACACTTGTATGGGCTACATGATGTATAGGCTACTGATGTATAGGCTACATGATGTACAGGCTACACTTGTATAGGCTACTGATGTATAGGCTACACTTGTATAGGCTACTGATGTACAGGCTACATGATGTATAGACTACACTTGTATAGGCTACTGATGTATAGGCTACATGATGTATACGCTACACTTGTACAGGCTACATGATGTATAGGCTACTGATGTATAGGCTACACTTGTATAGGCTACACTTGTATAGGCTACTGATGTACAGGCTACATGATGTATAGACTAGACTTGTATAGGCTACTGATGTATAGGCTACTGGTGTATAGGCTACATGATGTATAGGCTACATGATGTATAGGCTACACTTGTATAGGCTACATGATGTATAGGCTACACTTGTACAGGCTACATGATGTATAGGCTACACTTGTATAGGCTACTGATGTACAGGCTACACTTGTATAGGCTACTGATGTACAGGCTACATGATGTATAGGCTACACTTGTATAGGCTACTGATGTACAGGCTACATGATGTATAGGCTACACTTGTATAGGCTACTGATGTACAGGCTACATGATGTACAGGCTACACTTGTATAGGCTACTGTTGTATAGGCTACACTTGTATAGGCTACTGATGTACAGGCTACACTTGTATAGGCTACTGATGTATATGCTACTGATGTACAGGCTACATGATGTATAGGCTACACTTGTATAGGCTACTGATGTACAGGCTACATGATGTACAGGCTACACTTGTATAGGCTACTGATGTATAGGCTACAGATGTATAGGCTACTGATGTACAGGCTACACTTGTATGGGCTACATGATGTATAGGCTACTGATGTATAGGCTACATGATGTACAGGCTACACTTGTATAGGCTACTGATGTATAGGCTACACTTGTATAGGCTACTGATGTACAGGCTACATGATGTATAGGCTACTGATGTATAGGCTACACTTGTATAGGCTACTGATGTATAGGCTACATGATGTATAGGCTACATGATGTATAGGCTACACTTGTACAGGCTACATGATGTATACGCTACACTTGTACAGGCTACATGATGTATAGGCTACTGATGTATAGGCTACACTTGTATAGGCTACACTTGTATAGGCTACTGATGTACAGGCTACATGATGTATAGACTAGACTTGTATAGGCTACTGATGTATAGACTACACTTGTATAGGCTACATTATGTATAGGCTACTGATGTATAGGCTACACTTGTATAGGCTACATGATGTATAGGCTACACTTGTACAGGCTACATGATGTATACGCTACACTTGTACAGGCTACATGATGTATAGGCTACTGATGTATAGGCTACTGATGTACAGGCTACATGATGTATAGACTAGACTTGTATAGGCTACTGATGTATAGGCTACTGGTGTATAGGCTACATGATGTATAGGCTACATGATGTATAGGCTACACTTGTATAGGCTACATGATGTATAGGCTACACTTGTACAGGCTACATGATGTATAGGCTACACTTGTATAGGCTACTGATGTACAGGCTACACTTGTATAGGCTACTGATGTATAGGCTACTGATGTATAGGCTACACTTGTATAGGCTACTGATGTACAGGCTACTGATGTATAGGCTACATGATGTATAGGCTACACTTGTATAGGCTACTGATGTACAGGCTACATGATGTATAGACTACACTTGTATAGGCTACTGATGTATAGGCTACACTTGTATAGGCTACTGATGTATAGGCTACATGATGTATAGGCTACATGATGTATAGGCTACACTTGTACAGACTACATGATTTATACGCTACACTTGTAGAGGCTACATGATGTATAGGCTACTGATGTATAGGCTACTGATGTATAGGCTACACTTGTATAGGCTACTGATGTACAGGCTACATGATGTATAGACTAGACTTGTATAGGGTACTGATGTATAGGCTACACTTGTATAGGCTACATGATGTATAGGCTACTGATGTATAGGCTACATGATGTACAGGCTACACTTGTATAGGCTACTGATGTATAGGCTACACTTGTATAGGCTACATTATGTATAGGCTACTGATGTATAGGCTACATGATGTATAGGCTACTGATGTATAGGCTACATGATGTACAGGCTACACTTGTATAGGCTACTGATGTATAGGCTACAGATGTATAGGCTACTGATGTACAGGCTACACTTGTATGGGCTACATGATGTATAGGCTACTGATGTATAGGCTACATGATGTACAGGCTACACTTGTATAGGCTACTGATGTATAGGCTACACTTGTATAGGCTACTGATGTACAGGCTACATGATGTATAGACTACACTTGTATAGGCTACTGATGTATAGGCTACACTTGTATAGGCTACTGATGTATAGGCTACATGATGTATAGGCTACATGATGTATAGGCTACACTTGTACAGGCTACATGATGTATACGCTACACTTGTACAGGCTACATGATGTATAGGCTACTGATGTATAGGCTACACTTGTATAGGCTACACTTGTATAGGCTACTGATGTACAGGCTACATGATGTATAGACTAGACTTGTATAGGCTACTGATGTATAGGCTACTGGTGTATAGGCTACATGATGTATAGGCTACATGATGTATAGGCTACACTTGTATAGGCTACATGATGTATAGGCTACACTTGTACAGGCTACATGATGTATAGGCTACACTTGTATAGGCTACTGATGTACAGGCTACTGATGTATAGGCTACTGATGTACAGGCTACATGATGTATAGGCTACACTTGTATAGGCTACTGATGTACAGGCTACATGATGTACAGGCTACACTTGTATAGGCTACTGTTGTATAGGCTACACTTGTACAGGCTACATGATGTATAGGCTACACTTGTTTAGGCTACACTTGTATAGGCTACTGATGTATAGGCTACATGATGTACAGGCTACACTTGTATAGGCTACATGATGTATAGGCTACACTTGTACAGGCTACATGATGTATAGGCTACATGATGTACAGGCTACACTTGTATAGGCTACATGATGTACAGGCTACACTTGTATAGGCTACTGATGTACAGGCTACATGTTGTATAGGCTACATGATGTACAGGCTACATGATGTATAGACTAGACTTGTATAGGCTACTGATGTATAGGCTACTGGTGTATAGGCTACACTTGTATAGGCTACACTTGTACAGGCTACATGATGTATAGACTACACTTGTATAGGCTACTGATGTATAGGCTACAGTTGTATAGGCTACTGATGTATAGGCTACATGATGTATAGGCTACATGATGTATAGGCTACACTTGTACAGGCTACATGATGTATACGCTACACTTCTACTGGCTACATGATGTATAGGCTACTGATGTATAGGCTACACTTGTATAGGCTACTGATGTATAGACTAGACTTGTATAGGCTACTGATGTATAGGCTACATGATGTATAGGCTACATGATGTATAGGCTACACTTGTATAGGCTACTGATGTATAGGCTACATGATGTATAGGCTACATGATGTATACGCTACACTTGTACAGGCTACATGATGTATAGGCTACTGATGTATAGGCTACACTTGTATAGGCTACACTTGTATAGGCTACTGATGTACAGGCTACATGATGTATAGACTAGACTTGTATAGGCTACTGATTTATAGGCTACTGGTGTATAGGCTACATGATGTATAGGCTACATGATGTATAGGCTACACTTGTATAGGCTACATGATGTATAGGCTACACTTGTACAGGCTACATGATGTATAGGCTACACTTGTATAGGCTACTGATGTACAGGCTACACTTGTATAGGCTACTGATGTATAGGCTACTGATGTACAGGCTACATGATGTATAGGCTACACTTGTATAGGCTACTGATGTACAGGCTACACTTGTATAGGCTACTGTTGTATAGGCTACACTTGTACAGGCTACATGATGTATAGGCTACACTTGTTTAGGCTACACTTGTATAGGCTACTGATGTATAGGCTACATGATGTACAGGCTACACTTGTATAGGCTACATGATGTATAGGCTACACTTGTACAGGCTACATGATGTATAGGATACATGATGTACAGGCTACACTTGTATAGGCTACATGATGTACAGGCTACACTTGTATAGGCTACTGATGTACAGGCTACATGTTGTATAGGCTACATGATGTACAGGCTACATGATGTATAGACTAGACTTGTATAGGCTACTGATGTATAGGCTACTGGTGTATAGGCTACACTTGTATAGGCTACATGATGTATAGGCTACACTTGTACAGGCTACATGATGTATAGACTACACTTGTATAGGCTACTGATGTATAGGCTACACTTGTATAGGCTACTGATGTATAGGCTACATGATGTATAGGCTACATGATGTATAGGCTACACTTGTACAGGCTACATGATGTATACGCTACACTTGTACTGGCTACATGATGTATAGGCTACTGATGTATAGGCTACACTTGTATAGGCTACTGATGTACAGGCTACATGATGTATAGACTAGACTTGTATAGGCTACTGATGTATAGGCTACTGGTGTATAGGCTACATGATGTATAGGCTACATGATGTATAGGCTACACTTGTATAGGCTACTGATGTATAGGCTACATGATGTATAGGCTACATGATGTATACGCTACACTTGTACAGGCTACATGATGTATAGGCTACTGATGTATAGGCTACTGATGTATAGGCTACTGATGTACAGGCTACATGATGTATAGACTAGACTTGTATAGGCTACTGATGTATAGGCTACACTTGTATAGGCTACATGATGTATAGGCTACATGATGTACAGGCTACACTTGTATAGGCTACTGATGTATAGGCTACACTTGTATAGGCTACATTATGTATAGGCTACTGATGTATAGGCTACATGATGTATAGGCTACTGATGTATAGGCTACATGATGTACAGGCTACACTTGTATAGGCTACTGATGTACAGGCTACATGATGTATAGACTACACTTGTATAGGCTACTGATGTATAGGCTACACTTGTATAGGCTACTGATGTATAGGCTACATGATGTATAGGCTACACTTGTACAGGCTACATGATGTATACGCTACACTTGTACAGGCTACATGATGTATAGGCTACTGATGTATAGGCTACACTTGTATAGGCTACTGATGTACAGGCTACATGATGTATAGACTAGACTTGTATAGGCTACTGATGTATAGGCTACTGGTGTATAGGCTACATGATGTATAGGCTACATGATGTATAGGCTACACTTGTATAGGCTACATGATGTATAGGCTACACTTGTACAGGCTACATGATGTATAGGCTACACTTGTATAGGCTACTGATGTACAGGCTACACTTGTATAGGCTACTGATGTATAGGCTACTGATGTATAGGCTACACTTGTATAGGCTACTGATGTACAGGCTACACTTGTATAGGCTACTGATGTATAGGCTACATGATGTATAGGCTACACTTGTATAGGCTACTGATGTACAGGCTACATGATGTATAGACTACACTTGTATAGGCTACTGATGTATAGGCTACACTTGTATAGGCTACTGATGTATAGGCTACATGATGTATAGGCTACATGATGTATAGGCTACACTTGTACAGGCTACATGATTTATACGCTACACTTGTAGAGGCTACATGATGTATAGGCTACTGATGTATAGGCTACTGATGTATAGGCTACTGATGTATAGGCTACACTTGTATAGGCTACTGATGTACAGGCTACATGATGTATAGACTAGACTTGTATAGGGTACTGATGTATAGGCTACACTTGTATAGGCTACATGATGTATAGGCTACTGATGTATAGGCTACATGATGTACAGGCTACACTTGTATAGGCTACTGATGTATAGGCTACACTTGTATAGGCTACATTATGTATAGGCTACTGATGTATAGGCTACATGATGTATAGGCTACTGATGTATAGGCTACATGATGTACAGGCTACACTTGTATAGGCTACTGATGTATAGGCTACAGATGTATAGGCTACTGATGTACAGGCTACACTTGTATGGGCTACATGATGTATAGGCTACTGATGTATAGGCTACATGATGTACAGGCTACACTTGTATAGGCTACTGATGTATAGGCTACACTTGTATAGGCTACTGATGTACAGGCTACATGATGTATAGACTACACTTGTATAGGCTACTGATGTATAGGCTACACTTGTATAGGCTACTGATGTATAGGCTACATGATGTATACGCTACACTTGTACAGGCTACATGATGTATAGGCTACTGATGTATAGGCTACACTTGTATAGGCTACACTTGTATAGGCTACTGATGTACAGGCTACATGATGTATAGACTAGACTTGTATAGGCTACTGATGTATAGGCTACTGGTGTATAGGCTACATGATGTATAGGCTACATGATGTATAGGCTACACTTGTATAGGCTACATGATGTATAGGCTACACTTGTACTGGCTACATGATGTATAGGCTACACTTGTATAGGCTACTGATGTACAGGCTACACTTGTATAGGCTACTGATGTACAGGCTACATGATGTATAGGCTACACTTGTATAGGCTACTGATGTACAGGCTACATGATGTATAGGCTACACTTGTATAGGCTACTGATGTACAGGCTACATGATGTACAGGCTACACTTGTATAGGCTACTGTTGTATAGGCTACACTTGTATAGGCTACTGATGTACAGGCTACACTTGTATAGGCTACTGATGTATATGCTACTGATGTACAGGCTACATGATGTATAGGCTACACTTGTATAGGCTACTGATGTACAGGCTACATGATGTACAGGCTACACTTGTATAGGCTACTGATGTATAGGCTACAGATGTATAGGCTACTGATGTACAGGCTACACTTGTATGGGCTACATGATGTATAGGCTACTGATGTATAGGCTACATGATGTACAGGCTACACTTGTATAGGCTACTGATGTATAGGCTACACTTGTATAGGCTACTGATGTACAGGCTACATGATGTATAGACTACACTTGTATAGGCTACTGATGTATAGGCTACACTTGTATAGGCTACTGATGTATAGGCTACATGATGTATAGGCTACATGATGTATAGGCTACACTTGTACAGGCTACATGATGTATACGCTACACTTGTACAGGCTACATGATGTATAGGCTACTGATGTATAGGCTACACTTGTATAGGCTACACTTGTATAGGCTACTGATGTACAGGCTACATGATGTATAGACTAGACTTGTATAGGCTACTGATGTATAGACTACACTTGTATAGGCTACATTATGTATAGGCTACTGATGTATAGGCTACACTTGTATAGGCTACATGATGTATAGGCTACACTTGTACAGGCTACATGATGTATACGCTACACTTGTACAGGCTACATGATGTATAGGCTACTGATGTATAGGCTACACTTGTATAGGCTACTGATGTACAGGCTACATGATGTATAGACTAGACTTGTATAGGCTACTGATGTATAGGCTACTGGTGTATAGGCTACATGATGTATAGGCTACATGATGTATAGGCTACACTTGTATAGGCTACATGATGTATAGGCTACACTTGTACAGGCTACATGATGTATAGGCTACACTTGTATAGGCTACTGATGTACAGGCTACACTTGTATAGGCTACTGATGTATAGGCTACTGATGTATAGGCTACACTTGTATAGGCTACTGATGTACAGGCTACACTTGTATAGGCTACTGATGTATAGGCTACATGATGTATAGGCTACACTTGTATAGGCTACTGATGTACAGGCTACATGATGTATAGACTACACTTGTATAGGCTACTGATGTATAGGCTACACTTGTATAGGCTACTGATGTATAGGCTACATGATGTATAGGCTACATGATGTATAGGCTACACTTGTACAGGCTACATGATTTATACGCTACACTTGTAGAGGCTACATGATGTATAGGCTACTGATGTATAGGCTACACTTGTATAGGCTACTGATGTACAGGCTACATGATGTATAGACTAGACTTGTATAGGGTACTGATGTATAGGCTACACTTGTATAGGCTACATGATGTATAGGCTACTGATGTATAGGCTACATGATGTACAGGCTACACTTGTATAGGCTACTGATGTATAGGCTACACTTGTATAGGCTACATTATGTATAGGCTACTGATGTATAGGCTACATGATGTATAGGCTACTGATGTATAGGCTACATGATGTACAGGCTACACTTGTATAGGCTACTGATGTATAGGCTACAGATGTATAGGCTACTGATGTACAGGCTACACTTGTATGGGCTACATGATGTATAGGCTACTGATGTATAGGCTACATGATGTACAGGCTACACTTGTATAGGCTACTGATGTATAGGCTACACTTGTATAGGCTACTGATGTACAGGCTACATGATGTATAGACTACACTTGTATAGGCTACTGATGTATAGGCTACACTTGTATAGGCTACTGATGTATAGGCTACATGATGTATAGGCTACATGATGTATAGGCTACACTTGTACAGGCTACATGATGTATACGCTACACTTGTACAGGCTACATGATGTATAGGCTACTGATGTATAGGCTACACTTGTATAGGCTACACTTGTATAGGCTACTGATGTACAGGCTACATGATGTATAGACTAGACTTGTATAGGCTACTGATGTATAGGCTACTGGTGTATAGGCTACATGATGTATAGGCTACATGATGTATAGGCTACACTTGTATAGGCTACATGATGTATAGGCTACACTTGTACAGGCTACATGATGTATAGGCTACACTTGTATAGGCTACTGATGTACAGGCTACTGATGTATAGGCTACTGATGTACAGGCTACACTTGTATAGGCTACTGATGTACAGGCTACATGATGTACAGGCTACACTTGTATAGGCTACTGTTGTATAGGCTACACTTGTACAGGCTACATGATGTATAGGCTACACTTGTTTAGGCTACACTTGTATAGGCTACTGATGTATAGGCTACATGATGTACAGGCTACACTTGTATAGGCTACATGATGTATAGGCTACACTTGTACAGGCTACATGATGTATAGGCTACATGATGTACAGGCTACACTTGTATAGGCTACATGATGTACAGGCTACACTTGTATAGGCTACTGATGTACAGGCTACATGTTGTATAGGCTACATGATGTACAGGCTACATGATGTATAGACTAGACTTGTATAGGCTACATGATGTACAGGCTACATGATGTATAGACTAGACTTGTATAGGCTACTGATGTATAGGCTACTGGTGTATAGGCTACACTTGTATAGGCTACATGATGTATAGGCTACACTTGTACAGGCTACATGATGTATAGACTACACTTGTATAGGCTACTGATGTATAGGCTACACTTGTATAGGCTACTGATGTATAGGCTACATGATGTATAGGCTACATGATGTATAGGCTACACTTGTACAGGCTACATGATGTATACGCTACACTTGTACTGGCTACATGATGTATAGGCTACTGATGTATAGGCTACACTTGTATAGGCTACTGATGTATAGACTAGACTTGTATAGGCTACTGATGTATAGGCTACTGGTGTATAGGCTACATGATGTATAGGCTACATGATGTATAGGCTACACTTGTATAGGCTACTGATGTATAGGCTACATGATGTATAGGCTACATGATGTATACGCTACACTTGTACAGGCTACATGATGTATAGGCTACTGATGTATAGGCTACACTTGTATAGGCTACACTTGTATAGGCTACTGATGTACAGGCTACATGATGTATAGACTAGACTTGTATAGGCTACTGATTTATAGGCTACTGGTGTATAGGCTACATGATGTATAGGCTACATGATGTATAGGCTACATGATGTATAGGCTACACTTGTACAGGCTACATGATGTATAGGCTACACTTGTATAGGCTACTGATGTACAGGCTACACTTGTATAGGCTACTGATGTATAGGCTACTGATGTACAGGCTACATGATGTATAGGCTACACTTGTATAGGCTACTGATGTACAGGCTACATGATGTACAGGCTACACTTGTATAGGCTACTGTTGTATAGGCTACACTTGTACAGGCTACATGATGTATAGGCTACACTTGTTTAGGCTACACTTGTATAGGCTACTGATGTATAGGCTACATGATGTACAGGCTACACTTGTATAGGCTACATGATGTATAGGCTACACTTGTACAGGCTACATGATGTATAGGCTACATGATGTACAGGCTACACTTGTATAGGCTACATGATGTACAGGCTACACTTGTATAGGCTACTGATGTACAGGCTACATGTTGTATAGGCTACATGATGTACAGGCTACATGATGTATAGACTAGACTTGTATAGGCTACTGATGTATAGGCTACTGGTGTATAGGCTACACTTGTATAGGCTACATGATGTATAGGCTACACTTGTACAGGCTACATGATGTATAGACTACACTTGTATAGGCTACTGATGTATAGGCTACACTTGTATAGGCTACTGATGTATAGGCTACATGATGTATAGGCTACATGATGTATAGGCTACACTTGTACAGGCTACATGATGTATACGCTACACTTGTACTGGCTACATGATGTATAGGCTACTGATGTATAGGCTACACTTGTATAGGCTACTGATGTACAGGCTACATGATGTATAGACTAGACTTGTATAGGCTACTGATGTATAGGCTACTGGTGTATAGGCTACATGATGTATAGGCTACATGATGTATAGGCTACACTTGTATAGGCTACTGATGTATAGGCTACATGATGTATAGGCTACATGATGTATACGCTACACTTGTACAGGCTACATGATGTATAGGCTACTGATGTATAGGCTACTGATGTATAGGCTACTGATGTACAGGCTACATGATGTATAGACTAGACTTGTATAGGCTACATGATGTATAGGCTACATGATGTACAGGCTACACTTGTATAGGCTACTGATGTATAGGCTACTGATGTATAGGCTACACTTGTATAGGCTACATTATGTATAGGCTACTGATGTATAGGCTACATGATGTATAGGCTACATGATGTATAGGCTACTGATGTATAGGCTACATGATGTACAGGCTACACTTGTATAGGCTACTGATGTACAGGCTACATGATGTATAGACTACACTTGTATAGGCTACTGATGTATAGGCTACACTTGTATAGGCTACTGATGTATAGGCTACATGATGTATAGGCTACACTTGTACAGGCTACATGATGTATACGCTACACTTGTACAGGCTACATGATGTATAGGCTACTGATGTATAGGCTACACTTGTATAGGCTACTGATGTACAGGCTACATGATGTATAGACTAGACTTGTATAGGCTACTGATGTATAGGCTACTGGTGTATAGGCTACATGATGTATAGGCTACATGATGTATAGGCTACACTTGTATAGGCTACATGATGTATAGGCTACACTTGTACAGGCTACATGATGTATAGGCTACACTTGTATAGGCTACTGATGTACAGGCTACACTTGTATAGGCTACTGATGTATAGGCTACTGATGTATAGGCTACACTTGTATAGGCTACTGATGTACAGGCTACACTTGTATAGGCTACTGATGTATAGGCTACATGATGTATAGGCTACACTTGTATAGGCTACTGATGTACAGGCTACAGATGTATAGGCTACACTTGTATAGGCTACTGATGTATAGGCTACACTTGTATAGGCTACTGATGTATAGGCTACTGATGTAAAGACTACACTTGTATAGGCTACATTATGTATAGGCTACTCTTGTATAGGCTACACTTGTATAGGCTACATGATGTACAGGCTACACTTGTATAGGCTACTGATGTATAGGCTACAGATGTATAGGCTACTGATGTACAGGCTACACTTGTATGGGCTACATGATGTATAGGCTACTGATGTATAGGCTACATGATGTACAGGCTACACTTGTATAGGCTACTGATGTATAGGCTACACTTGTATAGGCTACTGATGTACAGGCTACATGATGTATAGACTACACTTGTATAGGCTACTGATGTATAGGCTACACTTGTATAGGCTACTGATGTATAGGCTACATGATGTATAGGCTACATGATGTATAGGCTACACTTGTACAGGCTACATGATGTATACGCTACACTTGTACAGGCTACATGATGTATAGGCTACTGATGTATAGGCTACTGATGTATAGGCTACACTTGTATAGGCTACTGATGTACAGGCTACATGATGTATAGGCTACACTTGTATAGGCTACATGATGTATAGGCTACTGATGTATAGGCTACATGATGTACAGGCTACACTTGTATAGGCTACTGATGTATAGGCTACACTTGTATAGGCTACATTATGTATAGGCTACATGATGTACAGGCTACATGTTGTATAGGCTACATGATGTACAGGCTACACTTGTATAGGCTACTGATGTATAGGCTACAGATGTATAGGCTACTGATGTACAGGCTACACGATGTATAGGCTACTGATGTATAGGCTACATGATGTATAGGCTACTGATGTATAGGCTACACTTGTATAGGCTACTGATGTACAGGCTACATGATGTATAGGCTACATGATGTATAGGCTACATGATGTATAGACTACACTTGTATAGGCTACTGATGTATAGGCTACACTTGTATAGGCTACTGATGTACAGGCTACATGATGTACAGGCTACATGATGTATAGACTACACTTGTATAGGCTACTGATGTATAGGCTACACTTGTATAGGCTACTGATGTATAGGCTACATGATGTATAGGCTACATGATGTATAGGCTACTGATGTATAGGCTACACTTGTATAGGCTACTGATGTACAGGCTACATGTTGTATAGGCTACATGATGTACAGGCTACATGATGTATAGACTACACTTGTATAGGCTACTGATGTATAGGCTACACTTGTATAGGCTACTGATGTATAGGCTACATGATGTATAGGCTACACTTGTACAGGCTACATGTATAGGCTACTGATGTATAGGCTACACTTGTATAGGCTACACTTGTATAGGCTACTGATGTACAGGCTACATGATGTATAGACTAGACTTGTATAGGCTACTGATGTATAGACTACACTTGTATAGGCTACACTTGTATAGGCTACACTTGTATAGGCTACATGATGTATAGGCTACACTTGTACAGGCTACATGATGTATACGCTACACTTGTACAGGCTACATGATGTATAGGCTACTGATGTATAGGCTACACTTTTATAGGCTACTGATGTACAGGCTACATGATGTATAGACTAGACTTGTATAGGCTACTGATGTATAGGCTACTGGTGTATAGGCTACATGATGTATAGGCTACATGATGTATAGGCTACACTTGTATAGGCTACATGATGTATAGGCTACACTTGTACAGGCTACATGATGTATAGGCTACACTTGTATAGGCTACTGATGTACAGGCTACACTTGTATAGGCTACTGATGTATAGGCTACTGATGTATAGGCTACACTTGTATAGGCTACTGATGTACAGGCTACACTTGTATAGGCTACTGATGTATAGGCTACATGATGTATAGGCTACACTTGTATAGGCTACTGATGTACAGGCTACATGATGTATAGACTACACTTGTATAGGCTACTGATGTATAGGCTACACTTGTATAGGCTACTGATGTATAGGCTACATGATGTATAGGCTACATGATGTATAGGCTACACTTGTACAGGCTACATGATTTATACGCTACACTTGTAGAGGCTACATGATGTATAGGCTACTGATGTATAGGCTACTGATGTATAGGCTACTGATGTATAGGCTACACTTGTATAGGCTACTGATGTACAGGCTACATGATGTATAGACTAGACTTGTATAGGGTACTGATGTATAGGCTACACTTGTATAGGCTACATGATGTATAGGCTACTGATGTATAGGCTACATGATGTACAGGCTACACTTGTATAGGCTACTGATGTATAGGCTACACTTGTATAGGCTACATTATCTATAGGCTACTGATGTATAGGCTACATGATGTATAGGCTACATGATGTACAGGCTACACTTGTATAGGCTACTGATGTATAGGCTACAGATGTATAGGCTACTGATGTACAGGCTACACTTGTATGGGCTACATGATGTATAGGCTACTGATGTATAGGCTACATGATGTACAGGCTACACTTGTATAGGCTACTGATGTATAGGCTACACTTGTATAGGCTACTGATGTACAGGCTACATGATGTATAGACTACACTTGTATAGGCTACTGATGTATAGGCTACACTTGTATAGGCTACTGATGTATAGGCTACATGATGTATAGGCTACATGATGTATAGGCTACACTTGTACAGGCTACATGATGTATACGCTACACTTGTACAGGCTACATGATGTATAGGCTACTGATGTATAGGCTACATGATGTATAGGCTACTGATGTATAGGCTACACTTGTATAGGCTACACTTGTATAGGCTACTGATGTACAGGCTACATGATGTATAGACTAGACTTGTATAGGCTACTGATGTATAGACTACACTTGTATAGGCTACATTATGTATAGGCTACTGATGTATAGGCTACACTTGTATAGGCTACACTTGTATAGGCTACATGATGTATAGGCTACACTTGTACAGGCTACATGATGTATACGCTACACTTGTACAGGCTACATGATGTATAGGCTACTGATGTATAGGCTACACTTGTATAGGCTACTGATGTACAGGCTACATGATGTATAGACTAGACTTGTATAGGCTACTGATGTATAGGCTACTGGTGTATAGGCTACATGATGTATAGGCTACATGATGTATAGGCTACACTTGTATAGGCTACATGATGTATAGGCTACACTTGTACAGGCTACATGATGTATAGGCTACACTTGTATAGGCTACTGATGTACAGGCTACACTTGTATAGGCTACTGATGTATAGGCTACTGATGTATAGGCTACACTTGTATAGGCTACTGATGTACAGGCTACACTTGTATAGGCTACTGATGTATAGGCTACATGATGTATAGGCTACACTTGTATAGGCTAATGATGTATAGACTACACTTGTATAGGCTACTGATGTATAGGCTACACTTGTATAGGCTACTGATGTATAGGCTACATGATGTATAGGCTACATGATGTATAGGCTACACTTGTACAGGCTACATGATTTATACGCTACACTTGTAGAGGCTACATGATGTATAGGCTACTGATGTATAGGCTACTGATGTATAGGCTACTGATGTATAGGCTACACTTCTATAGGCTACTGATGTACAGGCTACATGATGTATAGACTAGACTTGTATAGGGTACTGATGTATAGGCTACACTTGTATAGGCTACATGATGTATAGGCTACTGATGTATAGGCTACATGATGTACAGGCTACACTTGTATAGGCTACTGATGTATAGGCTACACTTGTATAGGCTACATTATGTATAGGCTACTGATGTATAGGCTACTGATGTATAGGCTACATGATGTACAGGCTACACTTGTATAGGCTACTGATGTATAGGCTACAGATGTATAGGCTACTGATGTACAGGCTACACTTGTATGGGCTACATGATGTATAGGCTACTGATGTATAGGCTACATGATGTACAGGCTACACTTGTATAGGCTACTGATGTATAGGCTACACTTGTATAGGCTACTGATGTACAGGCTACATGATGTATAGACTACACTTGTATAGGCTACTGATGTATAGGCTACACTTGTATAGGCTACTGATGTATAGGCTACATGATGTATAGGCTACATGATGTATAGGCTACACTTGTACAGGCTACATGATGTATACGCTACACTTGTACAGGCTACATGATGTATAGGCTACTGATGTATAGGCTACACTTGTATAGGCTACACTTGTATAGGCTACTGATGTACAGGCTACATGATGTATAGACTAGACTTGTATAGGCTACTGGTGTATAGGCTACATGATGTATAGGCTACATGATGTATAGGCTACACTTGTATAGGCTACATGATGTATAGGCTACACTTGTACAGGCTACATGATGTATAGGCTACACTTGTATAGGCTACTGATGTACAGGCTACACTTGTATAGGCTACTGATGTATAGGCTACTGATGTACAGGCTACATGATGTATAGGCTACACTTGTATAGGCTACTGATGTACAGGCTACATGATGTACAGGCTACACTTGTATAGGCTACTGTTGTATAGGCTACACTTGTACAGGCTACATGATGTATAGGCTACACTTGTTTAGGCTACACTTGTATAGGCTACTGATGTATAGGCTACATGATGTACAGGCTACACTTGTATAGGCTACATGATGTATAGGCTACACTTGTCCAGGCTACATGATGTATAGGCTACATGATGTACAGGCTACACTTGTATAGGCTACATGATGTACAGGCTACACTTGTATAGGCTACTGATGTACAGGCTACATGTTGTATAGGCTACATGATGTACAGGCTACATGATGTATAGACTAGACTTGTATAGGCTACTGATGTATAGGCTACTGGTGTATAGGCTACACTTGTATAGGCTACATGATGTATAGGCTACACTTGTACAGGCTACATGATGTATAGACTACACTTGTATAGGCTACTGATGTATAGGCTACACTTGTATAGGCTACTGATGTATAGGCTACATGATGTATAGGCTACATGATGTATAGGCTACACTTGTACAGGCTACATGATGTATAGGCTACTGATGTATAGGCTACACTTGTATAGGCTACTGATGTACAGGCTACATGATGTATAGACTAGACTTGTATAGGCTACTGATGTATAGGCTACTGGTGTATAGGCTACATGATGTATAGGCTACATGATGTATAGGCTACACTTGTATAGGCTACTGATGTATAGGCTACATGATGTATAGGCTACATGATGTATACGCTACACTTGTACAGGCTACATGATGTATAGGCTACTGATGTATAGGCTACTGATGTATAGGCTACTGATGTACAGGCTACATGATGTATAGACTAGACTTGTATAGGCTACTGATGTATAGGCTACACTTGTATAGGCTACATGATGTATAGGCTACATGATGTACAGGCTACACTTGTATAGGCTACTGATGTATAGGCTACACTTGTATAGGCTACATTATGTATAGGCTACTGATGTATAGGCTACATGATGTATAGGCTACTGATGTATAGGCTACATGATGTACAGGCTACACTTGTATAGGCTACACTTGTATAGGCTACTGATGTACAGGCTACATGATGTATAGACTACACTTGTATAGGCTACTGATGTATAGGCTACACTTGTATAGGCTACACTTGTATAGGCTACTGATGTATAGGCTACATGATGTATAGGCTACATGATGTATAGGCTACACTTGTACAGGCTACATGATGTATACGCTACACTTGTACAGGCTACATGATGTATAGGCTACTGATGTATAGGCTACACTTGTATAGGCTACTGATGTACAGGCTACATGATGTATAGACTAGACTTGTATAGGCTACTGATGTATAGGCTACTGGTGTATAGGCTACATGATGTATAGGCTACATGATGTATAGGCTACACTTGTATAGGCTACATGATGTATAGGCTACACTTGTACAGGCTACATGATGTATAGGCTACACTTGTATAGGCTACTGATGTACAGGCTACACTTGTATAGGCTACTGATGTATAGGCTACTGATGTATAGGCTACACTTGTATAGGCTACTGATGTACAGGCTACACTTGTATAGGCTACTGATGTATAGGCTACATGATGTATAGGCTACACTTGTTTAGGCTACACTTGTATAGGCTACTGATGTACAGGCTACAGATGTATAGGCTACACTTGTATAGGCTACTGATGTATAGGCTACACTTGTATAGGCTACTGATGTATAGGCTACTGATGTAAAGACTACACTTGTATAGGCTACATTATGTATAGGCTACTCTTGTATAGGCTACACTTGTATAGGCTACATGATGTACAGGCTACACTTGTATAGGCTACTGATGTATAGGCTACAGATGTATAGGCTACTGATGTACAGGCTACACTTGTATGGGCTACATGATGTATAGGCTACTGATGTATAGGCTACATGATGTACAGGCTACACTTGTATAGGCTACTGATGTATAGGCTACTGATGTACAGGCTACATGATGTATAGACTACACTTGTATAGGCTACTGATGTATAGGCTACACTTGTATAGGCTACTGATGTATAGGCTACATGATGTATAGGCTACATGATGTATAGGCTACACTTGTACAGGCTACATGATGTATACGCTACACTTGTACAGGCTACATGATGTATAGGCTACTGATGTATAGGCTACTGATGTATAGGCTACTGATGTATAGGCTACACTTGTATAGGCTACTGATGTACAGGCTACATGATGTATAGGCTACACTTGTATAGGCTACATGATGTATAGGCTACTGATGTATAGGCTACATGATGTACAGGCTACACTTGTATAGGCTACTGATGTATAGGCTACACTTGTATAGGCTACATTATGTATAGGCTACATGATGTATAGGCTACATGATGTATAGGCTACATGATGTACAGGCTACATGTTGTATAGGCTACATGATGTACAGGCTACACTTGTATAGGCTACTGATGTATAGGCTACAGATGTATAGGCTACTGATGTACAGGCTACACGATGTATAGGCTACTGATGTATAGGCTACATGATGTATAGGCTACTGATGTATAGGCTACACTTGTATAGGCTACTGATGTACAGGCTACATGATGTATAGGCTACATGATGTATAGGCTACATGATGTATAGACTACACTTGTATAGGCTACTGATGTATAGGCTACACTTGTATAGGCTACTGATGTACAGGCTACATGTTGTATAGGCTACATGATGTACAGGCTACATGATGTATAGACTACACTTGTATAGGCTACTGATGTATAGGCTACACTTGTATAGGCTACTGATGTATAGGCTACATGATGTATAGGCTACATGATGTATAGGCTACTGATGTATAGGCTACACTTGTATAGGCTACTGATGTACAGGCTACATGTTGTATAGGCTACATGATGTACAGGCTACATGATGTATAGACTACACTTGTATAGGCTACTGATGTATAGGCTACACTTGTATAGGCTACTGATGTATAGGCTACATGATGTATAGGCTACACTTGTACAGGCTACATGTATAGGCTACTGATGTATAGGCTACACTTGTATAGGCTACACTTGTATAGGCTACTGATGTACAGGCTACATGATGTATAGACTAGACTTGTATAGGCTACTGATGTATAGACTACACTTGTATAGGCTACATTATGTATAGGCTACTGATGTATAGGCTACACTTGTATAGGCTACATGATGTATAGGCTACACTTGTACAGGCTACATGATGTATACGCTACACTTGTACAGGCTACATGATGTATAGGCTACTGATGTATAGGCTACACTTGTATAGGCTACTGATGTACAGGCTACATGATGTATAGACTAGACTTGTATAGGCTACTGATGTATAGGCTACTGGTGTATAGGCTACATGATGTATAGGCTACATGATGTATAGGCTACACTTGTATAGGCTACATGATGTATAGGCTACACTTGTACAGGCTACATGATGTATAGGCTACACTTGTATAGGCTACTGATGTACAGGCTACACTTGTATAGGCTACTGATGTATAGGCTACTGATGTATAGGCTACACTTGTATAGGCTACTGATGTACAGGCTACACTTGTATAGGCTACATGATGTATAGGCTACACTTGTATAGGCTACTGATGTACAGGCTACATGATGTATAGACTACACTTGTATAGGCTACTGATGTATAGGCTACTGATGTATAGGCTACATGATGTATAGGCTACATGATGTATAGGCTACACTTGTACAGGCTACATGATTTATACGCTACACTTGTAGAGGCTACATGATGTATAGGCTACTGATGTATAGGCTACTGATGTATAGGCTACTGATGTATAGGCTACACTTGTATAGGCTACTGATGTACAGGCTACATGATGTATAGACTAGACTTGTATAGGGTACTGATGTATAGGCTACACTTGTATAGGCTACATGATGTATAGGCTACTGATGTATAGGCTACATGATGTACAGGCTACATGATGTACAGGCTACACTTGTATAGGCTACTGATGTATAGGCTACACTTGTATAGGCTACATGATGTATAGGCTACATGATGTACAGGCTACACTTGTATAGGCTACTGATGTATAGGCTACAGATGTATAGGCTACTGATGTACAGGCTACACTTGTATGGGCTACATGATGTATAGGCTACTGATGTATAGGCTACATGATGTACAGGCTACACTTGTATAGGCTACTGATGTATAGGCTACACTTGTATAGGCTACTGATGTACAGGCTACATGATGTATAGACTACACTTGTATAGGCTACTGATGTATAGGCTACACTTGTATAGGCTACTGATGTATAGGCTACATGATGTATAGGCTACATGATGTATAGGCTACACTTGTACAGGCTACATGATGTATACGCTACACTTGTACAGGCTACATGATGTATAGGCTACACTTGTATAGGCTACACTTGTATAGGCTACTGATGTACAGGCTACATGATGTATAGACTAGACTTGTATAGGCTACTGATGTATAGGCTACTGGTGTATAGGCTACATGATGTATAGGCTACATGATGTATAGGCTACACTTGTATAGGCTACATGATGTATAGGCTACACTTGTACAGGCTACATGATGTATAGGCTACACTTGTATAGGCTACTGATGTACAGGCTACACTTGTATAGGCTACTGATGTATAGGCTACTGATGTACAGGCTACATGATGTATAGGCTACTGATGTACAGGCTACATGATGTACAGGCTACACTTGTATAGGCTACTGTTGTATAGGCTACACTTGTACAGGCTACATGATGTATAGGCTACACTTGTTTAGGCTACACTTGTATAGGCTACTGATGTATAGGCTACATGATGTATAGGCTACACTTGTACAGGCTACATGATGTATAGGCTACATGATGTACAGGCTACACTTGTATAGGCTACATGATGTATAGGCTACACTTGTATAGGCTACATGATGTATAGGCTACACTTGTATAGGCTACATGATGTATAGGCTACATGATGTACAGGCTACACTTGTATGGGCTACATGATGTATAGGCTACTGATGTATAGGCTACATGATGTACAGGCTACACTTGTATAGGCTACTGATGTATAGGCTACTGATGTATAGACTACACTTGTATAGGCTACATTATGTATAGGCTACTGATGTATAGGCTACACTTGTATAGGCTACACTTGTATAGGCTACATGATGTACAGGCTACACTTGTATAGGCTACTGATGTATAGGCTACTGATGTACAGGCTACACTTGTATGGGCTACATGATGTATAGGCTACTGATGTATAGGCTACATGATGTACAGGCTACACTTGTATAGGCTACTGATGTATAGGCTACACTTGTATAGGCTACTGATGTACAGGCTACATGATGTATAGACTACACTTGTATAGGCTACTTGATGTATAGGCTACATGATGTATAGGCTACACTTGTACAGGCTACATGATGTATAGGCTACACTTGTACAGGCTACATGATGTATACGCTACACTTGTACAGGCTACATGATGTATAGGCTACTGATGTATAGGCTACTGATGTATAGGCTATTGATGTATAGGCTACACTTGTATAGGCTATTGATGTATAGGCTACACTTGTATAGGCTACTGATGTACAGGCTACATGATGTACAGGCTACATGATGTATAGACTACACTTGTATAGGCTACTGATGTATAGGCTACTGATGTCCAGGCTACACTTGTATAGGCTACTGATGTACAGGCTACATGATGTACAGGCTACATGATGTATAGGCTACACTTGTACAGGCTACATGATGTATAGGCTACATGATGTACAGGCTACACTTGTATAGGCTACTGATGTATAGGCTACTGATGTACAGGCTACACTTGTATAGGCTACTGATGTATAGGCTACTCGTGTATAGGCTACATGATGTATAGGCTACATGATGTATAGGCTACACTTGTATAGGCTACATGATGTATAGGCTACACTTGTACAGGCTACATGATGTATAGGCTACACTTGTATAGGCTACTGATGTACAGGCTACACTTGTATAGGCTACTGATGTACAGGCTACATGATGTACAGGCTACACTTGTTTAGGCTACACTTGTATAGGCTACTGATGTATAGGCTACACTTGTATAGGCTACTGATGTATAGGCCACATGATGTACAGGCTACAGATGTATAGGCTACACTTGTATAGGCTACTGATGTATAGGCTACACTTGTATAGGCTACTGATGTATAGACTACACTTGTATAGGCTACAATTGTATAGGCTACATGATGTACAGGCTACACTTGTATAGGCTACTGATCTATAGGCTACAGATGTATAGGCTACTGATGTACAGGCTACACTTGTATGGGCTACATGATGTATAGGCTACTGATGTATAGGCTACATGATGTACAGGCTACACTTGTATAGGCTACTGATGTATAGGCTACACTTGTACAGGCTACATGATGTATAGGCTACACTTGTTTAGGCTACACTTGTATAGGCTACTGATGTATAGGCTACATGATGTACAGGCTACACTTGTATAGGCTACATGATGTATAGGCTACACTTGTACAGGCTACATGATGTATAGGCTACACTTGTTTAGGCTACACTTGTATAGGCTACATGATGTACAGGCTACACTTGTATAGGCTACATGATGTACAGGCTACACTTGTATAGGCTACTGATGTACAGGCTACATGTTGTATAGGCTACATGATGTACAGGCTACATGATGTATAGACTACACTTGTATAGGCTACTGATGTACAGGCTACACTTGTATAGGCTACTGATGTATAGGCTACATGATGTACAGGCTACACTTGTATAGGCTACAGATGTATAGGCTACACTTGTATAGGCTACTGATGTATAGGCTACTGATGTATAGGCTACACTTGTATAGGCTACTGATGTATAGGCTACATGATGTACAGGCTACACTTGTATAGGCTACATGATGTACAGGCTACACTTGTATAGGCTACTGATGTACAGGCTACATGTTGTATAGGCTACATGATGTACAGGCTACATGATGTATAGACTACACTTGTATAGGCTACTGATGTACAGGCTACATGATGTACAGGCTACACTTGTATAGGCTACTGTTGTATAGGCTACACTTGTACAGGCTACATGATGTATAGGCTACACTTGTTTAGGCTACACTTGTATAGGCTACTGATGTATAGGCTACATGATGTACAGGCTACAGATGTATAGGCTACACTTGTATAGGCTACTGATGTATAGGCTACACTTGTATAGGCTACATGATGTACAGGCTACACTTGTATAGGCTACATGATGTACAGGCTACACTTGTATAGGCTACTGATGTACAGGCTACATGATGTACAGGCTACATGATGTATAGACTACACTTGTATAGGCTACTGATGTACAGGCTACACTTGTATAGGCTACTGATGTATAGGCTACTGATGTATAGGCTACACTTGTATAGGCTACTGATGTACAGGCTACACTTGTATAGGCTACTGATGTATAGGCTACTGGTGTATAGGCTACATGATGTATAGGCTACATGATGTATAGGCTACACTTGTATAGGCTACATGATGTATAGGCTACACTTGTACAGGCTACATGATGTATAGGCTACACTTGTATAGGCTACTGATGTACAGGCTACACTTGTATAGGCTACTGATGTATAGGCTACATGATGTACAGGCTACAGATGTATAGGCTACACTTGTATAGGCTACTGATGTATAGACTACACTAGTATAGGCTACACTTGTATAGGCTACAATTGTATAGGCTACATGATGTACAGGCTACACTTGTGTAGGCTACTGATGTATAGGCTACAGATGTATAGGCTACTGATGTACAGGCTACACTTGTATGGGCTACATGATGTATAGGCTACTGATGTATAGGCTACATGATGTACAGGCTACACTTGTATAGGCTACTGATGTATAGGCTACACTTGTATAGGCTACACTTGTATAGGCTACTGATGTACAGGCTACATGATGTATAGACTAGACTTGTATAGGCTACTGATGTATAGGCTACACTTGTATAGGCTACTGGTGTATAGGCTACAGATGTATAGGCTACACTTGTACAGGCTACTGATGTATAGGCTACACTTGTATAGGCTACTGATGTACAGGCTACATGATGTATAGACTAGACTTGTATAGGCTACTGATGTATAGGCTACACTTGTATAGGCTACTGGTGTATAGGCTACATGATGTATAGGCTACACTTGTATAGGCTACTGATGTACAGGCTACATGATGTACAGGCTACACTTGTATAGGCTACTGATGTATAGGCTACATGATGTACAGGCTACATGATGTATAGGCTACATGATGTATAGGCTACATGATGTATAGATTACTGATGTATAGGCTACATGATGTACAGGCTACAGATGTATAGGCTACACTTGTATAGGGTACTGATGTATAGGCTACACTTGTATAGGCTACATGATGTACAGGCTACTGACGTATAGGCTACATGATGTACAGGCTACACTTGTATAGGCTACTGATGTATAGGCTACAGATGTATAGGCTACACTTGTATAGGCTACATGATGTATAGGCTACACTTGTATAGGCTACAGATGTATAGGCTACATGATGTATAGGCTACAGATGTATAGGCTACAGATGTATAGGCTACAGATGTATAGGCTACATGATGTATAGGCTACTGATGTATAGGCTACACTTGTATAGGCTACTGATGTATAGGCTACACTTGTATAGGCTACATGATGTATAGGCTACATGATGTATAGGCTACACTTGTATATTCTACATTATGTATAGACTGCTGATGTATAGGCTACACTTGTATAGGCTACTGATGTATAGGCTACAGTTGTACAGGCTACACTTGTATAGGCTACACTTTTATAGGCTACTGATGTATAGGCTACTGATGTATAGGCTACATGATGTATAGGCTACACTTGTATAGGCTACATGATGTATAGGCTACACTTGTATAGGCTACATGATGTATAGGCTACACTTGTATGGGCTACATGATGTATAGGCTACAGATGTATAGGCTACAGATGTATAGGCTACATGATGTATAGGCTACACTTGTATATTCTACATTATGTATAGGCTGCTGATGTATAGGCTACACTTGTATAGGCTACTGATGTATAGGCTACAGTTGTACAGGCTACACTTGTATAGGCTACACTTGTATAGGCTACTGATGTATAGGCTACTGATGTATAGGCTACACTTGTATAGGCTACATGATGTATAGGCTACACTTGTATAGGCTACATGATGTATAGGCTACACTTGTATAGGCTACATGATGTATAGGCTACACTTGTATAGGCTACACTTGTATAGGCTACTGATGTATAGGCTACACTTGTATAGGCTACTGAAGTATAGACTACATGATGTATATGCTACACTTATATAGGCTACTGAAGTATAGGCTACACGAAGTATAGGCTACATGATGTATAGGCTACATGATGTATAGGCTACATGATGTATAGGCTACTGATGTATATGCTACACTTGTATAGGCTACTTATGTATAGGCTACTGATGTATAGGCTACTGATGTATAGGCTACTGACGTATAGGCAACTGACGTATAGGCTACTGACGTATAGGCTACACTTGTATAGGCTACTGATGGATAGGCTACTGATGCATAGGCTACACTTGTATAAGCTACTGATGGATAGGCTACAGATGTATAGGCTACTGATGGATAGGCTACACTTGTATAGGCTACTGATGGATTGGCTACAGATGTATAGGCTGCAGATGTATAGGCTACTGATGGATAGGCTACACTTGTATAGGCTACTGATGGATAGGCTATTATAGCGTATAGGCTACTACAGGCTACTAGCCTATCTCCTCAGCCTATACTAGCCTATCTCCTCAGCCTCTACTAGCCCATCTCATCAGCCTCTACTAGCACATCTCATCAGCTTATAATAGCCTATCACTTCAGCCTGTACTAGTCCATCTCATCAGCCTCTACTAGCCCATCTCGTCAGCCTATACTATCCAATCTCATCTGCCTATACTAGCGTATCTCCTCAGCTTATCTCCTCAACCTATGCTAGCCTATCTCATCAACCTATACCAGCCCATCTCATCAGCCTATCACAGCCTATCTCATCATCCTATACTAGCCAATCTCATCATCCTATACTAGCCAATCTCCTCATCCTATACTAGCCTATCTCCTGAACCTCTATTAGCCTATCTCATGAGGCTATACTAGCCCATCTCATCAGCCTATACTAGCCAATCTCCTCAACCTCTACTAGCCTATCTCCTCAACCTCTCTCCTCATCTTATACTACCCTATCTCATCAGCCTATACTAGCGTATCTCATCAGCCTCTACTAGCCTATCACTTCAGCGTCTACTAGCCCATCTCATTAGCCTCTACTAGCCCATCTCATCAGCCTATACTATCCTATCTCATCTGCCTCTACTAGCGTATCTCCTCAGCTTATCTCCTCAACCTATGCTAGCCTATCTTATCAACCTACACTAGCCCATGTCATCAGCCTATACCAGCCCATCTCATCAGCCTATCACTTCAGCCTATAGTAGCCTATCTCCTCAGCCTATACTAGCCTATCTCATCATCCTATACTAGCCAATCTCATCATCCTATACTAGCCAATCTCCTCATCCTATACTAGCCTATCTCCTGAACCTCTATTAGCCTATCTCATGAGGCTATACTAGCCCATCTCATCAGCCTATACTAGCCTATCAACTCAACCTATACTAGCCCGTCACTTCAGGCTCTACTAGCCCATCTCATCAGCCCATACTAGCCCATATTCTTAGCCTCTATCAGGCTATGCTAGCCTATCTACTCAGCCTATACCATCACCTATACTAGCTATCTCATCAGCCTATTGTAGCCTATACCAGCGTGTCTCATCAACCTCTACTAGCCTATCATTCAGCCTCTACTAGCCTATCTCATCAGTCTCTACTAGCCTATCTCCTCAACCTCTACTGGCCCATCACTTCAGCCTATACTAGCCTATCTCATCGGTCTATACTAGCCTATCTCCTCAACCTCTACTAGCCCGTCACTTCAGGCTCTACTAGCCCATCTCATCAGCCTCTATCAGGCTATGCTAGCCTATCTACTCAGCCTATCTCCTCAACCTCTACTAGCCTATCACTTCAGCCTCTACTAGCCTATCTCCTCATCCTATACTACCATATCTCATCAGCCTATACTAGCCTATCTCCTCAACCCCTACTAGCCCATCACTTCAGGCTCTACTAGCCCATCTCATCAGCCCATACTAGCCCATATCCTTAGCCTCTATCAGGCTATGCTAGCCTATCTACTCAGCCTATACCATCACCTATACTAGCCTATCTCATCAACCTATTGTAGCCTATACCAGCGTGTCTCATCAACCTCTACTAGCCTATCATTCAGCCTCTACTAGCCTATCTCATCAACCTCTACTAGCCTATCTCCTCAACCTGTACTGGCCCATCACTTCAGCCTATACTAGCCTATGTCATCAGCCTATAATAGCCTATCTCATCAGCCTATGCTAGTCTATCGCTTCAGCCTATAATAGCCTATCTCATCGGTCTATACTAGCCTATCTCCTCATCCTATACTAGCCTATCTCCTCAACCTCTACTAGCCCGTCACTTCAGGCTCTACTAGCCCATCTCATCAGCCCATACTAGCCCATCTCCTTAGCCTCTATCAGGCTATGCTAGCCTATCTACTCAGCCTATCTCCTCAACCTCTACTAGCCTATCACTTCAGCCTCTACTGGCCTATCTCATCCTATACTACCATATCTCATCAGCCTATACTAGCCTATCTCATCATCCTATACTAGCCTATCTCATCAGCCTATACTAGCCTATCTCATCATCCTATACTAGCCTATCTCCTCAACCTCTACTAGCCTATCACTTCAGCCTCTACTAGCCTATCTCGACAGCCTATACCAGCCTATCTCCTCAGCCTCTACTAGTGTATCTACTCAACCTCTACTAGCCTATCTTAGCAGGCTCTATCTATACCTGCTAGCCTATGCTAGCCTATCTACTCAACCTCTACTAACGTATCCTCTCTGCCTCTACTTGCCTATATCTTCAGTCTCTACTTGCCTATCTCCATGGGGTCCACTGGCCTATCTCGTCAGCCTACACCTTAGTATCTGGTCAGCTTATAGTGGCTGTTACTATAACATGTGCTGTTTATCTGGTCTCTTACCTAAAGGAAGAGAATGAAATATGTTAAAAAGAGAAGCAAGTGCTCACCCTTCTGGTGTTGGTGTTATTGGGAAAGTGGGAGAGAATCAATCTTCTCCATCCAATCAGTGGTGGATTGTGAACAAGTAGCAATAGATCCATTGTGTGCAGTCGCACTGAAGTAGTATGACACTGAACACAGGACAAGTCAAACTGAGAGGTGGGCTTTCGGTGACAAGATAGGTTTTCTACCATCACCCCTATTTTGCTAGTGGAAGCATCTTGATACTTTTATGATCCTCAAGCAAAGTTAGCCCGCAAAAGGTACACCCTACACTTCCCTACCCTTCCCTAGACTAGCCTACTTTGCTCTATATTGCACGATACTACAAACACATGATTCAGATGATTAACAGACAGAGTGCTGTAAACATTGCATTTTTCTGGAAATAATTTTGGCTGATTATTGGTGATTTCAATGTTATTTTAAATAAAGATTTCCATTAATGATAGCTGCCAAAAGGAATGAGAGGGATGGAAATCTCCACTTTGTAACACCTGCTGCCGGTGTTAGTTTTCCTTTGTTTACATTATTCTACTATAAAACCTTAACCCCTAACATGCTGACCTATCATGGCATGTAATACGTCCTCTGATTGGTAATCAGAGGATATGGTTGGTGAATTTATTGTGATAATTCTCCCGGTCAGGTCGGTGAGACCTGTAAACCAACGACAGGTGTGGTCCTCCAGACATTCAGCAGTGAGATGTTTCTCAACTTTGTCATGGATTAAAACATTTCTTAGAAGTGCCTTGGATGAAGATGGCTGCCTGCTCTTGCCATGTTGTCTTATTGACAAGGAAATGATTGACAGTCTTCCAGATTTCTACAAGAGTCATAGACAGATTTGCCATACAAAAGGAAAGGAGTTAGAGTTTCTCTACAAATATACCTTTACAGGAGATTCAACCTCATCAATGTCATCAGGCTGGTTTAAGGTAATTTCAGAGCTTCTGAAATACTTTATGCAATTTAGAAAATCAAACTATTTAGAAAAGTAAACTGCATAATGCACTAAAAGTAGTGAACCCTCTGTTATTTTAGCCACCAGCAGCCACTGCTTTTACTTAAAGTAACACAAAATGCTGGCTGTTTTGCAAAGCTCCCCATACTGTATATGACCTTTAGGGGAATCTTGTTCCATCAAGTGAGGTATGGACCCGTTGATTAACTGGAGACATCCAGAGGGTAGAGTCTGTTACCTCTAATGAAGGTGATAGATTGACTGGAGTCGTCGAGAGGGCAGAGTCTATTGTCTCCAATGAAGGTATTTCAATAAAATTGGTAAGTTGGAATTGGCAATTAAGGCTCTCCTAAGCTATACATATGAGCACCACTATGTCAAGCGTGTGCCAAATTGAATTTGCCATAAAAAGTTCTTCTCTTTCTGTTTTAAGGCATTAATATCATTAATTTGCATGTTACAGGTATTGCACTTAGTTTGCTTTTGATATAAATGGATAATATGTGATAAACATGTTTTAATTTGTGAATTCTGTCCTACACATTTGTTTTATTTCATCATTTAGGTTGAATGAGAAAGGTCCAGCAATATCATTTACATTGACACTGATCCAAGGACATGAGTTCATCTTCCAGTGTATGACATCTGAGGATTTCCAGGAACTTGTTGGTTATATGCTTGAAGGACTGAAGAGTCGTTCAAAGTATGTTGTAGCAACTCAAGATTACATGCCACCAGGTACTTACTGCTCACTGTTTGAAACACTAACACTTCTAGTTCATTTGAACTCATTTTGTTCCTGTGGCCTTAATAATAGACATTTACTTATAAATATGTTTACAGCAGTACAAAATATTGTGACTTTGTCCAGCTTTTTAACTGTCACTTCACTCAGTTTTTACTCTCATTTAATAATCTAGTTAAACTTTCAAAGAGAGATTGTTTAGCCTGCCACTTCACTAAGGTGACCTAGTTCCACTACTCACTGTCATATCACTTTATTGTGCAGCATAGCAGCAGAGTACACTGATGTAACCTCTTCTAATGGACAGCTAACTTACTGGGAAGTGGAACACAAGATGACTCCAATCCCGTACAATAACAGTACTCCATCACAGTTGTTACAAATCACTTGGAGAACAGTGTTTCTCATCACTCACACTTACTCACTCGCTCTGCAACAACTTCTCTGGATCTCCCCATTCGCCAGGCTTTCTCACTCTCGCACACAGTAAAATTCACTTAACTTTACGGCCAGACTGACTTGCTTTGCAAGAGCACTCTCTTATATAACCCCAGGAACTTTCTGGAACATTTAAGATGTCGCAACGTGCAGAAGGTTCTAGTTCTCTGGCAATAGTGCATACCATGTTTACACTGGCCAAATGATAACCTTGGGCATAGCCACTACGTCACAATAAGGTTACAAGAAACTTTTAAATTTGGAAATCTCTCTCTATTTACTGCCCATATTCTGCAGTTTAGTTTATTTATGGATATACAACAATTTACTAAATAAATTTGTGGTGTAGTAATTGTCTTTACCAGTTATTTATTTTCATAGCTGTTCTAAAAATTAGTCTGAAAAAAAACTTGTTTTATAGACTTGCCATTAATCATGATAAATCATTGGTATGCATTGAATGAGAGAGTAAGTCAACATTTATCAAACTGAGATGTTTTAAAATTAAAGTTCCATACTGTATGCAACATCAATAAAATGATGTAACTAATTGATTATTGTGGTTATTGCAAGTTTAGATTTGAGGCATACAAACTTCAAATTCATTTAATTTTAATAGTTAAAATAAAAAACAGTTTTCATTGAAATATTGTATGGTATTGTTTGACTCACCTCTCTTGGTGCAGCCATTCTACTGACTTGCCTCCTTTGTGACAGTTCTTTTTATTGTAAATTTATCTTCAGTGTCTATCTGTAGGAACTTTAGGAACTTTGTCATTGCAATACAGATTTGATAAATTTCAATTACATAATTAAAACAATATATCTTAAATTACAAATTTATTATTTATTAAATAGCTCTTGAGCTGACATTTAAAAGTATTAGTTGTGTTAGTTTGCTTTATTGAATTTGGTAACTTATTATAAACATAGTGCCCCATTACACAAGGGTCTTTGTAACTAATATTTAATCTAAAGCCTTGATTTAGATAAAATGTATGGGCAAGGATGTTTTAAATTGTGGCATTTTTTTATTGGTAGATAGAGATTGCTCTTTAATTCAGGGTTGTACTTAGCAGGTGACAGATAAAGATGGTGAGGGCTAATGTTATTCCAATTCTGGATTCTGCCAAAATTAATCATATTTAAATTCAGATAGTATTTACAATAAGGATAAGTTAGTAACTAAAAGTTTCACTTATCTTAGTAATTGGTGCAAGTTCTTCAAATGTTGCTGACTAGTTTCAAGGTGGTGAAGGTAGCAACATTTGAGGAACTTGCACCAATTACTAAGATAAGTGAAACTTTTAGTCTCTAATTTGTTCTTATTTTAGATTCTGTTGCTTCACTGTTAGTAGCTTCAATTTTTCCTTGATTCAGATGGTATTTGTTTATAGATCATTATACACACATTACACTCTTTTTAAAATGTGTTTTCTGAAGATAAAATCCTAAACTGTTCGGATGTTGTCCTGATAAAGTTTTCTATTCTGTGTGACCTTTATGTAAAATTCAAAATAGTGCCACTTTTAACTATAAGTATCAATTATTTCTTTCACTACATGATCTCTATTGTGTCATTTAATATTTCTTTTTTAGGATTTCAGATTACCAGCTCATTTCTAATGGTATATTGCATAATTATATGCCTTTACAGCTTGCTGTCTATATTGAGACTGTACCTACAAAAAAAGATTCTTTATTTATACTTCTTGGTTACTAACCAATGCCTTTCCTTTGTCGTTTTGCATGATTTTGACTTACAATAGATGCTAGTCATGTTCCATATTATCAAACAGTTTCAGTTGCAATAATATATCTTACAAAAACAAAATATGACATTCTTGTAATGAGAAATTGAAACATTTGTGGTGGATGCAAGTAAATATAATAAATATCAACATGAATCATCATATTTCAAATTATATTTCCTAGGAACATAATTTCTGCTACAAAATTAATATTCAGTTTTAGCAAAGCATGACCTATTCTGTGTGATAAATACAAAGAACTTACCACTTCATTACAATTTGTCTGGAATATGCATGATGGTAGTTGCTATATGTCTTATCATGGACAAGGCAGATACAACAAATTATTTGAATTATTGATTTTTTGTGTACATAGATAGGATCTACAGGTAATAAGAATTTTTTATTATATATCTCTGACACAAAGTAAAGATATCAATGCAGGCCATATGTTTCCTTATATTTAATAATTTAAATTATACTTTAATATTCCTTGTGATTTAGGTTATAGTATTAGACATCTACAAAATATTTAAATATGATACCAATAAATAAATTAGCATAGGTAACATTTCTGAATTAATACAATACGAATAAATATTAACCACATTTAATCAACCACTATTAACTATCAGAAAAAAGGCATTTTTCTTCATAATACGCAATATTTTTCTGAGGCCATATATTTATTCTGCTACAATATGATATGTTTATTGATCTATATCCACGTAAAGCTAAGGTAAATTATAACTTCTTGATGATAACAGGTTGGAAAATCAATTCGGTAACAATATTAGAATTAGTTCTTATTTTTATAGTTTATTATAAACATATGATTGTGAAATCCTGCTAGATAAAGATGAATGTATGTTTGAATATACTTAAGCTGGTACATTTTAGCACACAAAATGTAACACATCTAATATTTAAATGTTTAATATGATATGCTATTGAGTGTCTTAAATGTTCACAGTTCTTCCTCTGCCTCCTCCTCAATTCAAACAGCATAAAGATCACAGTTGATATTTGCTTTTAGTGTCTATGATGTTGTTGTTGTTGATTAATACTATGCATTTGGTGGCAAAGCCATTAGCATTGATGTCTTCCAATACATCTGTGCTTTTATAGAATTTTGAAATGTAGGATGAATAAAAGGCAAAAGGTTAGATAAACTTTTCTTCTTCCGTAGAGAAATGCTTAGAAGTCTTATCATATTACTTCTCTGGTTTCAGCAGTCTTATTTACTTCTCTTAAGTGCAGCATCTACATTTGAGCTAGTCTTGATATACCATATTTACTGATATATAAGATGCGCTTTTTTTCCTTTGAAAATAAGTCAAAAAAAGGATGCATCTTATATGCCGGTAGCACAGTAAGGTAAGTATCTATAAGCTCCAGGTTTTCATTATTTCTTTGTCTTGGCTTCAAGCAATTCATTGTTAACTTCCTTGTAAATTTTCAGCATTCCATTTGTACCGAATTCAGTGGATGCACATGGACCATTGTTAACAGTTTTCATTCAAGCTTCATTCATAGTTGTTTAGCGCGTGTTTAGTGCAGAGATCCACTTGTGTTGTACCTATATTGTGGTTTAGTTGTAAACTATGGCTGAAAAACGACATTACTATACTATTGCATTTAAGTTGCAAGTTATTGTATATGCTAAAAGGCAGGAATACAGGACTGTAGAAAGGCATCTCTGACTGACACTTAATGATAGAACTTGGCAGTATCAGGAAGATGTTTTCAAATTGTTTACTGTGAGGTACTTCCTTTAAAAGTAGAACTGTTAAATGGCCAAAACTTGAAGCAGAACTCAGTACTTAGATTTTAGAGAACAGACAAGCAGGAAGTATAACTTACCAACTCATATAGCCATTGTAGATATTCAAAAAGCTTTTTATAATGTAAATAGAGAAAAACTATGGAAAATAATAGAAGAATATGGATATCCCAGACATCTAAAGTAATGAGAGGCCTGTATGAAAATTCCAATATGGTTATAAACACAGGTGAAGAAAAACCAAGCCATAACAATAGATAAAGAAGTCAGACAAGGTTGTGCATTATTACCCGCTTTATTTAATATACATACTAATGACATCTTCCTAAAATGGAAGCAGATTTGTAACAAAGGACTTACATTAAATAATCATACAGAGATAGAGGCTTTATTATATGCAGACAATGTAATATTAATACAGAAAAGTGAAGATGATTTACAACTTGCTAAATATGAATTAAGTTTAATATGTAAGGAGTATAATTTTAACATTTCTAAAAGAAAAAAAAAGAAAATGGCTTTTTGGGGTAAAAAACAAATGAAATCTAAAATTATTTTAGATAATCAGCCTGTAAAACAAGTCTCAAGTTCCGGGTACCTTGGATGTGAAATAGGTTCACAGAAAGAAAGGGGCATAAATCTAAAACTGTGAAGATTTCAAGTAATATGTGGAACATTGCACAATACTTCAAGAAAGTATACAAGAATTACATTTTGTAAAACAATGGCAAAGCCAGTGCTTTTTTGTGGAAATGGGCTGTAACAAATATGGAAAGTAAGAAACAAGGATCTGAAATGAAATTCTTCAGAAGAAGTAAAGGATGTGCAAAACTAGACCACATAAATAATGATGTAATAAGAACAGAGCTGAAAGTGCAATCTAGGAATGATTGGCTGTTAAATGTGGAGAGAATGGACTATGGTAGACTTCCGAAAATAGCTCTAAATTATAAACCAGCAGGTAGAAGAGATGTGGGCAGACCACAGAAAAGATGGAGAGACTTACTATGAAAAATGGAACAGACAGTGTGTCTAACCCATAGAGTAAAGATGATTATGATTAGCAGTAATTTCGTTTCTATGAAAATGATCATTCATCAAGCGAAATGATTCACAAGCACTTTTTCTTACTTATATTGCCTAAATACTTGTTGTACATGCATATATGTTATAATTGTTTTGCAGTAGATGTATAGATAAGACATTTTTTCCCTATAAAGCTTCTTAAAAAGTGGAGCATATCTTTTATGCTGGTTAGTCTTGTACGCTGGCAAATACAGTTAGCTTTTTTCATAGTAATTTCATGTCAGTTAATTTTATTACCCCTTAGATCTTCCTTTCATAGCTGTAGTCCTGCATAGTGAAGTATCTGCATTTGCTTTTTCTTTCCACACTGCTGAATAAATTGAGTCCAATCATTGGGTGGAAACATGAAAGGCAAATTTTTATTTTTTCTGTTCAGTAGCACTGTCATTAGTGTTACTTTCCATATGCATAGGCCTTGGTGTAACATATATATGGTCTATTTGTCTTCAAATGTGAGTTGTGCAAGGCCACCAGACCATTGCCAAAATGTGGCTATCCATGCTATGGCTCTCAAAGCTATATGAATACCTGGTTATATGGGCTATTCCATTTCAAATCAGACAAAAGATGACAAAATTGACCTGGCATTTTTTAAAATCATTAATAATTTCTAACGTGTCATTATCTCTGTAAAAGAAAACAATTGTGAGAAACTTGCCTCTTAAATGTTTCTAGTTTTCAAGTTAAAATTCAGTAAAATTTGTGTTATTTTCCAAATGAGACAACTTCTGGGCCATATAACTCAAAAACCTTACATCCGATTTTGGTAAACTATGATTCATTTTAAAGCTGAATGTTTATTGTTTTTTATGTATAACACTGACATAGCAATGATGACAATTTTTTAAAACCTTTTTCTTCGTTTATTAAATATAAATACCTTTTTTATAAACATTAAGCTTATATAGGTTTAAACCCCTTTTTATTGCACATTGATTGCAGTTATATGGAACCCCTTGTTTGAAACATGGCAAAAAAAATGAAAGAATAAATACTTAAGGTCGCACAGTATTTATGTATCTTTCAGTTGCCGCTTGTCATTAGAACAGGGGTACGACAACATCCTTTACGCGACTCATGGACCGGTGCATGATGTGGTGCAGCGTGATTAGGGATGTGACAGTTTCTTTTTTCTACAGCTGTCCATTGAAGGTGCCATAAAAATGTTAACTGATAATAGTTTCTGAACTCAAGCCTCAGAATCGTATAATTTTATCAAATTACGGTAACTTCAACCCTGAAGTAAGCTCTGAACCACTTGTTCATCATCGCTGCGATTTTGCAGAAGGCATTAACTTAACGTTTACTTTACATGACAGAAAATTGAGCCCCCCAAAAAATGCAAGGTTTCCTGCTGTCTGAAATGAAATGGAACAGTCCATACGACAAGTTTGTGGGTCCAGAGTGACAACATATTTGCAGACAACAACCCACTTCATTGACACCCCTTTCTGCGTCATGATTCATCCTAGAGAAACAGTAAGCCTGACCTCCATCACAATCATAAACAGTAAAATTAAATGTCAACAATTGGTGCTTATAGATTATTCTGGAAGTGCTGGCCACTGCTGCATATCAGCAGAAAATTAACTATAGGATCAATTTTAAACTTTTACTTGGTTATGTCCTTTGCTTTGTATGCCAAATCTCCTTTCCTGTAATGTTCTTAAATTTCTTTCTCCAGTTTACTTTTATCTTCTGAACGTTGTACAATGCATTAATTTTGTCATACATTTGATATATATTTCTTCAGTCTTTTTATGGAATAATTGAAATCATGGGGCAATTTTTCATAATACTTTTTTATTAATGGGTTCTGTGAATTTTCCTTCTTGTAGTTCTCAAATCCTGGAGTTAAAGCCCAGGATTATAGCAGATATATCTCAGTGATATCTCTCTTGTTGTGCATGGTTATTAGGTTATGTAAAGTGCGAGTTAGTTGCATTTGTATTCTGACAAAATGACAATAATCCAGTTACTTTTTCTGTCACTTTGTCTTCTTAAACTGACCCATAACAATGCTCTTATTGTTATTAACACAGTCTACAGTTCTTTGCAACCTTATAACTCATAGCCATTATGTCCTCTCATACCTTGACACACACTTCTCTTTCAGTTTACTCTGTGTAACAGCTGACTTTAGTGCTCATGCTTTCTAAACTGCTTCACAGAAAAACAACTCTGACGTGATGAATAAATGTCCTAGAACTATCTCTGTCAACAAGCATACATTTCTCTCAACGATGATTGTACACACCACACACACTGCTAACAGCTATCTCATTCAAAATTCACGACTGCATCAAAAAATAGAATACTGTAACTAGACAACAAAATTTGGTCCAGTTACTTCTGTATCACTTTACTGTCTTCTAAAATTGTACCACAAATATAGTTTTCTTCTCATTGTTAACACAGTGCAAGTCCTTCAGGCTATCACAACTCAGTTTTTACTTCTCATAACCTTGCTCAGTCCTTTTAGTGTCTTTCTTCACTTCCTGTGTCTCTCATAACCTAATTATGTTGTTATAATCAATCACTCATGATGTACCAATATGACAACACGCATGCACAGCTGCCTCATACTCACTGATACACTGACCGACTCATGTCCATAACTCAACTCTAAAAGCTCGCTCTTCTGGCTTACTTATATTCTGGGGATGATGTCACATGGATCTTTTTTGATTCCTACCCACACGCACTGGAAGTGACCCAACGGAAGTCTTGTTTACTTTCTTGAAACTCGTTTTGTTTCTGCCACCTTGATTGTTAAGTCATGTACACATAGTACAGCCGTGAGGCAGCCCAGTCTTGAATATCTTTGCCCGCTCACGAGCACAGCAGTGATGTGGAGTAGCTTGGCCCTATTCGTACTTTGAGTGCCAAGCCCAATGGTACAGTACTTTTCTTGTGTGGCACTCATTTATATAGACAAGAATGACATAGCACAGATTTTTCCTGAAATTTACCTTTTCTGGAACCTCTCGTATATAAACTGGCAGTAGAAAGTTTGTGAACAATCTGGAAATACTTTGATCTGCCATGCTCTTAGTCTTTGTTCTGACCCCTGCATTGTCGTCAGGCCATGCACTTATAGCAGTGGTGTGAGGTAGCTTGACCTTTAGTCTTTGAGGTGTAAACCTATGGCCAGCATCACATTGCTCCTTCCTCAGAACTGCTCGTCCAAACCAGCACTGTCATAGTTGGCCAGACTATCCAAATGTACTGCTATCATCTTCCCTTAGGGCAGCCTCTGGGTGTGGTAGACTATGCTATTGAACCTCTTCTCCACATGGCATGATCCTTGTCATTGTTGTTGGGTAGCACTCCTTGGTCCAAGTAGTGCGATGTGTACTGTCCTGTTTGACACCTCTGTGGTAGGCTTGCTGGTTGTGACAGGTCTTCATCCGGTTTCCCTTTACCCAGCTATGTTGACAGGCCATCCTGCACATAATATGAAACGAATGTAACCTCCACACTGAACACTGTGATACTCACGCTTGTTATAGAAATATTCTCTTTTCTTATTCCTCTAAATAAATGTAAACGGATATCTAGAATTTTTAAAGGTGCTAACGAACTTTGCCCCTTGCAGTGAAATTAGCTGCCAAGTTAGTGATATCAAGCTTCATATCATATGATACAGCATGAATGCCCAAGTGAAGAATAGCCAAAAGTGTTGCCTTATTGACTGTGGAACTCGAAACTTCTAGCTGTCGAGGATTCTATCCTCACCTTTCACAAGTTTATTTTCTGAAATACGAAATTAACAAATGTGTTTAATTCCCTACAGCTTTTCATCAGGAATGGAGAATTGGATGAAAGCACACTGGTAGAAATTGAGTTAAAGGGAACATGGCAACATTGTGTAGTGCTTGGAAACAAACAACATGGCAGCCTTGCTAGGTGCAAAGGTTGCTTCACGTTGAAGTAATCTACAACTGCATTCTGTTCTGTTTAATGTATCATTAATGAGATTATTCACTGGCATCCAGATCTTTTAACAATGCATTTTATGACCATTAAAACAGTATTTTACACTATTACATGCTTATATATTTTAATATGGGAATAGTCTACAAAATTTATAGAGATGCTTTTGAATGTGAATATTTAATAGGAAATATTAATTTTGGTAGGAATGATTGACAATTGAACTAGGCGTGTTCCCTCCTTTATTTTCAGCAATTGCAATTAATATCTTTAAAGCATTCAGTTATAAAATTGCAATCGTATGGAGCATTCGTAAGCCAGTGGAAAAAGTTACAATACTATGTGTAATAAAAGTACCTAAAAGAGGAGCTTTATCATAAATAGATTCCATTAGCTTGTATAATTTTATATTTCACATGGGTTGTATAAATAATGATGTTTCTGTTAAAAAAGAAAAAAGAAATAGGGAAATAACATTAAATGGGATTTGAACTAATGTTAGCCCACCACAGTTGATTTGAACAAACACGCCTTAGTCAGTTGCGCTATAGTGCACACTGATTAAATTTACGTTTGTAAGCCTAGCACCCAACACTGGAATAACTTTTAGTTTTAGTCCACAACTTAATAGAAACACAATAAGAACATTTTCTGCATGTGACTGAAGTTGAATTTGCAATGTTTGCCCATTAATGTAGAAGGATTGTTGAAATAATGCTTTTCAAAACAAATTGTGAGGTGAGTCCACAGCTGCCATGTCCTCTGAACAGCAAGGGAAGCATATGACTCTCATACCATCTATGCAAGTATGCCTGAGAATTAGATTACCCTTCGCACAGGTCCCACTGAAGTTGGGTATTTACTTTTGTGAATGATGATACAACCTACCGCATTCTCCCTCACAGTAACAAAAGGGCTGATCACGATATGTAGTCAGAACATAAGCAGCTGACTAACCACTATCATGAAATCAAAAGTTTGGCACTGATAATGAAAACACGGCACAAACACTTGTTTAGAGGGTTTGCAGGTTTATTGCTCTACCCAGTATGTATGTGGTAAGCTAAACCTTACATATTCCTAGTTACACTACTGTTTCTCAAATCTCAGACTTACAGTAGTGTTGCATTGAGTTATATTTGCGCCAGTAAAAATGTCGAACAAGAGGAAAAGATAAGTTAACACGACTATGGAAATTAAATTGGATGCGTTAAAGAGATTACCAAAAGGGAAACATTAATATGTAATAAATTTTAGAATATGTTATACTTTTTTGTTTCCTCTATTGTGATAGCACATACATTTATGTAAAATGCAGTACTATGAGTTGTGAATAACATATCCCTTATTCCCCAAAACTAGACATTGCAGTTACTTGACTTAGGTCGAATTATTAGAATTCCGCTGTATAAGTAATATTTCTTAAATGCAGTTTAAATAACAGTTCAACATCCTAGATTACTTTTTCTTAGAAATCACGAGGTACAGATTTTTATTTTAATTGTCTGGTATCTCTAATTCAGATGACCTCAAACATGCAATTCCAGTAAAATCTGGAAACATTTTGGGTTCAAATATACTACTTCCTCTGCCTTAAATACCAAAGCAATGTAAGAATATTGTTTGCAGTATTTCCTAAAAATAGTAAGTAATAGTATGTATAAGGGTTGGTAAAGAAAACGTAGTTTGTACATTGTCAGTTCATTAAAACTAGCATTCCTGTTTTGTTTTCAGTTGAAGGTTCTACAGTGCTACCTCTAAGAAAGGGCGATGTGGTTGAGCTGAAAGATGGAATTGTTGGGTCTTCTGTGATCTCAGGTGAATGGATAGTTGGGAGGAACGAGCGGAGCGGAGAAAGTGGCCACTTCCCATCTGAGAATGTTTATGTCATCCCAACACTTACTCGACCACCAGGAACTATTTTGGTAACTTTCATTTATAAACATCTGTACTTAAAGTGCTTATAATAATATCGGAAGTATGTGACTAATGAAAATACTTTTTTCAAAGGAACTATTCAAAAAGGAAGGTGCATTTGATGGCCATAGCAGCACACAAATCATTAATTTAACCCAAAGTCGGCGTAGACATCACACACTAGAGAAGTTTGGAAGCCAGAATTTCAGGTATTTACTTTATAAAATCATAACTTGAGTTTTTGTCTGTATTTAAAAGAATACTGAAAAGTACAAGCTTCTGAACATCTTGACTTACCCTTTCCCATAGTGTCCTGAATGTAAAGCATATTTGACTCAGCTTCTCAATATGGGTGTTCCATTGCAAGTATTCATCTATCCATGTTCCTAAGAATTTTGTACTGTTTACAAAGGTAATGGTTCTATTTTCAGATTGAATGCCAAGTTTGTATGATTTTGTGTTCCTTAAATGTCTAGAAGATATTGCTTATGTTTTATCTTTATTAATTAATTACTAGCTTATTTTTATGAAACCCAGACTGTAGTTGACTCTCTGACTCCCTTATATTTGTGGCTACTCATATTTTGTCACCACTGAAAGAGAGATTGGTGTCATCTGCGAAAAGGGTTATGTGACAATTATTAAGATGATTTGGTAGATAATTTATATAAAATAATAACTTACAACAGTATAACCTGTTTTGATTGATCAACAATGTCAAGTGGTTCAAACAATCAGTAACGCCAAGGTTACAATTGAAAAGATTGAACCAAGTGTATGGAGGGCCTCTAGTGGCTCCTAAACTATTTTGAGGGTTTGAAAACTTTATAAAAATTGGGCATAATCCCACTGGTGGGCAAAGATACTAGATAACAATATTGCATATTACGTTGATAAGGTGCAACATTTATCAAAATGGCAGATACACCTTAAATGATTCTGCAGTAGATGGACTGTGAAGACAGAATTTTCTTTATATAGCCAAAGTTCATTCAAAATTTTGTATTTTAAAGAATCAGTGCAACTAATTTATTTGCCAATACCTAAACAATTGACCTCACATTAAATAATTGTATATAATTTAAAATATAATTGCACATTTCAGTTTTTAAATTGAAAATTATTTATTTTAAAAATCTTGATTTGGGGGGCAGTAAATTGACACTGTGCAAATCCCCCCCCCCTCCCACCTTGTGAATGTCCTTTTCTTTATTTTAAGTGATGTAATATTATGTTTTTGTTTTCTAGGAGCAATTTAATCAATGTCTCTGTGTCAAGGGGCCATACTCTAACTTCAGCCAAGAGGTCTACAGCAGAACAGTTATGGAAACATTCACGTGAGCCTCTAAAGTTGCCACTACTGCAACGGGTAATGGAGCAAGATGAATTAGCTGCAGAAGCTTGTGCAATATTTACAGCTATACAGAAGTACATGGGAGATCTGCCAACAAGACGTTCACGCATTGGAAATGAGTTTACTGATAAGATATTCAGTGGCCCACTCAAACATGTAAGAGAAAAATATATTCTGTTTCTAGAGTCTCTGCACTTATTTATTTTACATAAACATTTAAAACAAACGATCTTTAATAGGATCTTCTCCGAGATGAAGTATACTGCCAGATTATGAAACAGCTGACATTCAACAGAAACAAAATGAGTGAAGAAAGAGGTTGGGAACTCATGTGGCTGTCATCAGGTCTCTTTCCTTGCAGCAAAAATCTCATGAAGGTAAACAGAATATTTTGAGCCAAAAGTGGAATATCATTACTGTTATCTTCCGAGTTAATTTATGCACTTGGTTTATTTTTCATCAATAATGTGACATATTGCCTAATTATTTCAAGAACTTACAGCAAATACTAAGATAAGTGGAGCTTTTAGTCTCTAAATATTTATTATATTTAAGATTTGTTGGAATAATTTGTACAAGAGTAGAGAAAGTCATGTGAGTGCAACATATCAAGAGTTTTATTACTATACTTCACTTGCTACTCCAGAACTTATTGGAAATGTTTTGGAAAATGTCTCCACATCGGCCTTGATTCACTGTCACATTTTCTTCTGTGAGTCATAGAAGGTATTTTGACTGGACACTACATGGTGAGATCCTTTTCATGCGAGATATCAAAGTTAATACATTGCTTGAGAGGTAGAATTGAAACTGAAAGATTCAATGCCACAGCTGGGATTTGAACCACAGACCCTCCGCTTTAACATTGAGTTTATTTCATGTATTGATGCACTCTAGAGCCAAAGCGCACAATTGTACAGTTACATTAAAACAAGTCCATTCTGACAGCTAAGTGCACACGTGTGTTTGATTGAGTTCTTATGGCAATGAACGTCATCCTCCATGGTCTAGGGGTAACATGCTAGCCTCTGGTTCCCTAGGTCATGGGTTCAAACCTGGCAGAAGGCGATGAATTTTTACAGGTATAAAATCCTTGGCATGGCTTCCTTCAGAAAGGAAGTAAGGCCAGTGGTCCCGTGTCAGATTTATGGCATGTAAAAGAACCTCAGGCTTGATAGAGAGGCCTATGGGCAAAATAAGTGGTCTTTCATGCAGTGTAGAATAGAACACTGAGAACACAGTCTATGTACCTATATTTCATAGGTACATGAATAATGGTGATTGTAAAGGAGCTCTTTCAGTGTACAATATTTTGTCAGATAAAAGAACCATATTACAGCAGGGAACTTAGAAGCCATGCTACATATAACATTTGAAATGTAAATGATAACAGTAGTATTTGATATTTTATTTCACTGCTTTTATTCCACTTTGAACCTTCTTTTTATACTGATACAATTTTTATTCACCATAAAATTGTTTCCTAATGATAATATGCTAGCATCGATTACTAATCCATTTTGCACCACCACCATCAATTCCTCTGATCTTCCCATAAAGTAAAAGAAAGTCTTTTAGAAATGTCTGTTGACAGTTCAATAAAAATAAAAATTGAAAATGTGTCAATCTGTGATTTCTGGTGTTATGCACACAAAGAGTGCACTGAACTTAGTGACACTGCCACACCTTCATCCATTCCCCTCTACTTATCTGTGTGAGTTGCATTGACAGCAATCAAAATAAAACCAAACTAAGAAATTGCTTGAATCCAGAATAACGATTGATATTTGCACTAACAAAGATTCAACCAAGAATAGAGGAGCTGGTTTCAGAAAACAAGCTCAGCCATCTCTTTAATGGGGCAGAAACACAGGCAAAGTCATATACATTTTGTGTATTGCTGTCTGTAATGTAGTTCCTCTATTCATTTTATACATTTGCAGCAAAATCCTCCTTTTTGCAGTATTTAATAAATTATAAAATTTTAAATTTATTTCAGAGGTGGTTATCAATAATTTGAATTAGGTAAGGATAACTCTAGGGCTAGACTTAGAGGTATGGGCTGGAATATAAAATTGTATATTTTGGTTGAATACTACTGGTCTATAATATCATTGTTGATGAAAACAATACAGTTTTAAATAATATCTTCGCCACAGACTTAAATATACAGTGTAATAATACTCTATTGTTGATGTTCACATTAAGTGATTCACTCAGCTGATATTAATATACTTATTTTCTTTGATTCAGGATTTGATACAGTTCCTAAGGACACGTCAACACCCTGTAGCCAAAGAGGCAATTAATCGCCTACAGAAAACAATGAGAAATGGACAGAGAAAATATCCTCCACATCAGGTTGAAGTAGAGGCTATTCAGCACAAGTCTACACAGATATTCCACAGGGTATACTTCCCAGATGACACAGATGAGGTAGTGTGAGAAATTATTTACCCACCTAATCTCATCATACCTAGATTCAATTTTGAGTCAAATGACCTTCTAACCTTCACCCATTTTTGGTGCTTTCTAAGATATATCTAGAAATATGTTCTACATAAGCTTAGGAGTCTTTATTTGACTCAAAATTGCTTTATTGTGCTTCCAATTAATGTTTATTCATTAATTAATATTGTAGCAAAATGACAATAAATAACAGTCCAGTTATTTCTTCTCACCTTATTTTTCTTCTAAACTTTTGTACAAAAATGCAGTTCTCTTGTGACACTAACACAGTCTACAGTCTTCCATGATATTACAACTCACAACCTGGTCCCGGCTGTCCTTTGTTGTGTTGCCGCTGCCGTGGGCCAGTGTCGCAATATTGTTTTTGAAAGTGCTTAGTAAGTCAGGGTTTAGTTCTTAGCCAGTGTTATGTATTTACTTATTGTTAAGTCAATTTTTGACATTAATCACCTTTTTAATAAGGAAAGCATGTGTCAGGAACTATTTGCTCCCATCCTTGGTTCCTAGGAATGTTATAAAATAATTCGGAAAATAAGAAACAAAAAGAAAGCTAGCCCCCACAAGAACTAATATTAATACTAAAAATCAATCCTGTGTTGGATATCACAAAAGCTGATCAAGGAGACATGGTAGTAAATGGAAAAGAACTATGTAGAAAGGGTGGAAACACTTTTTAAAGGAATATACCAGATTAGTTGTAAGGACAAAATATTGACATTGGGAAAAGTAAAAGAAACAAGGACAAAAGAACACAAGGAACATAATGCAAAAACAGTAAGAAATCAGCAGTAGCTTGGCATTTTTGGAGAGACCAGTGTATCATAAACAGAGATCTGATAATACTAAAAAGCATTTTGGAAAATACAGTTTGGGAAAACATTTACATCTGCAAAAACAGAAAATGCATTTTCAATTTTGAAATCACACAAAGGGACATACTTATGCACAGGTTCAGCCAGTCTCCACCAGGGACAGACCAATCACCGTGATGAATGACACAGGCAGCTGAACTAGGAACTGAGGATGGGAGCAAATAGCTCCTTAAACATGTTTTCCTTCTTAAAAAACTAAGTGATGTAGTCAATGAAAAAACTGAAGCTATTGAAAATCAAGCAAATATAATAAATATTTAGACTAAGCTTTACTTACCAAAGATAAGTGAAGCTTAGTTCTTAAGTGTTTAATATATTTGTTTAAAGTGATGTAGTGTAAAAAATTGACTTAGTAATAAATAAATGTTAATGCACATCACTGTCGTAAGTCCAACAATGCAATGTTATGTAGGAATATTTGAGTTGACTTAAAGACGCTTTTAGTTTCACTTACTTTTCTCCAGAGGAGTTTTTAAGACCACCATCTATCATTTCTATATTCCACCTGATATGCCACCTCCCATTCTGTTGTACTGGTCTGTAAATCTTTCTCAATATTTTCCTTTCAAATGTACTAACTACTATGTTATCAAGCACCACACGACTGTATAAGATAAGCAAATGATCGTGATACCTGAAAATGGTGGTATACATATCTAGGCAACAGTTGTCCAGATGATGTGATGTTCACTTTAGTATAAGAATTTTATCTCCATAATTACATATTAGAGACCCCTTGTTGCAGTGCATTAAATAAGTATTGTCTAAACAAGCCTATCTGCCGTCAGACAAAAGGTTTACATTTATTTTTAAAGCAAGGTGTATGTCAGTCTGATAGAATATATTAACTGTCCAATTTTTAGAATTCATTTATGATATAAAACTTTGCATTATTTATAAAAGAACATTTCCTTCACCAGGCATTTGAAGTTGACTCAGCAACAAGAGCCAAAGATTTCTGCATTAACATCTGTGACCGCCTAGATCTTCATTCTAATGAGGGCTTTAGTCTGTTTGTCAAAATATGGGATAAAGTGTTTTCTGTACCTGAGTCCAGTTTCTTTTTTGACTACGTAAGAATGCTAACAGACTGGATGAAGAAGGCACGCCCATCTCGCAGTGGTAAGAGCATTCCATTTGGTTTAAACTTTATTACATTGAGCATTTCAGTTTAGATTATCAATCTATATAAAGCATCTCCTATTGTTATTTTTAGCTGGGACTGTGAACTACCAGTATCAGATATTTTTCATGAAAAAACTCTGGCTAAACACAATTCCTGGAAAGGATAAAAATGCTGATCTTATATTCCACTTTCCTCAAGAAATGCCTAAATATCTGAGAGGTAAGTACTGTATTAAATAGTTTTTTCTAAAGAAAAATAGCAATTATTTAGTTATTTATTTGTGGTAGGCTACAAACTAGGTTATGGCCTTGGAAGCAACACTTGTTCTTCACTAAGCCACAACTGCAGAACCTAATTGGTTTAAGTAAGTCCACTTTCCTTTGTTCTGCTCCAGAACAGTCAAAATGTTTTAGATCCTCTTCCTCTTATAAATCAGATAAAGTCTCTGATGTACCTGCTTCCCGTAACCATTGGATCTCCATACCCCCAATCTCAGCTGTGCATCCCTTCTGTTAAAGTTATTACAGTTACCTACATATGATTCTCTCTTAGAATCAGTAATTACATTAAAGAAGTTCTTGTCTTTCCTGTCGCATATATAATTTGTATATCCATATCCACCACCAAAATCCTCTTTTCAAGTTGTTTTTAGTAGCCCAGATATCTCTTTTCATTTATTTGTGGTTCATGACTGTTTTATTCCTGTTAGTCTCCTGATATTTTAAACAATCTTTAGGTATATGCCCTTCAGGAAGTTGTTCAATCTAGTACTTCAGAACCCTTTTCATAATTATTCCCTGTACCACAAGTTTCTCCTTTTCTGCTTTTTATTGCATCTAGGTTAGCAAAATATCAGGGAAATTTTAGCATGCCATATTTCATCGCATAATTGTTGCGATCGCATAAGGGTTGCACCTTGATTTATAGACAAGCAATCAGGAATTAGGCATTTCACCACATAATTGTCGTATTTATTCTGGGTGTTTATCATTGAGAAATATTGAAAAATAACATGCTGCCACCGCAACCTATTAAGGAGAGGGTAGAGCATATGCAGCATATTTTAATATATTCTTCATTATTGAGGAATGTCATCAGTTTACCAACTCCTGAGATGGTGGCTAGCCCATCAATGAATCTGATTGGTTCAAGTACCTAAAGTGTGGGAATCAGCAGACATACTGAGAATGCAGCAAGAGATGTGAACTATTTGCTTTGCGTGCACTGAGTCAATAACCATCTTATTCTTCAATTGTGGATAGCTGTTTGTTTCTACAGTTATTCTAATGAGTGCTTATGTATACTAAATGTTCACATGTTCACATATATCTGTTACAATAATCTTCACTTTTTGTTTACCTATTTGAACTTTTTTCAAAATTACGGACTTTTTCAGTCGTTTGATAACATTGACTTGTATTCAATGGCAGTGTGTGAGCCACTGCTATGAGACTCATCTTGGATACTCGTTTTCCCATCTTTGGAATGTTTCATCCATCTCCTAACACTGCTAGCACCCATGCAGACATCTCCATAGGCACATTGAAATCTGAAGTGAATAAGTGAATTTCAGCAGCACATTTTCCCCCTTTAACAAGGAATTCAGTTGAAACAAAACATTGATGTCCACCACTTTGGAAATATTGCCTTTGGTCATGTGAAAGAAGCTAATGACACACAATATGGCAACATGTGGTGTAATGTCTGTAGATTATGATCTTGCACTTCTTTTGTTACAGTGTTGGATTTTGAATTTTAACAATGACCCAGTATGGCCCTTATATACAAGAAATGTAACATAGAACTTACATGATTAGTGAGTCTTTTGTGCAATTGCTTATTAATCTTAAGATGGATCATCCATCATTTTCAGTTAACCATCAACCCTACCCCTTTCATTGAAATGGATAATCAAGGTTCTACTGAAAATGTAGAAAGAAAATGTTATAAATTAGGATAATGAAATTTTTTAAGACAGTTAATAAAATGGAACTTTGCTGTTAGATAAACTACTTCTACAACAAAATTAGATGAATAAATGATTTTTAGCTAATTTTTATCAAAATTAATGTTTAGAAAAAAAGTGCTTTTGGATTGATCAGTGAGAATGATGTGGATTGATGGTTACTTCCTTAATGATGTTGGTGGGAATGCAAAAGGACATCTATTACGTTATCCCATAAAAAATGTTAGTTTTTTAATTGGGTTGCCATTATCTTGAAATGCATTTTGTCTTTTGTTTGCTGTAGGTTACCATAAAGTTGTTAAAAGTGATGCTATTAAGTTGGCTTCACTGCTGTATAGAACAAAATTTGGAAACAGTAAAGCTGAGCTACAACTAGTGCCGTAAGTATATTATTTACTTTATTGGGATAAAGTGGACCATAAGTCTACCAATAATACAAATTCTTTAATTAAAAAGTTTGTGTAACAGTCGTAACTACTTCTTAGTGTTACTTTCTCTACTGGTAAGGAGAGGAAGTATTGTATTCCACCCAAAAATTTGATGTCGAGATTTCACCAGAAATATATGTTTTGAGACCCCCCGAATCCAAAAAAGGAATTTTTAGAAAAAGGTCCGTGTGTGGTGTGTGTGGTGTGTGTGTGTGCGCATGTGTGCGTGTGTGTGTGTGTGTGTGCGCGCGCACGCACGCCTAACTCAAAAACGAAAAGTCGGTTAAAAACCAAAGTTGGTATTTAAGTTTAATGTCCTTCAAGATGCGACACAAAGATTTTGAAGAAAATAGCCCCACCCTACACTACCCTTTACATGGAACATTTTTCGAAAATTTTTATTTTCTTGAAAATGGCTCTAACGATTTTGATTAAAATGTCATATGTTTGAGATATTTTTATGACAAATTAAATGTATATCTTGAATTTTCAGGCTATAGCCCCTGTAGCCGTATTTACTCTGGACGACTTTTGCATAACTGGTAAACCGTTAGAGGTAGACCAAATCATACTATACAAAAAATGTAGCTCTTGCTAAAGTATACAATTTATGTCTGAATAAATTTTCTTGTAAGGTGAACCATTTTGGAGATATTCCTTGTTATGTGTGTGAGTTTTGGAAAGCTTATAACTTTCGTGAAATGGATCATCGTTGTTCATTTTTTATATCTTAAGTGTGCAAAGACAAGAGAATCTCAAAGCTTTAAAACATTTGACTACCGCACAAAGCCTATTGTATTCTAACATTCCTTTTGCAGTTACATGGAAATAAGCAATAAGATAGTTAAGATAAACATTTGTACAAATTAACACGAAGAAGATATAGGAATAAGAGTTTGTAAGAATGGTTAGTACAAGAGTAGGGAAAGTCACGTGAGTGCAACACATCAGATGTTTTCTCATAGTTATTATCATACTATTATTCATGCAGAAGCTTATTCCTAAATTTCCTGTTAATCATTTATAATTTACTTACACATTACGCCCCCCACCCTTGTGGACAGGTATGAGCTGGCAAGTTGACCTTTGAGACCACTTGGCATAACTAATAGATGAGCTTTCCTGGCTTCCCCCCATGGCTAGGAGCATGTGACTCAGAAAACATTTGAAGTCAGCTGTACTTACTAGTTTCCAAATTATACTGTTCTCTACTTTGTTCTTAGCTTCTGGTATGGGCTGTGTCCAGTTGGCTGTTCTCACATATGACAGTTTTATTATATATTTGTTTTATTACTTTTTTATATTTTATTTATTTAATATGTTTATTTATGTAATCCTTTCCTGTCATTTTTCTCAAAATGTATATTTTTTCTGTGGAATGTTATTGTAATAATTTGTAGCCTAATGTTGTATTCCCCCTACTTTATTAAACAGTAAAGAAAGTAAACTTATCTCAGTTATTATTTATTTATGCAAACAAACATACTGTTGGTGTTTTTAAACAAGCCTCAAGCCGTGTGTGGGCAAAGTTTGAGAGGTAGAACATTGAATTTTTAAGTTCCAGTTCTACCTCTCAAATTATCTCAGTTAATTTGATTTCATTAATATTGCAGCCAAATGCTGAGTGAGTTGGTGCCTGCAAACCTTTTAAAGCTGCAAAGTGGGAATGACTGGAAGAAAACAATATCCATGGCTTTCAATCAATATGCAGGTGTGTGCAAAATAACAAGTTTCAGAAAATAAGCATTTTATCTATTTGAACACATCCCATTTTTACCAAGATTTTAGTAAAGAAAGCTTTAGCATCAGGCTCATTATCTGACAAAGTTAAACATGATTGTGCAATATTTTCAGCTATATTGTATATAGTGTATTAGTGTTTTAATTTGTTTACATTAATTAATATACCATGGCTAAGATTAGATACATAATACATCCCTTTAGGCAAATCTATGAAATTCAGAGAAAATTGGCTTTGATTTTAGTCTCTTACAGAGAATTTTACTTCAGAGAAGTTGTGATAAATGAATTTGATATATCGAGCTGAAATGCCGCAAATCTGACATGTGTTTTGCACCTAACCAGAAAATTGCCATCAGCATTCCTTAATTCTGTAATCTTGCCAGGCTATTTCAGTGTTCCAGTTATTTATTAGACATTGTTTAGGTGCAATAGATGGTAGATTTCGGGCTTGTAAGCCGTGATCCAGTCAATGAATTTTCTGACGTTTTGCCCAAGACTGCGTTGGCCATCTTCAGAGAATGACTCATAGCTGGTTGACAACTAGAGGGTGGTAATTACTTAATTTGTTTTAATGAAGTTTGGCCTGGTGCCAGTACATTAGGCGGGCAATTGATGGAGCGCCCTGCTTATATATAGGTGAGAGGGACCATCTCTCATCTCCTGTTGGTTGTCCGTACGTCAATTACTATTATGTGGCTGTGGGAACTACCACATTATTGGTTTTGTTGGTGTTCCGGGGCTTTGGTTTTGTTTTGTATTGTCTATCACTGACACCCAGGCTGTGTGTATACGTGCTGTTTCTTCTTTTCTGTTGAAGTTATTCTTATGTTTATGGATCTCAATTGCTTCTCGATACAGCCGTGCGTGATAGTATGCTGTATTCTCCAGAACTTGAGTGTCGTCAAACTTGATGTCATGGCCCGTTAAAAGCGCATGCTCTGCTACTGCCGATTTCTCTACGTGTCTTTGCCAGCAGTTGCTTTTGTGTTCCTTTAGGTGGGTTTTTATGCTGCATTTGGTAGCGCCAACATAAACTTGGTCGCAGCTACATGGCATTCAATAAATCCCCTGTGTCAGCAAAGGGTCCCGCCTGTCCTTTGCCGATCTCGAATGTTTTAGTTTCTTACTTGGTTTAAAGATTGTTTTTATACTGGCTCTTTCCAGTTGAACACATTGGAGGACATTTAAAAAAAAAATAAAAAAGAAAGATTTGACACAGATTTGGTAGATGGTAGATGGTAGATTTCGTGCATCCCATATTTTTAGTGTTCCATGGGTGATGTCACTTTGCCAGGAGGCATAACAACTAGATGATGTAACAGTGACTTAGTGTTCAGAATCCTGTTGTTTGTGGAGTTGTGTGAAAAGCAATGAAAATAAGTGTATTTATGTGATTGAGGCCATAGCACGAATATAAATGAACAAATAACAAAGGAAACTGCTTAAAAGAAACTGAACGAATAATACTGCTACAATATTAATGCCACATTTCTGGACCACCATGAGCAGTTCAGAAACAGTTTTGTCGTATATCACTGAGGTGATTGCACTAACTGGTGGTAGGTTTCAAGTAAATGAAGACTATATTACAAAGTCTGTTTCTAGAAAATAACTTATTTTTCTCTTATAATAAACAAGGCAAAAATAATGTGGGAAATATTTTTTGATGGAACTAGAACCTCTAGCTTCCTCTTCTTTTTTATTGCTGTTTTGTCAAGAATGAGATTAGCAAGTGGTGGCAATCCTATTGAGTGATTTTACTTAAAAATGGATCCCATATTTATAGCAGTAAAATTTATTTTTCAGGAATGGATGCTGAAGATGCCAAAATAGCATTTCTCCAATATGTGCATACATGGCCAACTTTTGGTTCAGCATTCTTTGATGTAAAGCAGACCACAGAAGGCAGTTACCCAGAGATAATAACCATAGCAGTTAACAGGAAAGGCATCATGATTATAAATCCTCACACCAAAGTAAGTTAATAAGATCTCTAACAGAACACATGCTGGTAATGAGAAAATACTGCAGTAGATTGGTAACAATAACAAATGTGCTGCATAGTTAGCTTGGAATAGTCGTCAGAGATGGTGGAGTTCCTGAAAACACAGTGTTTGCAACCTTGATTTAGAGGAATTGACTACCCCATGTAAATCATTTCACAGATCACAATAGGGAATGTTAGGTTGGGGGCATATATTAAAGGAATCAGAAAGAATTGTGTGCTCTTTTAGAGTCCAGGAGAGTTAGGTTATGATTATCAATGAAATCAGCAATTAGCTCGCCTCTTGCACATGCCCGAGTTGAGCCCCAAAGTGGGTGATGGACATTGACCTCTCTTTTGGGTAATGTGCCTTTAACTGCCATCAGTTGCATCAGTTCAATTTCTCTTATAATAAACAAGGCGAAAATAACAAAAATATTCCAAAACTTCTTCAGTTTTAATAGATATTTCTAACAAACCAATGGATTAGCTATGGGTAATCCACTTTTACACTGTTTGGCAGAGCTATACTTGAGCTATTTAGAAGCACAAGATGGGAATGAAGGTTCTCGAAACATGTCAATTTTTGAAAGTAAGAGATATTGTAAACAAAACTTAGCTTCAGTTAAAAATGAAGCTATTTTCATTAATACGTCAAATTTGGCAGATTTGGCCATCATCAATCTTGATTCACTGAATATGTTTTGGAGACAGCAGTCCCTGAAACATGTTCCACTAAGTTCTGGTACAGAAACTGAAGTTAGAGTAAAAAAATTATAAACCTTACATAGAAATTTAAAAAATGTATAATCTTCATTTTGCCACACAGTATATGGATGCACAAACAGATGGAATTTTAACATAATGTGATGCTTAAGAGGTAGAACTGGAACTTAAAAATTCAATGCCACAACTGGGATTTGAACCACAGATCTTCCGCTTGCCGGGCGGACGCTCTAACCACTGAGCTATTGTGACAAACTGCCAGAATGGTATTAAATTCTCAAGCCAGTTCGTATTTCTCCTGGTAAACCACAAAGGCAGTCTCACATCAGAGACAATTACCCCAATGGTGACTTACTATTGCAAGTACTTTATATCCCAGGATTAAATAACCTTCACATGGTAATTATTATTTATTTATGCCAACAAACTTACTGTTGGTGTTTTTAAACACACAAGCCGTGTGTGGGCAAAGTTTAAGAGGTAGAACTGCAACTTAAAAATTCAATGCAAGCGGAAGATCTGTGGTTCAAATCCCAGTTGTGGCATTGAATTTTTAAGTTCCAGTTCTACCTCTTAAACTTTGCCCACACACGGCTTGTGTGTTTAAAAACACCAACAGTAAGTTTGTTGGCATAAATAAATAATAATTACCATGTGAAGGTTATTTAATCCTGGGATATAAAGTACTTGCAATAGTAAGTCACCATTGGGGTAATTGTCTCTGATGTGAGACTGCCTTTGTGGTTTACCAGGAGAAATACGAACTGGCTTGAGAATTTAATACCATTCTAGCAGTTTGTCACAATAGCTCAGTGGTTAGAGCGTCCGCCCAGCAAGCAGAAGATCTGTGGCTCAAATCCCAGTTGTGGCATTGAATTTTTAAGTTCCAGTTCTACCTCTTAAACTTTGCCCACACACGGCTTGTGTGTTTAAAAACACCAACAGTAAGTTTGTTGGCATAAATAAATAATAATAATGTGATGCTTTTGCTAATAGTTTGTGAACACCACAAAAAATCAAGCTCTGCAAAGTGACTGATTGTCTTTTGCTTTGAACAATTCAGCATTCGTGCATCTTGTGCCAATGATTATTGTCATACCTCAATCTACAGGCTACATATTTTCAGTATGTAAAGAAAATTTTGCACCTATGCCATAATGCTGAAGTTATGTTTGCTTTAGAAAATTAAAAAAGGCAAATGGTTTCAATCCTTTTCCATTAAACAGCAAATTTAATTGATAAAAACTAATTTTTGACAAATTACTTGAACATGTCTCATAAAAAGATTTGTAAAACAATTTTTTTGTGGAGAACCTATCTATAATTTTCTTAGAAAATGAAACATATGATACCTCAATTTTAAGGGTACTTTTTATTTCTTATTCTTGAAAAATGTCATTAACTGGGCATGATTTATTTTGAATGCCACCTCTGTGGTATCTTAACAAATGTGTCTCTTTACAAAGTGCAACTTCAAATTTAATATTTTCACTTGCAATTATTAATTCACATATGCAGGAAATCTAAGCACGGATGTATAAATTGTTTACAGGAAATTCTAGCACTACATCCATTCAGCCAGATCTCCAATTGGTCCTCTGGCAACACATACTTCCACATGTCTATTGGAAACCTTGTCCGAGGCACCAAGTTACTATGTGAGACTCCATTGGGTTACAAGTTGGACGACCTGCTAACATCCTATACATCTGTGTTGCGCTCCAGTATGGAGGTGAAGACACACCTGTGAAACATTTCTCAATGCATTTTCTTACTCATATATCTAAATGAGCAGCTTCAGCAACACTAGTCCCATCAGAGATAATGGAAGTATCAAATCCGTCTTTCAGAAACCTACCTCAATGCTACTGCAGGAGAAACCATGTGGAATAAGAGGATCACATAAAAACAATCAGCTACCAGTTTCAACTGCAAGGTCTAGAAATTGAAGCCAGAATACTGCAACAGCAACAAGTATATGAGCAGTGGTGGCTCATACAAAAATGTACTAATGTGCTACAATATTTTTTCCAACATAACATCACAAGTTTCTAACATACAATCCAGCAGCTCATTTTGGATGTATGTAAAAACTTGATCACCAGTTACATGTTCTTTCTGTGTACTGTCTGTATCAGAAGTTAAATGTATATAAAAATATATATATCTGGATTTTTCGATGTTTCTGTCTTATCATGCCCTCTTGAAGTCAGCTTGAAAGTACCATAAAATTTTATGCAGTCAATAATTCTAGAGTACATTTTTTTTCCTGTCTGCTAGTTGTTTCACTATCTTGCCGTGATAGACATGACTTAATATTGTTGCAATATTAGCATTACCTAATGCACTAAGATCAAGTGGGCTATTTATATGCAAATTATTTACCCTATGTTTCCTTATTAATGCATTACTATGCCTAAGATCTGTCAATCTGTCATAGCCTTCCACCCCATGCTTTGCTGTTTCCAAATAACTACCATGAAAGGGAAAAAAGTGTATTCCACCCTTAGATCAAACCCTCAGATTATCTGTTTTCATATATTTTTGTACTAAATTTCCTTGTATACTTTATGGCTAATAATGAGGATGACCTTTGGGTGTTGCTTCACCATGCTTAGACCTCAAAATAATACACAGTAAACACAAGATCACATATGCCCACATACAAACTAACAATAATTGTATAAAGAACAATAGCTATAACCCTAAACTTAAGTTGCCATTTGCAACTGTCTTGTCAACAGATTCCCCTCAGAATATGACAAAGAATACCAGTAGATACTTCATATAGTCTCAGTCAGTGGTTACAATGAACTGATGAACAAGATCAAAAAACACAAAAAGCGGTTAGCAATACAACAAATCACCATGTTGTCCACAGAAAACTAAACTTTACACATTTTTGCATTTAATTTGAAAGGGATGGGGCAACATTTTCTTAATTTTTAAGGAATAGCACTTTGAAAGTGTTCACATCGTGAAATCATACCATTCACGGGAATAATGTATTGATAGTTTTGAAAGGTTCATTAATATCCATTGTACATGATTTGCAGGTATAATTTCTTTTTAGGGCTGCTATTTGTAGGGTCAAAAGTCAGTACTTTTAATACCATGTCACAGAATACTGCGACTTGGCACTTTATTGCTCCAAAAGGAGTGACACTTATCCTAGGAATATTTTTATGATAACGAAACAATGCCAATATTTAAACTATTTTAATCAGAAACAAAAAATATCATCTATATTTAGTTGAAATAACATTTCCGGCAATAATATTTAAATTAGTAGCACTGAAAATCTCGATGGATCTGGCAATTTACTGAAATCAACATAAATCCGTCATGGAAAGGTCTGTTTGTATCTTTACACTATGATGTTCTTTTCAACTTGTGGAATTTAGGTATAACTGCACACGTATAACATTAGAACTAACATCAGTTCCTCTTTTCTTACACTTTACTTCATTAGTTTCTTCAGAGTCAGGAAACAAGCTGAGATAAAACTGGTGATAGACAGGTGGGATATAATCCATGAGTTTCAACACATCTTGCAGTTTATTTTTCTGTACTTTTCACACAGTAGTGTACTTTTTTGAAGGCCAGTGTTGTGGTTTTGCCTCTTGTTCGTACGTTACAGTCTTCAAAATCCATACTCACTCTTAAAATACAAAATGATTATCCTGGTTTGTGGGCCGTGGTCTAGTAGAAAATCTCCTTCCAGACGTTTCGTTCAAAACTGCATCAAACGTCCTCAGTGGTGTGACCGTCGTACTCTGTTACTTTCGGCGATGACTGCTTCGAACAAAATGTCTGGAAGCAGATTTTCCACTAGACTACGGCCCGCAAGCCCTGATAATCATTTTGTATTTTATGACACCGGCCATGAAAGCTTACGCAATTTTATCATATTCACTCTTGTTTTTAGTTTGATAAACCACGGATTACTTAATTAAGGAAATTGAAGCTATTAACAGTGAAGCAACAAGATTCTAAAGTAAGAACAAAATTAGAAACTAAAAACTTCATTTATCTTAGTAATATTGCAAGTTCGGATATTGTTTAGTTTAGGTGACGCGAGCACTTGGTCAGAATTTCGGCTAAGTCCAACTCGGCAGTGTGTACGAATGGTCACGAAAGTTGCCGAAGTTGCTGTGTTAATTCAGCGCTGCCAACAGCACAATTTCCCCAGGAGTTTGTTGCCAATAGTAAGTTTGAATGTTTTAGCGGGACCCGGCAGTATGCTGGTGACCTTCTTAGAAGCATGTTGTGAGAGTGCAATGGATCGCTTCATTAGCATAGTGGATTTAGCGCCTCTGTGCTATAATGAGGAGGAATGCATGCAATTTCCTTATGACGAGGGCCTGCTGAGAACTCGAATGCTATGCAGGTAATGTGATGCCGTGTTACACCCCGTGAGGATATTATAATATAAACATAATAAATATAATACGTAATATTATATATAAATAATATATATAATATAAATGTAATAATAAATAATAATATAATAATATAGTAATATAAAATAAATAGAAAAAGAACGAGCCAGCATTTCGTGGACCCAGTAACAAGGCAATAACGATAATGTACACAATAATTTCCACAACAATAGTATGGAGTCGCACTAGCGATATATCTGTGTGAGCAAAATAATGCACACAATATCTGGCTGGCAAGTGCTAAGTCACCTATTCAGCAAAATAATAATGTACACGGAGTAGCGCTAGCAGTATGTCTGTGGCGGCAACGATGCGAGTGCATTTGTGTTTAATGTGTTGGCAACGAAAATTAGTGTAGTGTAAAAAGCAATGTTGGCAGATGTGAAATCGTCTGCTAGTGACAGCTAGCTCATGCACCGAAACCTAGTGGCGATTCTGAAACTACTGTCGGCGCATGCGCAGTAAGTAACTTCGGACTTAGAATCTGGCCGGCAAGTGGCAAGTAACCTAATCTAAACTTGAGCCGCAAGTTCTTTGGTGCAAAGCTGACAATGTTTCAAGTTGACTCCAACTCATTCTCAAAGCTATACAAACAAATTCGTTACCAAAGCTACTGATGTTCATTTTAATCACTAATGTCTGAAAACAAAAAAACATTACTGATGATGGTGTTTCAAAATTCATAACACAGTTCCTGTTTTTTAAAATATATATTTTTTCCCAAACCATTAAATCTATAGGTCCACTTAATTGTTTTAATAATTTAACTTCTGGGTTAATTTCATGATTAAATGACCAAAAATGATCTGCCACAGCTGATTTATCAGTTTGTTTATATTTAATATTTCTAAAATGCTCTTTTATTCTGGTTTCTAAATGACGTTTAGTTTTACCAATATAAACCTTATCACAATCCAAACAGCTAAATTGATAAATGCTAAATTTTTTTATAATTTGGTATTTTATCTTTTTTAGAAAAATTTAGTAAATTTTGTATATTAAATTTATTTTGAGGGACCAAATTTACTCCATATTCTTTAAAAATCCTTATAAATTTTTTATTGGACCATGGATGGCAAGTAAACTTTTTAAAAAATACAATTTTTTTTTTTTTTTTTTTTTTTTGAGGGTAGAAACCTCTTTAACAGCTTTTTGATTCTAAATTTTTCTGTCTTTTTATGTATAAAATCTGTCTTAAAACCATTAATTACTGCAGTGTTAATAATGTGTTTATATTCTGTGTCAATTTTTTTATTAAGGGGTATATTTATTAACCTATAAATTAAACTATTGAAAAAAAGCAAATTTATGTGCAAAAGAATTAAAACTTTTATTTTTTATGTAATTATCATTGTGAGTAGATTTTCTATAAATACCAAAATTCAATTTATTGTTATGTCTTTTAATTTTTAAGTCCAGGAACGGAAAGCATCCATTATTTTCAGTTTCCCTCACCAAGTCCATGATCTAGGGTAGTCCGGAGTGGTTGTAAAGGATGTAAGACGGGAATCTACGGCCAGTATCATATATTGTGTTGCACGCGTGTGCAACACCAGGTTCCCTGCATGGCTTGCAGGCACCCCCGGTAACAGAGGAGCCTCTCCAACAACAGCACAAGTCCTTCCAAGAGAAGCTTGGAATCAAAATTCTAAATTTTAACCTCCATCTTTGGATTCACACACCAGCAGTGCCCAACGAATGTTTCACACTGAAAAGCAGCCGTTCAGGAGCAAAGTTGCTACCTCCTTTCTACCCTCAAACTTAACATCACCACCACCCTGCAAAACCCCACATCCTGTCAGAAAGTGGTTAAGCCCTAAAAGGGCAGGTACACGATTGACACACCTCGAACTGTTCTCAGCCTGCCAACAGCGGTATGGTATGGTATTGTATTATCTTAGGACTGAATTTCTTCCGTCATCTTTTTTATGGTAAACTTCAACAACTTTTATCTCCGCATTTATATGGATGATGTGTATTATAATTTCATCATACAGAACATAATAATTGTGATTTCTATTATTCTTTATTATCTAAATTATTGAAATGTGGCCAAAATTTCCTAGAAAGCAGGCCAACTTCAGTCACGAAAGAAATATAGTGGAAAAACGATGTTACACTTGCCTGTGTTTACTTCGCTCGCTATAAATGTATTGTTTAATGCTGTACTTGTTTTGAAACCAGTGTCTCTTATTCCTGTATCTTCTTTATATTAGTCGAGATAAACATTTGCAGAAATTATCTTTTTGTTTATTTCCTTGTAGGTACAAGGGGAATATGAGAATACAGTAGGCTTTGAGTGCTAGTCAAATCTTTTAAAGCTTTCAAATTCTGTTCTCCTTGCACGACTAACATAAAAATTAATAACGATGGTCCATTTGATGAAAGCAAGTTTTCCAAAACTCGCACAAGTAACAAGGAATATCTCCGAAATGGCTCACTCTGCAAAAATGCATTTGAACATGGCTTGTGTGTTTTAGTGAGATCTACATTTTTTGTATAGTAAGATTTGGTGTGTCTCTAATGGTTTACTAGTTATGCAAAAGTCATCCAGAGTAAACAGGACTACATAGGTTATTGCCAACAAATTCAAAATATACATTTCGTTTGCCATAAGAATATCTCAAACAAGCGGCATTTTAATTAAAATCGTTAGAGCCATTTTCAAGAAAATCAAAATATTCGAAAAATTTTCCAGGTAAAGAGTTAGGGTGGAGCAATTTTCTTCATAATCTTCGTATCGCATCCTTGAAGAACATTAAAACTTAAATACCAACTATGGATTTTAGCAGACTTTTCGTTTTTAAGTTATGCTACCCACAGGCAGGCAGGCAGGCAGGCGCGCGCGCACACGCACACGCACACGCACACGCACACGCACACACACACAGTTCCCTTACAAAAATTGATAATCGAGCGGTATCGCATCCAGGGCCCAAAACATTTCGAGTTTTTCTTTCTATTGAAGTTAGTTTCATGTTTCTAGGTTTTATCAAACACAAATTACACGTGTTCAAAACCCAGAAAGGTAATTTGTAGTAACGCTATACATCTGCTCAAAGCAGTATCCCTGGTCGTAAATGCCATCTGTAAACGCCTCTCGTGGTTCAGAACTAGAAATCAAGCAGGATTTCTAATACCACATAGAATGCTTTTAATTAAACAAATTCCTCACATCCAAGCCAATTATCGAGACCGGGACTTCAGGATTTATAAACCAGCACACTGATTACTGGATAATACGCAGAACAATGAGAGCGCCAGCAGTATTCCAGTGTGCTGCTTCTGGTGCGAAGATCGCTCCTTCATGATAGGCAACTCTCTTCATTATCTGTAGGTAGCGTTATCGTCCACGCCGCAACCGTCTGTTGGCTCGCACTTCGCAGGGACCGGGTTTTGATCTTGAGTTGTCTGCATAAACCTTTATTGGCCACGGTTTTCTCTTATATTATTAAAAGAAAATCTGATGTGATGCACTCAATGACTTTCTACTCTTGCACAAACTTTTCTTATAAAAATTATTCATTTATCTATTTCATCTTGAGGTCAACATTTGTAGAAATTGTCTTATTGCATATTTCCTTACAGGTACTATGGGAATCGAAAAATAGTTCCAATCCGCTTTCTTTGTATATCCCAAGAGATAAAAAGAAGAATAACCACATTCTCTTTGAGACACAACAAAGGACGGACGGGGCAAAGCTACTTAACATCACATACCAGGCCGGCGAGAAGGCAAAAGCGTTCAAGATCAGGCTGCTTTGGATAACTGTTTATGTGAAGGTCATTAATAACAATGGAAGCGGCTACATAAAAGGGGCTTTCTCTAGAACTTTCGAGAAACATCTGGCCACGTGATCGCCGGCATGTATGTAGAAGTCGAGAAAGGTCCTGTGATGTCATCCCCTATATAAGGAGGCGAGAAAACAGCAGGGTTGAGTTTAGGGTTGCAGACATGAGCCGGTCAATGTGTCAGTGCGCGCGAGACAGCAGTGTGTGTGTGTTGTCGCGAAAGACACGTCGGTCGTCGTGAAGAATATTCTAACGGGCGTCGAGTAGTGAGTGTATGAGAGACAGAAAGTGAAGAAAGACACTGAAATGACTGAGCGAGGTTACGGAACTAAAATTTATGAGTTGTGATAGCGGCTGTGTTAACGCCGAGAAGAAAACTGTGTATGATAAAATTGTATAACACACTATAGCGATAGAGAAGTAACTGGACTGGATAGTGTCATTTTGTCACAATATCTTACAATATCTGGTATTTAATCAAAGTAGTTAGTGCCATTTTTAAGAAAATCAATTTTTTTCTCCAAAATTTCCATGAAAAGGGCAGCTTGAGTGGGTGAATTGTTTTGAAGATCCTCCTGTTGCATTTTTGGAAGAAACTGAACTTATATTTCGTTTTTTACCCGCTTTTCGGTTTTGAGTTACGCTGTTCACAGACAGACACAAACCACCTTCTAAGAACGATTTTTTGAATTCAGGGAGTTTCAAAACATGTATTTACGTGGAAATGTAGGTATTAAAATTTTGGGTGGAATACAATACTTCCCATACTTGCTGTAAATACATAGGAGAAACATAGAAATGGTTCCTGAACTTACGGGAGCACCATTCCACGCATTTCCTGCAGATATGAATTGTTGCAGACAGGTTAACTTTAAAAAAAATATGATGTACTACAATCAAACGACTTTCTCTGTCCGCTACAATTCATTTTCATGTGTATTCTGCAAATTATTCCTAAAAAGCAGCGTAACAGTGGTCTAACCCTCCTCGATTCACAATTTGCAATGTTGACGCCATCTGTCAGATTTTCATGTTGAAGCAGTATTTTTTGTGTAAGCCCTCTAAAATCATTGCAACTGGAAAAACGGAGGCAACAGAGACTGACTTCACTTGTTATATAAACAACTAAGGACAAAATGGTCATCGATTGATGGTACAACGATTGAAGATGTAATGTAAACACCATGATGTAAACGATTTCAAGATTTATATGTAATACTTTAATGAACCTGTTGTAAGCGGTGATAATTTGAATTAAGTATTCGTTACAAGTTTGAACTGTGATATAGGCCTTGTATGGTCCTTCATAGTGCTTGGTCGTTGCTCAGGGTTTCGTTTATCATTTACGAAGTATTTCTCCAAAAATCAAACAGCGATCCATACTGAGCCTGAGATTAAAGAATAAGAATCGTCAAGTTCTCCGTCTGAGGCTAAGCCATGGTGAGTAATACGCGACAAGACATCTATACATCCGACAGATATCATAACAACCCCATTATAATGTGAACTATCTTCCCACTATATGATTTCGACCAAAACCTATTCCTTATATTAAATTGAAGGTACTAATATTTTCCCTCAGATGAAAATCCATGTTGTTTGAGTGCAACCGTGGTCTAACCATAAATAGCCAATGAGAACACAACAAACAAGAAACGATAAGCACACCCTGGACCTTAACAATGTTAAGCTTGAACAAAAATATATCAAACGCAGACCAATAAATCCAAACAAACTTAAGGATATTAATGACCTTTTAAAATATGTCCCACCAGTTTATTACTCATTTTACAGTAGTTTGAATACTGAAAATGTTACTCAAAATTGTGAAAATGAGACGGATGGTGAATTTTTTTAAATGCCTAATTATATAAAATAGACATGTAAATAAAACTGTAAACATCATCCTTCCAAAAGTTTGAGTGAATAAAAAATACTTCATTACCTTTGAATATATCCTAACCATTTAGTAACAGCATGAATTTGAAAATTATTACTGCTTATGGTCTGAAAATGAGATGGATAGCGCAAAATAATTTTCCATATTTTGATATACCTGAATTTTCAGCATTATGAATCAAATACGTTTAATGCCCTTTAATATATCCCACCGTTTAACATTGGGCACTTCAAAGCTTTTAAAAAAAATGTATGGATAAAACATTTTATTAATAAAGTACATACAGGATATTTTTGCATGGTAAGGCAGAAGAAAAAGTATCAGTGTAACAGTGGTCCAACCCAGGAAAAAAAAAAAAAAATTGCACCACACCACAAAATCTGTTAAGTATAAAAATATTTTAGTACTGATCAGTGCATTGTTGTTTAATGAGCTGCGAAAGCATCAGTGAACAGTGTGATTCAAATGACCCTTTCCTTATCCTAAAAAATCCTTCAACTCAGTTTTTCTCCATTTTAAAAAAAAATGAGTTAGACCACTGTTGCACTGACCCCCTTACTTGTTCTTCCGTTGTAAATCATAGTAAATGTTTTCAACACGCGTTTTCTTGTCTTATATACTTCTGGGCAACAAGTTGATAGTGACATGTTTAAAAAGAAGTCTACTGAATAGTATATAGGTATGTATTATGTGCTAGACCTAATAATTAGAATACCTTTCCATTACCCAATGAGAAACAAAAGAACGAATGTAACATTTCAAAAATATACAAGTTAAAATAACAGTAAATTTCGACCAGCAGTAGAAAATATACCAAAGTGACTTAATCTACATAAAAAGCATTGATACGTTGTATGTTTTAAAATTGTCTACATTAATTAAGGAAATTGAAGCTATTAACAGTGAAGCAACAAGATTCTAAAGTAAGAACAAATTAGAACCTAAGAACTTCACTTATCTTAGTAACGTTGCAGGTTATTTTTTCAACCACTGACTCGAGTTTCAAGTTGTCTCCAACTCATTCTCTAACCTGCAACATTACTAAGATAAGTGAAGTTTTTAGTTTCTAATTTGTTCTTACTTTAGAATCGTCTACATGTTTTCTGAAGTAAGCTTTTGTCTACCTAGTATGTTTCATAGTCATATAAAATTCAGGTGCTTACCTCCCCGTGGAGGCACGGCTGAGGTGAAGGAACCACAGGAGGCAATAGACTGCAGACAGGCCAGGAGACCTGCAGAATCCCTAACGATGGCTGCTCAGCGGAGGCTTCTCTCTGGTGGAACAGGGGAGAGCTCTACCCACCTGCGGCGGCTCACAGAAGGCTGCCATTTAGCAGGCTCTAGAAGAACTTTCCAAAAAGCGCCATCTGTCCGAGACTGCACAACCCCTAAGACTACCTGAAACATGAAAAGGGAAGCAAAATACTAGAGACTTTGTGGTACAAGAGAAACTCTCCTAGCAGTTGTCTTGCCAAAGAGAAGACAATGAAAAACCCAGAGGTAGAGATAGATTATGTACGGAGGGGATTCCGCACTGAGACTAAGCTATTGTACGTCAGGCCCCTGGAAGGAAGGGATGGAGGGCGAGCAGCAAGTCGACTTGAGGGTCCCTAATGTGTACTGAAGATTCTTCATCTCGACACCAGAGTTTGAAAAGAACCCATCAGCCGCTTACGTTTCGACAGTGTCCCCGCGCCCCGCCAGGCCTGGCAACTACAAGGCCATCCATCCGTCAAGAACAGAAATTATAGTGTGCAAATCCCACACATGGCAGCACTAACTCATCCATCGCCCAAATTTGCTTCTCCTTCTCCTCCTCCTACCACTCTGTTTTATACATGAAGCAATGCATCTTTCCATTTCTTGTTTGGTCGTCCCGCACTTTTTCTTCCTTCCGGAATTTCGTCTCCCTATTTTCACTAATAGTTCATCTAACATCCTGGATATATGTGCTCCTTCTTTCTGCACATTGTCACCTGTTGGATCTTACATCTCTCTCCGATTTCTTCATTTCCTACTTTATCGTACATTATCTTTCCAGCTATCTTCCTTCCACAACACTTTCCTTTCCGTTTTTCCATCATTCATCGTATTCTTGTGGTCTCTGCTCTTGTTTCTAATGCATAAGTTATTACTGGTCTGACTACTGCATTATAAATTTTGATTTTTGTTTCTTTTCTCATATATTTATTTCTCCATACTAACTCATTAATACAATCAGGTATTTTTGTTGTTTTTACAATTTTATTGTTAATTTCTTGGGCTAGATTTCCTCCGCTAGTAATATTAACACACAGATAATTGAAATGTATTACATGTTCTATAATGCTTTCAATTTCTAATTTACATCTCAACGTTCTTTACTAACTGTTAATACTTCTATTTAATTTATGGAAATTTTCAGATCTAACTTTATACATTTTCCATAAAAGTGGCACAAAAAGTCTTTGCTGGTTTCTGCCACAAGTACACGTGCAGAATATACCGCACTGATCTTTTCGTCTCCAATACTGAATCCCAATTCTTCACTCATTTCTGTAATTATTTCATCCATCACGATGCTAAATAGAAATTAACTTAAAGAATCGCCTTCTCTTGTCCCTCTTTTTGTTGGAATTTTCTCTGTTAATTGCCCTGTAATTTTTATTGAACAAAAATTATTGGAATATATATTTTCATTAGTTTAATAATCCCATTCGGCCAAAACTTGCAACCCTGAAAAACTGGATTGAAAGAAGGATGAAATGAAATGGATGGATAGGAAATTTGGGGGATGAAATTATCCCTCTTAACATTCGCCTGGTAACCCGAGAAAACCCCATAGTCACCGAGCGCGATGGCTCAGTCGGTAACGTCTGTGGCCCGCATTCGGGAGGTCACGGGTTTGGTCCCCGTGGCCGCGCACTCTGACATGGTTTCTCCACGTCACAGCATCCGCTGGGGTGCGTTAATCTCTTATCCACAGATTCCCTTCCCTTCATTTCTCATTTCCCTCCCTTGTCATGTCAGATTTGATTGGAAGCGCACTACGTTCCAGCAACTGTGGTCAGATGACATAATTACTTGCGCTCTGGAATCTCTTCCCTGGCCCTCCCTGGAAGTTGCTGCGCAGGCCACAAGGGTCACCTCGTCGCCCTCACCCTAGGTAGAGGAAACACTTCGGTTGTGCGCGAGGTGTCAACTGTTAGGGACTTCTGTGGGTCTCTGGTGGCTCCACTCTCTGACAAGCCTACGGTTTCACTTCGTCTCATCCCTTCCCCCTGAGGGTGGTAGCCCGCAATAGGTCCAAGTCGGGGTCGCAGTGGGCGAGGTGTCCGCCTCCGTTCACACGGATCAGGAGGGTCGGCCGAGGGAATCGAACCCAGAATCTCCCGAATGTGTAGAGTCATATCGTTCGATATCGTTGTGGCAGCTCCTGGTACACTTAAGAGCACCTTAGTATATGCTGGTCGTGAAGACCAACTTTGGGTAGGAAACAGTGTCATGAACGACAGTCGATTTCCTCACTCTCCTTTTCGCATCAAAGTTAGTCTCGGCTTTGACTTAGCAGCTCCGTCAGATGTTTTCTCCTAGAGATCAAAGGAAGTCATAGGAGTATCAAGAACTTCGCCAGATGCGCGAGTGTAAAAAGGCGCAGGAAGTTAAAATCACAGCAGAGAGAAGGAGCATAATCGAGATCGGAGAATGTAGAAAGAACCAGAACGTCGTTGTAAAGCGCGTCAAAGTTATTCTATCGGAATTTAAATTAAGAAGCTTTAAATTAATTTTATTTGCCACCATACTATACCGGATGGAAGGGAAGTTATTACATTAATTTAAACCAGTGGTAGATCTTGGTATTTGGAACACATTTTGTATCTTACGTTTTTGTCTCTGACCATTTCCTACGAGATATTTCAGTTTTCTCGAAAACAACCCGGCAACACTGCAGATTGTGTGGGTGTCACTTTCCCTAGCTCAGTACATAAACACGTACTGTGCGTCTTGAAAACAAACATATCCTGCCTTGTCCTTCAGTGTTTACTGTGAAATTGTAGGCCAATCACAAGCATTAGCTCCCAAAATATTACACGAAAGCAAAAGCCACAAACCAGGTCAATTCCCTGACCAACCTCAACGCAACGTTATCGACTTACCTCACGTCTGAAAGAAGAGCACGGAGTATTCCTTCACGTCTTTTAAGTGATTAATTATTTGGAAACCCTGTGTGATGTATAATTACTGCCGAAACTATGTCAGAAATACGTTACTCTACCATCTTACAAGTAATAAACTGTTATCTTTGTACATTCTTGTGGAATTACGCACTAATCTGGGTCAAAAACCATTTATTTTTTCCAAATCGGCTGATCAAAGAACAAAATGCCATAAGACGTTTTTGTTTGTAATGCTTCTATGAAGCACATATTAGAAGGAATGTAATGACTTCCCCTCTATCCTGTATATAAGGACGTTCTCATTCTCGCCTCATCTCTCTCTCTCTCTCTCTCTCTCTCTCTATCTCTCTCTCTTTCTCTCTCTTTCTCAAAGGAAACGAAAGAAGGAAACTTAAACCTTCAGAGCACGATTTAATTGCATTACATACCCAAGTCTTCCCCAGCAACGGCTGCTGTATAAGAGAATAAGAGCACGTGAATGTCCTGCTCATTTATTGGTTATTTTGGTTTGAATCATATTAAACGTAACGTATGTGTTACTTAAAATCTACGTCTTTTATTAGACCTTGGGACTGAGATTTGAATTTTATATATTGTTATAGGCATGAACTCAATACGTCACACGTTTAAGGGTGTTCCAGCACAATTTGTTTGATAGTTTTTGAGGGAATTAATTATTCCATTAATTCGCAATGCGAAAATACCTTAATACTCAAAATATTGCACGCGTACCGAAAACTAAAATATCACAACAGTTTTCTTATTTTACAAACGCTAATTGCCCAACAAGCGCAATCAATCTCTGGTAGCAAGAAAAATAATTACTTTTAAACTAATTAATTTCTTTGCTTTGGTGGACACTGAAAATATTTTAGAAACCTTTCGTGCATTGCATTTTGTAGGGCTAAACAAACTTTCAGATTTTGAAACCAAAGATTGAAGTGAGCAGACAGTGTATTAAAATGTAAAGTCGAGAAAGACCAATTTTTGTACACACATGTTCATGATCGTGAGTCAGAAAACTGCTCTGCTTGTACATTCACACCCCTCTTTTGTCTAGCAGTCTCTCTGCTCAGATTAGCCACTTCTTTCCGCTGAATTTGGTGGTTTTTGAGCCCCTTTTGGCCCATATTTTAAATTTAACCAGAAAAGGGGCGTTTAAATACAGCGTACACGTCATTTAAAGCCTGCAGTAGACCTTTAAAAATGGTGGAATCGAAAAAATTGCACTGTCAACCGATGAGCGAAGCTTTAGGGAACATATATACTTAAGTCTAAAAGCTGTCTGTTTTGATAATTTTTCAGTTCCAGGGTCCCTTAAATCTACCGCACTACTCCTCTAAATCTATTAAATATGGCAATAGGGTAGGTGGCACATCTTGATTTTTGTACGATTTGAGGAGCTACTGCGCATGCGCAACTGGAATGACAATTACGTTATAGGTCAAATACATACTGCACATATGAAAACGTACACCAACGTGCGAATCTTCTTCCGCGTTGTTTCCATACTATCAGTATAAAATTTTATGTCAATACCACTAGGTGGCAGCACACTACGGCAGAAGCAGGGCACGAGCACGGACACTTCTCCACCTTTCTCATACTCTAATCTACAATTTAATATATCTATTACTTCGTTCTACCTCAAATACTACACCTAATATTTATATACACAACAACAAATATCCACAAAACAAACCCCTCTCTCGTCAGAAATTACTATTTTGATTATCATCACCATCATCATCACTAACTTCCGAGGGCTAGACCTTATCCTGTTTCGCTTTAGATTGGAAGTTGGTCTCTAGTGTTTCTTTGGTCCAAAATCTCTTTTCCCTTTCGGTCTGTAATTGTAGTCTTTGGGATAGTCTATTTTCCGGCATTCGCAATATATTTTAATACCAGTTATTTCTGTAGGTGGTGATATGGGTGTGACATATAGTTCTTCGCTGATTTCTTCATTTTTTTTTTTTTTTTTTTTTTTTTTTTTTTTTTGTGATCATACAAAGTATAACCTGCTACAGATATTAATAATTTCATTTCAGCAGCTTCTTTTCGTCTAAGTTGATTTGTGATTAAACCCACGCTTCTGAGCCATAAAGTTGGGATTGCATCACTTTGTAAAATTTCCAAATAGTCTCTGGTATGACTTTGTTGATTAGTGTTTTCTTTCTTGCGTATAGAAGTTGTTGGAATTTCGCTAGTTTGATCCCTCCGTGTCTCTCGGATTGAAGATTGAAGCCTAGGTAACTAAAGAGATTCACTTGTTCAATAATATTGTTGTTGATGGAGATTTTAGATCTTCCTCTGAAAGCCATCGTTTAATTTTATTTATTGATATTTATAGGTCGCATTCTTTTGCTATCAGCGATAATTTATGTACTGCTCTTATCCTCGGAGTTGGCTAATATAATTTGATCATTTGTGTACATCAACGTCTTTAGTGGCGAGATCAAGAAATTCGTGGATAATGCTCTTTGCCAGATTTTAATCATTTCGTTCACATAGATATTGAATAAAATGGGCGTCATTGGGCAGCCCTTTTTGACACCTCTATTCACTGTTCTATGTTCGGAGCTTATATTGTTATTAATTTTGATGTTTATGTTTGTATCTTTCTACATGCTACTTGGCAAAGCCATGAGGGTATCGGAAAGAATGTGAAACTACCGAGCTGTTTACGCGAACTTATCGGACAAACACGGCGGGACAGTGTGCGTGCACCCTGTTCAAATTTAATCCTATCTTCAGGACAACAACGTCTCGTATATTGGCAGGCGCGAGAGATTATGTATTTATTTTATCACTGAATATACGCCAAGTTACTATTATTTCACTCTTCTAATAATTAGGATAAGAAGCGATCGCAGCGCTCGACTACCAAGGTCAATACACCTCATCGCTTTACCAAGTAGTACCTACTCTCAATTGCATAAGATAAATGTTGAGCAATTCCGATGTCTTTTAAGGCTTCCGATAGTTTTGTTCTATTTAGTGTGTCGAAGGCTTTTTTGTATAGTAAGATTTGGTCTATCCCTTACGGCTTACCAGTTATACAAAAGCCATCAAAGTAAACAGGGCTACATTGGCTATAACCAGAAAATTGAAAATATACATTTCATTTGCCATAAACATATCTTAAACATGTGGCATTTAAATCAAAATCGTTAGCCATTTTTGAGAACATCACAATTTTCGAGAAATTGTCCATGTAAGAAGTAGTTTAAGATGAGAGAATTTTCTTCAAAATCTTCGTGATGCATCCTTGAAAGACATTAAACATAAAAACCAGCTTTGGTTTTTAACTGACTTTCGTTTGAGTTATGCTGTTCACAGACACAAACACATACGGACCTTTTTCTAAAAATGCCTGATTATTCAGGGGTCCTCAAAACACATTACCGGTGAAATCTCGACATAGAATTTCCCTATTTACAATACGTTGTAGAGAAACTAAAAATGACAGAAACAGTTAAGTGCCTGTGTTAATTTAACTCAGGTTTGCTTGCATAAGCATTTCAATGTTCCCTTTGTTAGCAGAGTCTCGTCCACGTTTACGCCAGAGTAAGGCAACTCTAAGTTTATTTCCATAGCTTTAAAGGGGTCAAGTAATGCGACATCTGAACTGCATTACGACGAGTGCTGCGTGTTCCTGATTTTCACAGAACCGTTATATAAACACAGTTCAAATAATGGGATCTATCTCGGCCGTTGTTCTAACTTTCGTCTTTCTACAGCAGGGCTTTTCCACCCTTTGATCCACTATAGGTTGCAAAATGTGTTTTGCACAACTGAAGAAAATATTTTAAAAATTGGCAGAGAAAGTTAATTCTTTTGTCATTATTATTTCAAGGATTTTGCAAAACACTTCTCATACTGGCACTGTATAATTGAACGGAATTCTATTTAATCGATGATTAGTGAAGACATGAATTTTGATAGTGCCAGCAAGATGAATATTCTGCCTCATGGGATTTTAGATTACGCATTTACCTTTTGAAATAAGAAATAGCACACTACTGTTTATGAAAATTACAACACCATGAAAGAATTTCCCCAATGAATCCAAACTTAATGAATGTGAAGAACAGTTCACGTGTTATAAGTGCATCGCATCGCATCAAACCGATTGGAAACGGAGATCGGCGATCTGAATCCACCCCAGAAGATTCGTCAGAAAAGGATCTCCTAGGGGATTCTCGTGGACTTTTCTTTCCCTTATATTTACTGGGAGCAACCTTATTATCATCTTCTTTGAGGAAGTCGCACCTGTTATACTGTGTCTTAAACTTTTTCCGTGAAGCATCAGATTGTACAAATGCACTATTTCCCTCTCATTGTCAACACAGTTTATGGTCTTCTCTGCTATTGCAATTAACAATTGTTCTACTGTTAATCTTTCTCAGTCTTTCAATGTGTTTCTCCACTTTCACTGTCTCTTATGTATTTACTACTACAATACAATCACTCAACGACTCACACGTACTCACAGACAGGCTGGCTGACTCACTCTCATAACTAACTCAGGTACACAAATGTCTCCGATGACATGCTCACATGCCTGGACCTTGCTCACTCTAAGGTCTCACCTCCCAGTGTATAGACAGAGACCCAATTGCCTTCAGGAGTGCATCAGGCCATGCTCCTCCCCGGGACTGACCTTTATCAGCGGATACGAACACAAGTCTTACATGATAACCAGGGGCAGAGAATTATGCGGTTGCCCAGTCATACGTTGCGTCTCCCCATCCACCAACATCCCGCGCGAAAGATATCCATCAGACTGTGTTCAGGAAGGTGTAAGGTTGGAGGTGAAACACGTGTGGACCAAAGTTGATTGGGCGTCTGGTATATGCTCTCTCACCCCTTAAGAGAAACCCAATCGAGAGTGTGGCTCGGTACCCCGCGAGTGCCAGTTTCCGTACTTACTACAGTAGGCCCCTGGGGGGGGGGGGGGGGCTATGACAGTGATGCGTGTGTAGAAGAGGGTTGTACGCAGAAAAAATCGGATACTGGACCACCATATTGTCCGCATGGCCATAACGGAACACACAGTTTCATCCGCAGTGTTAGCTCGATGCTGGAGCACTGCAACAGTTGTGAACATGGTATATCGAGGATTCCGTCACACTCTGCTGCAGACTGGGCTGATTGCACAATGCCGTTATGTCGGCTTCCATTACAGAATCCACACGCGCCTCTGATTGCACTGGACATCTGGATGACGTCACTGGCGTGCTGAGTGGCATAGTATAGTGTTTTCAGACCAGTCCCACTTCAACCTGTCCTATAGTGATAGTAATATACATGTTCGACAGTACCGTGGTGAGCGTAACCTGTAGCTGTATGCTGCACTGCTGAGTGACAAACACCAGGTGTGAGGTTTGGGACACCACAACCGATCTTACCTACTACATTTGAACAGTAACCGTACATGAGGCAGGTTTTAGAGCCTGAGGTACTCTTCCTGCTTCAGGCATCTCCACATGCCACATTTCAGCAGGAAAATGCCCGGCCACATGTTGCGAGAAATTTAGAACCCTTCTTCTAAGAACGACGGGTAGCATTGCTTCCATGGCTTGAACATGTCTGGGACAAAGCTGGTCGGCAACTTGTTCGTCACGCTCCTCCCAGTAACCAGTGTCAATGATTTGTGGGATCGCATACCAACTGCCTGGTGGGAGATCCCCCAGGAACACATTCCGAATCTTTTTGATTCCACGCCACGGCGTTTACCAGCTCTAACTGCATCACGTAAAAGCCACACAAAATACTGAATATTCAGATTCAAAGATTATGATTTGTAAAGTTAATCATTCAAAGCTACATAACCCTTTAACCTCATACTTACAACATTGTGTGAGTTGTTTCAGGTGTTCTGACGCTATTGTTAGGTCAGCTTTTACAATGTATTGTACGTCTTTCTGACAGCCAAATGTTTCACATAAATTTACACATTACTTATATAAGTATACATTTTGCTCCTTAATTGCCAAAAAACACTTCTCTATTCATTCATTGTCCCTCTGTTAAGTGTTTATCTCTCATTACATCCAAAATTCCATGCACAATAAGTGGAGGAAGTATTGTATTTCTTCTTATTGTTGGAATCATTCATAAGCAATTTTTGGTATTCTGTCTTCCTGCATTCGCATTACATGTCCAAACCATATCATTTGCTTAGTGGAAATATGATATAGTATGTGTTGTTTTACATCCATCTTCTGACATAATATTATTTCTAATCTTCTCTCTTCCTGATATCCGAGCGGATCGTCTCCAATAATAATAATCCATCTCTAAAGCTAAAAGGTCTTTTTATACATGGTTTTAAGTTGCCATACTTCCGATCCATATAAGGTTGTACTTCTAATAATAGTTATAAATTTTATATTTTGTTTGTTTTGCGATCTGCTTCTACTATAATATTCCATTCAAATCTGAGATTTCTGTTTTTCCTTTCTTTAATCTGTTCTCAAGTTCTAAAAATCATTTTTTCCATCACTTGTAATTTTAACACCCAAATAACAAATCTTATTTATTTTCTCCTATTACCACATAATTTGACTTTTCAAAATTAAATTTCAGAATCCATTTATTATATTTCTCATTCTGTTTTTGCGCATATGTTGTAAATTGTCATATTCTTGTGCTAATAATATCTGGTCATCTGCAAATTGTAAACAATTCTGACACACAGAACTGAAAGCTAAAATACTGAGAGTTCCGCAGCAGTGAATGCAATTGTTAAGTCCCAGAAACATTGAAAAACAGTGTTACCGTGACTTACTTGAAATCGACCAATTATGCGCACAAGAATTTCAATCAACGATAGCCCCTTCATTCGCCAACAATTATCAGATTTCATTATCACCTTCTCTGAATTTTAATTATCACCTCCTTTGCTTTTCGTTTGTTGTGATCAGCTTAGAGAACAGCTACACTGTCCTAAAGGTGTCGAACAGTTTACGTAATATGACGCAACAGAACCGCTAGGTTTAAATGCAAAACTGGCTGACTCTCGCTTCGGTGAAGCATCTAATGCTGAAACAGATTAAATAATTCGAAGAGGAAGAAGAAGAAAAGGGGAAACCTCAGAATACAGAATACCACAGAAAATACATCTGTTGAAATCAGTTTGAAAAGGTTGTAAAAACTGAAAGTTGTAAGTAATAAATGCGTTTTCAAATGAAGTTTCATAACCTAGTATAATTAGATTTTCTGATTTTATATTCATGTATGCATTGATTCTTCTATTGGTGCTAAAACAACTAATAGGGCCTAAGAGTTTAGTAATTACAATACAGTATATGAATAACATTTCATAGGGTAGGTATATCATCCTTTAATTTGTTAAATACTCTTGGGTAAATCATCTTTGTGATAGTCAAATTCTCTCGCCACTTCGTGGAAGGGCACAATGTAGAAGAGATTCTCAAATACTTAGGATGCAATATAACTAATTATAAAATAAATTTAGATTTAGAGGAAACATACAGAAATATTACAGGAACAAATGGAAATACAAGGAAACATTTTGGAAGAAATATGACAAAGGATGTTCAAATCAGATTTCACAGTATTCTTTCAAAACCTGTACGGTAATGAAACATGGACCATGAAAGTTCAGGATCGGAAAAAAGATAGAAGTGGCACAAATGGGATTCCTCAGATCAGCTGAAAACGTAACCATAAGAGACAAAAAGAAAAGCAGCGAAATAAGGAAGAGACTAAATATAAATAACATTACAGATGAAATTAAGGACTATCAGAAGAACTGGCAGGATCATATAGAAAGAATTGGACAGTAAAGGACCTATCCTTGAAAGGAATAATAACAACGATAACAATAATAATGAAAACAACAACAACAATAATGACAATAATAACAGTAATAGTAATAATAATAATAATAATAATAATAATAATAATAATAATAATAATAATAATAATAATAATAATAATAATAATAATAATAATAATAATAATATAAAGAAGGAAAAGAAGAAGAAAAAGGATGGTATGGTTTCGCTTGCCACTAAGTTGCTGTAAACAGAAATAGGAAGCAATCTGGGAAGAGCTGCACAATAGCAAGGAAACCATCATTATATAATTGCATGCTACGTTGACAAATGTCAGTAGCAAGAGCTTGATCGATATGGGTATTGCTGCAGCTCAGTCCTGGGAATGGCACGTGGCAAGAGTATGTATGTATGCGTCTTCCACGTACCGCTAGCTAGCCTGGCTGCGTGTATCTGCTGACAGGTCCCTCCATAGCAATCGTAAAAATGTGCTCGGAGACACTAACACCACTGTATGCATTCCGTTTTATTGTTCATTCACCCAAGTCCATTGTAAAAAGACAACGCCAGTGATAAAATCTTACAACTCTGTGGAGAGAAAACTGGTATATTCTTTATCTGATAGTTAAAGAAAGAGTAGTATACGCAATCAAATTAGCATATGCAAAGAAAGCATTGCTTGTATTTTAACTGTTAATAATGCTGTGACAAAACCCCACATCTGGCACCAGTGTGACAAAAACAACAAAATCCAGCCCAGTTCCTTTTTTCTTACTTTATTTTCTTCTAACTTTTGCACAATGAGACGGTTCTCTTTTACTGACGTTAACACTGTCTACACTCTTTCGTGATATTACAACTCACAACTGTTTTCTTCTCGTGACATCGACTCACTCCTTTCTCTCAAACAGCTGACGGATGATACGATCACTCAACACTCATTAACTGCTTCGCTGTCTTCCTTCATGACGCGCCGGTTCTCTCACGACCGTTCACACGAAGCTCTCTCTCTCTCTCTCTCTCTCTCTCTCTCTCTCACACACACACACACACACACACACACACACACACACACACACACACACACACACTAAAACTAAAAACTGCCTGACTGCCCACTCTCGTTGACTCGCCTCCTTAGTGAAGATGACGTAACACGGACGTTTCTGAAACTTCGCCTTTCTAGAACTTCTACAAATACGCCGGCCGTCGGACACTTCTCAAATGCTCTCGAAAATCCCTTTGTATTGCCGCTCTGATTGTTGTCACGTGTTCACAAACAGTCGCCCGAGGCAGCCTGACCTTGAGCGCCGTTGATCCACGTACCACAAGTGATGGGCAGCCCGGCCCGAGCTTCCTTTGATGCGCACCATTCATTTCTATATTTTCATTTAAATCACCCTTGTGAAAATTTAGAAAAACGCGGGTATTGCTACACAGAGGCAGTTTTGCAAGTTTTCTAGAGGCCCAGTGCATTACATGTAGGCTTGTTGATGGTCGACATTTAGATACACGTCCAAATAATCTCGATTTGCGGAAGGAAGATAAGTCTTGCTTAGTATGTCCCTGTGAGTAATTGAGGTTACTGCTTGTTAGAGGCTAGAAAACAAAATCAAATCAATTAGGTTTTCTTTACAAATAATAGCAGTTTAGTATTACGTGATGTGGCATATGTTTCAATGGAATGTTTGTGTTTGAGAACTTTTATTTCTAAACACACAATTGCAAATGTTTTGGTAATTATGTATAGCACTTACTGGAAGCAATTTTACAACTGCAAACTGATTGTGCGAGAGCAATAGCGCAGAGGAGAGTGGTGAAACATGTGTGAGCGAAGAGTTATGTTGCGTGTAAAATTCTGAACCAAGGTTTCTCTTCGTTTACCTACACAATGAAGAAAGACATCGTCGACAAACGCGGGGAAGCTCCAACATTAGAGAATTTGAAAACAAAAATGAAACCTTGTGTCCGATATTTTAATAAACACATCTATGTGTAGTAGATCCAAGACATTTTGTTGACCATGTTCTACTCTTTGAAATATTGTGTCCATACCGTACCACACGTCACTGGCTTTTGTAGAAACAATTCCCAGCTTGGTTTGGTTTACTCTTTCGTGGTCTGCTTTGGCAAGTACGATCTGTCCTCTGAACGGTCTCTAATAACATTATGATTTCCACACCTTTGTTTAACTTTTAGTAAATTTAGTACTTCGGTGTTTACAAGAGGTTTTTATATACATTTTATACAGTAATGCCTGTTTGGATGCAAGTATTAGCTTTACTGAATGTTGACTTGGTTGCTACTGAGTTTTTGTAAATGCACGTGGACAAGGAACATGGGCATCTACATTGACAAAAGCAAGTTGGAGATATGTCAACATTCAGAACTAGCAAGTAGATATATCGGCAGATGTAAAGAGACAAGTAGTATTGTGACGCCGGGTGGGTGCAAAACAAAAGACTGTCGGGACTAAGCAAGGTCACACCATATACCAGGCCGACGAGTAAACAAAGGCGCAAGATCAAGCTTCCCACAGCATTCACGTGAGCGAACACGTGACTAACAATAATGAAGCAGCAACACAAAGGGTTTCCAGTGCTTTCGAGAAAGATCTGGCTACGTCATCGCCGGCCGGTTTGTGAAAGTCAAGAAAGGTCTGTGTGACGTCATCCCCTCTATGTAAGGAGGCGAGAAAACAGCAGAGAGAGTTAGTTACAGACATGAGTCAGTGTGTAAATGAACGCGAGACAGCTATATGTGCGTGTGTGTGTGTGTGTGTGTGTGTGTGTGTGTGTGTGTGTGTGTGTGTGTGTGTGTGTGTGTGTGTGTTACGTCATCGTGAAAGGTACGTCCGTCGACACGAAGTTTAAACGAGCGTCGAGTGATTGTAACGCTGGGGTTAGTGTATGAAAGACAGAAATTGAAGAAAGACACTGAAAGGACTGAGTCAAGGTTACGACAGGTAAACAGTTGTGCGTTGTAATATCACGAAAGACTGAAGACTGTGTTAATGACAACAAAACTGTATGTTTGTGCAAAAGTTTAGTAGACAAAGTGATAGAAAAGTAACTGGACTGGACTTTTGTCATTTTGTTACAGTATAATCATGCAGTGTCAACGGAAAGCACTCAGCATAAAGCAACTTTACACTGCCGGTCAAAAGTTTTCTATCACCTATGAAAAACCCGTACACCTTATTTCAATGTACAATACATCGTAAAAATTAAATAGACCAACAAAATAAATATTCTCCCCCCCCCCTCTCTCTCATCATTAAGTAAAATACAATACGGTTTACATTTTAGTTTCTTCAAAGTATCCACCCTTTGCCCTCAGAATAACTGCACAGTTCTTGGCATTTTAGGGGAAAGATTTTCTAGTAATTGACAGATATTTCATTCTAAGGTGTCTCTAAATTATGGCATAGATGACAATATTTTCTGACCTAGTTCATCCCATAAGAGTTCAAAGCCGGGTGACTGACTTGGCCATATCATATTCTTCAATTCCCCACATTCTCCTTTTCTATTTACATGCCCTCTGCACAGTTTGGACTCGTGTTTGGGATCACTGTCCTGCTGCTGAAAAAACTCACGACCAATAAGTCTCTTACCAGATAGAACTGCATTTTTTTATCAGTATCCTGTAATATTCTTCCATCTTTAATGCTCCATTAATTGTCAGTGACTTTATCACCTGCAAAACTTCCCCACACTACGACCGACCTTCCACAATGCTTCACCATTGGCATCACACACTGGCTCTTCATAGTCGACGGACAAAAATTCGGTGATGTCTCCCTAACACTTCAAACTGAGCTTCATCGTGAATAATATCTTGCACCATTGCGGCACGCTGCAATTTATTGTTACTGTGGCCATTACAATCTTTTCACTTTATTTTGTTTGTGTAATAAAGTTCTTTTGGGTGTTATACACCCCTTTAAACCTTGTTCACGAAGACGATGTTGCACTGTTGAAATAAACTTGGAGCTGCTCACATACCATTCATTTACTTTCTCGCGAATTCCAGTTGCAGTACGAGTCCTTTGACATTACACTCTGTAAAAATATGACCAGATCTTCCTGTATGATGTTAGGGGTTTTCCAGATCGACAAACTCTTGTATTGGCACCAGTTTGCTTCAACCTCTTCAATGTAAACGCCACTATAGATTGACTACATCAATAATTATTGTTGCTGTTGTCCTACTAGAATAGTTTTTCTGATGCAGAGCTACAGTTACACATTGTTTTTGAACTCCGATCTCCTGCTTCCGTCCCATTAGGAGGTATTATAACAGGCATGGGCACGAGAGGAGAGGTACCGATTGAACTTGCCTCACTCACCCCACATTCTCTTGCCGAGTGATAATTTCTGCACTGGTATTAACTATTTTGTTTATCTTAAACATATTTTGCTTACACTCGTAATTACAGCCACCTACTGTGGTTAGGCAAATTATATAATCTTCACTTTGTAACCTTCCTTTATTTCATGTATGTAATATTCTTACCCTGCCTTATCATTAACACATTAAATGTTTCTCTTTCACAACAAATAAAGCAGTAAAGTTCCATTGCTATTTAGCCTTAAAATATTTTAAAACTATTTTACAAACATAAATTGTTTGGTTTTAAACTTAATATTGTGTTCAAACTTTGAAACACGAAATACAATAGTTTGTATTAAGCAAACTAGTAATAAGAAGCTAAGTCCCTAAAAAGTGGCATCATATAGTCTCCTACATATGTTTACAAATACGGGTATTCAGGAAGTACGTTTTCAAACAGAAAATAAATACCTACAAGATCACCAAAGTTTGATATTGTAAAGCTTTATATTTGCAAATTGAAATCCGCATATTAAACAGCAAAATTTCCTGTTATTTTCACTTACAACAAATTCTCTCTGCCATTCTTCATGAAACAGCCATACTCGCCACTGAATGAGACGTATCGGGACCTGAACAGCAGTGAAGGGGAGGGATGGAAGGTAGAGTGAGGCGAGAACTCGAGAACGGGAGTGGTCCAGTATTACAGTATAAACCTGATGAGGTATACAAACGCACTGCTAGATGCACACAATGCACTAGAAAATAATGCAAGCGTTTATTGTTAATAACGTGAACTTATTGCTACAGACAGATGAAGGAGTGAGCCTATTCGAGTGGGAACCTCTCAGGTAAAGGATACTCATGAACACCATATATGGGACAGCCAGCCTGTTTATACTTGCTATATTATCAAACGGGGATATGGTACAATATTTAGAACAAAATCCCTGTTTTAACTACAAACCCATAGTTATGGTAGGTGATCGACAACATTTGACCGGTAGTGTAGATCGGATGCCTGAGTCCACGCTACGGGGTTGCCTACGCGGAATACGCATTAAATAACAACAAAAAGGCTAAAATGCTTCTGCGAGGACCAGTAAACAAAAATCGAACTTAGTTAAATTTAATATCAACCAAATGGAAGAAGCTAGTGTCGCTCATTCCAATTTCGAGGGGCGAACACACTTTTGGCGTACTACTACTTAGCTATTTAAGAGCATATTGGGTTGAATTTTACGATAATTGCATCAGTTTCCATAGTATTGTGCACGTTTGATGGATTTGCAGGGATATGCCGGTACGACGGAGCTTTGGCGGTGAAGTGGCGTTAAACTGCATGTTTATGTTAACTAAATCACACAACTATTGATCCCTGGCCAGTTGAATAAGGAGTCAATGTTCTTTTCTATTAATATAACACTTTTGTCATTATCGTACATCAATATAAACACCAAGTCGACTGTTGAGAATACATTCAGTTAAGTTCTCGTCAACTAAGGTGATAAAATCACTGTGTATATGTATCTCATACCGGGAGAACAAAGAAACTTACGAACCGGCTGCGCGGTGTTTTGCCTTTCCGCATCCTCTGCGCTCGTTTACACCTGCTGCTATCATAGAGATGCACGGATAAAACCATACGACATTTTGAAAACTACTTTTAAAGGCTTTGCTTATCAAGTTCATGTAAGGAGATTCTGAAACTGGCCACCGACGCTTATTGGAGCTCTGAGGAACCTTTCTCCGCTACTACCAATTTTTTCGTCATTAAATGGTACTTCATGAACAATATTAGGTTCTGAGTTAGGTATAGGGCCTATTTTTTCGAGTCAACAGTTGACGCACGTATATACATGAATACAATGTTGCCTCTTTTTTTTTTAAAAAAAAAGAATTAACAAATAGGCAGCGTGATTGTCCCCCCCCCCCCCCCCCCCCCCAATAAGACTCTACAACAGCTCATACGGCCAATCTTTCGACGAGAACAACTGATAGTGTGTTTCAGGACTGAATTATTAGTAGAGGTTTGTGGCACTCCGACAATTTCTATTTCTGGTGTAACTTAAAGCATAAAGTGTACAAAACAAACCCACACACCGTGGAAGAATTAAAACAAAATATCCGCCAGGAAATTGCCAGCATTTCTCAACGTGAACTGCGACGAGTGATGGATAGTTTTCTAAAGAGGTGCCAAAAATGTTTGGACAACGACGTTGACTAGTTTCAGCACCCTGTCCTACACACGACTAGTGTGGAAGAGCAATTAATAGTTATTTCTTCGGTTTTGCTTGTATGTTAAGACAGTGTAAGTATGAAGGTAATTGGGAAAGTAAGAGTTCTGGTTGCCAGGTACCTACGTGGGAAGCAGTGGAGATAACGTCGCTATTTTTACATCGCCGTGCAGTGTGACTCCAGCCGTGCCAACGAACACGTGACGCTATCACACGTTCCCTACATGTGCCTCACTAGAGAATCCCCGCTAAACGCGACATGCGTCATATTAAAATAGGTACGTCTTAAAAATTCTTAGGTTGTTCAAAACAACTATAACATGCTGACAGTCAGTGCTGTGTTTTATATGACAAGGCTCGACCTCTCTGAGCTCGAAAAACTCAGAAACCTTCCAATACCTTTAAATGGATCGTCCCCCTTATAGCTTCACGCGTGTGATCTTCATGCTTTCAACGACATGAAGTGCCTTAAAACTTCTTTTTTTGTATGATTTTTAAATGATTTCTTCTTCCAGCTCATCTCTTATAATTATGTTCCGGGGTCGATCTTTTCTAGTAACGCCCAAAAAGAACCTTAAAAATCTCATTTGAGGTGTCTCCACTCTTGATTTTTCCTTCGTTTTACATAATTACCCATGTCTCACATGCAAATTTTAACGACGGTTTGGATACTATTCTATTTAATTTTAATTTAAGATCATTCCTCATACTCCTACCCAAATATATTTTATACACCCACTGATTTTATTATGTTTTTACATTTTCTTCCATTTCTGACTTTCTATCAATTACTGATATATTTTATCCCAAGCATTTAAAGGTAGACATTGCTCAAATATTTGTCCTCCTATTACAATCTTTATCTTAAATTGTTATTTTCCTATCACAGTCATTAATTTTGTTTTTGTTTTTTGTCTCCCGAGATTTCCATATTTTATTTTTATTATCTCATTCAGATAAAAACTGATTCCTGTATATCTTCCGCATTCTCTGCAAATACAACTGTATCAAGATTGGTATTATTTACTGTGGTTCCTTTTGGTTTGCGTTTGGTTCTTCATTCTATTACTTTTTTCAGGTATAAATCAAACTCGCAATTCAAACTCACAATTTAATTAGAGACGTAAGTATTTTATCCCAGTATATGATTACAAACGATTTTCTTAAAACAATTAACATTTGTTGTTATCCATTTTGTTAAATTTAAAACTGCTTAAGGTACGACGAAATTCCACAATAAAAATTAATGTTTTGTTTTTAATAATTGATTAAGATTCTCGTGTATAGCTTCTTACATTAGAGCGTGTTTTTAAATACTTTGTTGACAACTGTCATTTTGCAGTATTACAAAGTTCCCTTTCTGGTTCTGTTTGAGTTAAATGTGAAACACTTTCTTACTATGTAACCAAAGCTTTGTTTCATTACATTTTTTCACGACCATTTCAGCTTCTAAAGAAAAGCTTTTTAGTGATACAACCACACTTCAGAATATTGCCAATGTCTGAAGGAAGTTGCTTGTAAACATCGGAACTAGAATAATTTAGGAGTTGCTATACCGTATTCTGAAAATACGGGAAGGAAACAGGATGCAGCCAATTTGAAAGATGAAGACCCTGGCCGTGTTAGGGGTTGCCATTAGTTACAGAACATTTAACTTGTTTTGAATGCATAGCTACAGAATTGAATTATTCGTCCCATTTTCTCACAAATTGCTGGAGACAGGCACATGGCATTTGCAGATCTAATAAACCTACTTGTATTGAAGAAATGGATCCTTAATGTCTTTTGGGCATTTTAGTATGTGCCGTGTAAAAGGCTTTTTAGAGAAAAAATAGAATTTGGAAAAAAGCATCCTAAATTGTAATTGCACATTTCATTAATGAAACCTCTGTAAAACTCAGATAAACCCTTTAATTTGTCAAAATTCATTATGCGGTTCCCAGAAAAGCTTGCAAATCTAAACACGGATGGGTCAGTATTGTTTTACAGTGAATCATATCTGAGAATTCTTGAAATGCAGACAGTTACGGACGAACCCTCCAGTAAGACGATGTCAACTAAACACAGATTAAGTAGTGTATTTGATTTGGAGCAATTATGGCAATCTAATAATCCATTCACATTGTGGTACAGGTTAGGACTGTACTTTCTGATATTCAAAGATGAATTTTAACTTCAAGGAACGATATTTTAGGAGCTAATATATGTATAGAACCATTTAACATTTCTTAGCACGTAAGAATTCAACAGTAATACAAACCATAAACAGTTTGGGAATATTTTAGACATGGATAAAGGAAATGATGACGTGGATCTAGCCCGACCAGTTCAATGTTGGAGATTTCGCAAAAGCTGCACCAGGACAAAATACCCAACACCGTGGTTCCATTCTAGGTCATGCACGAGCCTCGGTTTCAAGACTGGGTCAACGAACTGCTTTGGGGCGGAGCTATATAAAGTGCGTGGTCTAAACGCTTTGCACTTCCACCAGGGGCCAGGCTGAAAATTCCCGCATGATGGGGGAATTCATCATCTTCTGCCCACGCCTCTCTCCCTTCTTTTGTTGTAAGCTTTTTTTTAGAGGGCACTGCTTTATTTGTTGTTTATGCTTATGTATCTTAAAATAGTCCTTAGTTCACATTATTTAAATTAGTTTAGTAGGTGTGGTATTTTCGTTAAAACATGAGATAATAATGTACATGTATTCATTACTTAACAGCTGAACTATGTTATATAAGAATACAACATATTCTTTTTTTCTTTTAACTCGGGAGCTAAAGTACTAAATTTAGACATTCATCCCAAGAGCTGAAATAATCGCAAACTAGATAAAGCTAAAAGTTTGTCCTAGATTGACAAGTATGAATATAAGCTATTTCATCACCATCTGATTCATCATTTTCCCACTAGATATCGCAATTTCAATATGGTTTAAATGTCGTACACTTACAAAAATTAAAGAAAAGGGTGACATTAAAATACTCATCTGAGCTTGTAGAAAATACTTGGTAAATTTACAAAAGAAGTTTTAAAAATCTAAACAAAGAAACAGGATTGTAAATCAAATGAATTTTTAACAGACATTCCCATGACTTTGTAAGTTTTTTTTCCACATAACCTCAACTTAATATATATTATCAAACTAATATGTTTGCATGTGTGCGTGTGTGTACGTGTGTATTTTTCTTTTGTTTCCGTTTTTTCCTTGTTTTTTCAAAGTTTTGTACTTTTTAATTTCCGAGATCGTATCACAACTTTGGCAATTACATGCCACAAAGAGCGACTTAAACTTGCTTTCTGCACCACGTGCATGTATTTCGTGTGTATTTCTCTTGATAGCATACCTAAGAGTTTCATTCAGAATTTTGGATGTATGTAAATTGGATTGTCATGTGAAGTAGTTTGTTTTACGAGCTGTGTTATCAATTTTTTTGGTTGTCTTCAAACGCTTTTAAACGCAACATTTGCAGTTTCAAACTCTGCAATAGAGATGTTAAATACTATATCAAATATAACTAATAGTTTATTGGTTTGTCGTAAAACAGTAAAACAAAATTTAGTGGAATATTCGAAGATAACGCCGGAGTGTTGCGCTGCACAAGATGGCGGCCGTCAGGGTTACGCACACGACGACATGCGTAGAGCTACCAGGAGATCAGAACGTGGTGACACGTGTACTCTGCTGCAGAGGAGTCAACGAACTTGTAGTTTTCGGTCATGGACGTTCGTTGGCAAAGGTCGTGAGGGGGGAAGAAGAAGAGGGGGCGAAACTCCAGGTCAACATGGCGGTAATGGCGACCATATTAACAGTGATATTATTAGACGTGCAGGGCTCTGGGAATTTGTAACCAGCTCCGTTTCGCAACGCGTTTCTATCTGCGTCATGGTTCCTAAACGAATTGGGGTACCTGAAATACTCCTATATGTTTCCCCGAGAGGATAAACAGCTTCTCTGAGTCGAAAATTCAGATTCTTTTTCACAACAAAACCGATTTTCACAACTGAAACTGTTATAGTTTCCTTATTCTGGTAACACAGCAGTGATTCTCAATATTTTGAATTTATCTAGTAAAATTCAAGTCAGCTTGCATTATCAAGACTATTTTGCAATATAAGTAATCGATATTATGCATATTAATTTGTAAAGAGACATGATTTGTATGTATATATGTTTGTATATTAGGGTAATCTTAAAAATCACTCAATGGATTTTGATGATTATTTCACCATGAAAAAGTCCAATTCATTCTGATCGATATAGTCCATATCGACCTTATAGTATAATTTCATAAACTAATAAAACATTACAAAGATTTTCAAAGCCCTTGTACTTGAATACGAACACAAAGTTATAAATACTTTTTCAAAGAATGTCGCGGATATTTCATTCCAAACAATAATACAGAAGAGAATCGATTCTGTTTATAACAATACTGAGGCAAAACGACAAAAAGTCCAGTCCAGTTACTTTATCACTTTATTTTCTTCTAAAACTTTTGCACAAATACACAGTTTACATTCTTTCGATATATTAAAACTCTCAATCACTTCTTGCTGCTCTTAACTCATTCCTTTCACTGTCTTTCTTCATTTTCTCTGTCTTTTTAGCACTAACTCCGACGATACAATCATCGACGCTCGGTAAAACTTCACTTCGACGCGACGTATCTTTGACGACGACAGTACCCCACTCACACAGCTGTCTCACACTCATTGACATACTGACCGAATCATGTCTATTAAGTCTCTTCTGCCGTTTCCTCGCCTCCTTATGTAGTGAGAATGACGTAACACACGTTTTGCTAACTTCTTCAAACAAGCCGCCCACCGTACACTTCTCGAATCATCTGTAGAATACTCCTTTTGGTTCTGCCGTTCTGATTGTTGTCACGTGTTTGTTCACGTGAGTGGTATGGAGAAGCATGGCCGTAACGGACATTGATACGTGCCGCGTCCATTGTTGTTAGTCATGTACACATAAACAGTCCTGGAAGACAGCCCTTGAATGCCTTTGTTTACTCGCCGGCTTGGCACATGGTGTGAAGCAGCTTGGCCTCGACCGTCCTTTGTTGTGCGCCGGACCTGGCGTCAGAATACTATACATATGCGATATCAGTATCAGCGTACATTAATGACTGCCAAATAAGGCAGTTTTGCTCTATTTGTTTTGCATAAATATAAAGTATTACATTCTGTTATTGATGATATTAATATTAAACAAATGTTATTTTATATACCCAATAAAATAAGCAGATTCAAGAGGCTTTTCTTCACACCCAAAGCAAACACAGAAATCCATAAAAATCCACCATTACACAGAATTATGCATTTAAGTAACGAACTTAAGTATTTCGATGTAGATATTTTCAACATGTCTGAAACTGAATTAAAAATGCCATAACTACTACCTACTTATTCGTAGATCAGTAAATTACTAAAATTGGTAGAACATTACTGTAATTAGAAATAGCAATGGTTACTTACCATGCCACCTTCACTTTTCTTATGTCTTTCTTATTTTATCATTCTTCTACTCCTTATTTTTCTCTTTCTGTATTACTTTGTGTTCATTTATGCTTTCCTTGTATTTTATTTGTGTGTAAATATTACTGTATGTAAACACTGTACGATGAACATTGCAATTGCGCTTCTAAGCCTGTTATGATCATAAGAATAAATAAAAAATAGTTGGACTATTTGGAACCATCTAGCTTCTTGACCAATTGACACAAATGGTTTATTATTTCACTGTCATGCAGAGCTGTGAACAATGCTGTAATGTATTTTTATTTCAACTTGAATGAATTTAGTTACAATTTAATGTTAAGATGAAGTTTCCAAACCTCTCCTAGAAATTAAGCTTTTCTTCATATTTTAACATTAAATTGTTTCTAAATTCATTCAAATTAAGGTTAAAATGCATTAGAGCATCGTTTACACAAATTTTGCGTGACAGTGAAATAATAAACCATTTACACCCATTCGTCAAGAAGTTAGATGGGTCCAAATATTTATCAAAAATTATTTTTTCGGCAAACGGCTCTTTATTGTACTGGACATACTTGTTATACTCATGTAGAATCCCTGGTAAACGTATGGCCGAAGCAGTATCTTCCACCCTGTACATCTCACCCCAGGTGACTCTAGATACTGACAAGGTTTGAAGGAGGGACTTACCACCTGGACCATTGACATATGTTGTACCCTATGGCCCTGACGGGAGGGAGGGGTGAGGTTATAGGATACTAAGGGTGGCAGGACTGAGGAGAGACGATAGCAGAGGGCAGGGTCCTTACAGCTACACAGTGACGGCTCGTATAACAGACTGCCTGCCCCCTCCCCTCCTGCGGGGTTCCACATCTCTTGTGGACTCGGGACGAAGACCTCTCCCAATCCGGAGGATGATAATTTATAGAAACGAACACACTTGTCTTGCACGTCAAATCCCCGCCGACCCTTGGAATCCAGAAATAGGCAAAATAGCCAACCTGGATGAAAGGTGAAGTAAAATAAAGGGGCAGGAAATTCGGGGGACGTAATTATGGTTCCTAACGTTCGTTTAGTGTACCGGGAAAACCCCCGAAAAGCCCATATTTGAGGAACGTCGGCCACGGGAATCGAACTGAGGGCCTCCTGAATGCCCGCCACAACCACTACTGCCTGATCCATCCCACTCAGTCAGCCCAGATCATTCCTTGCATAAATACGTCTCTTAGCAAACAGCCTTTCCCCAACCAAAATCTCAACCAACTTACTCTTGTTTTCCTGATTAGTTTCAACATTCTTGTTCCTTCACCCGCTGTTTCTAAGTAATTGAACACTTCCTTTGTTATTCTCGTTATTTTCATTTTTATACAACATATCATACTTGTGGTTTTTTCCATCCATCTGCAGCTCTCCATTTGCTTCACCACCTCGTCTCAAATTTGCTGGTGTGTGCCAGCTCTTTGCTTTTATTTCTCTGACTTTGTGTCTTCCTTCTATTTATCTTTATCACGCACTCCTTACAGTTATAATGTATTTCTATTGAAGTGTTCCATCATGGCAACAAATCTTACGTATTTAATTATTTTCCCTCTCCTTATTCCGAAAAAAAAAAATGCTTTACAAAAGTCCCCATGAAGACGGTGAACCGAATGGGTACTAAGAGGCTTGCTTTTTCTCTAGTATAAATAAGTGACGCAATATCTGCGCTTTCAGGACATTCTTTCTAATAGAAAACAAATTGCTCTCAGCAGAATGTAACGAGATGAACGAATATATCATTAAAAGGAAGATGTTAGAATAAAAGCATAAAATGTAAAGATCTATAATAACAATTTCAAATACCTATACCCACACTTTTAACGACAGAAACATTCCCCGTTTATCGTACTGATATACAAAGGATGAAACAAATGCATTTTTTCACATAGCATCCCCACACAGGTAAGTATTGTTTTGCTAGCGATAGCTACTTCTGTGACCCAGTTTTATCAGAAAGTAGACAGATGTCTCTGCAGCCACTTACGCACCTACCTACTCGTCTATTACGCCATCGTCCTCAAAATGCTGACCTACCAATCCTTATTGCATTGCCCAAGCACACTATGTATGCAAGAACAGTCGGTCTGGGTGGCTCAGTTGGTTAGACGCTGGCCTACCGATCCCAAGGTCGCGGGTTCAAACCCGGCCCAGGCCGATGGTTTTTAAGTGTGCTTAAAAACGACAGCTCCATGTCAGTAGATTTACTGGTATGTAAAAGAACTCCTGCGGGACAAAATTCCGGCACACCGGCGATGCTAATGTGGTCCTGGCAATTGACAGCGTCGTTAAATAACAAAATCTTTTTTTATGCAAGAACAGACATCTGATGTTCAACTGGCTAATGTTTTAATGGTTTCATCTGTATAGACCTCTAACTTCTTTGGTTATACCTATAGGGGGTTTTGACTTGAAAAACAATTGATGTTATTACTCGGTGAACTGTAGGGCTTTTAACGTTGATTTTATCGTTATCAGTAAACGCACTCGCTTCGCTCCCCCCATTCATACTTTCAGAATCTGTGGAGGATAGGAAACTATTCTGGTTAAAGAAAATGTCCCAATCTGAGCCGAAATCTCTGGCTTGAGAAGCCAGAACGCTGACGACTAGACCGCAGACAGTGTCGAATTTCCTTGTCGTTGATAAACATGTCATCTTGAAGGCATTATCCGATAGTCACCTCGTTATGAAGGATCACTTAGATGTTATCATAACTTGTACCTAACCTGGAAGAGGTATAATGAAATAGCCACCAATCCTAATAGCATTAACTTTCTCAGTAGGCTCATTCCTGACATTTTCCACATTTCCACACTTAAATATTTCGTGGCATTGGTAACCAAAACACGTTAAGAAATAAAACGAGAAGAGGGAAAGGTTACAGTTCTATAAAAAAGCTGATGTGTTGCACTCACTTGACTTTATCTACTCTTGTACTAACCATTACAAACTCTTATATCTTGGTGTTAGTTGAGATAAACATTTGCAGAAATCATCTTATTGTTTATCTTCTTGTAGGTACAAGGGCAATATGCAAATATAGTAAGCTTTGAGTGATAGTTATGTTTTAAGGCTTTAAAATTACGTTCTCTTTGTACGATTAACACATCAAAATGAATAACGGTGTTCTATTTGATAGAAGTGTGTTCTCCAAAACTCGCACAAATAACAAGGAATATCTCCGAAATGGTTCACTCTACAAAAAAATCTAATTAGACATAAATTGTGTTTTAGCAAGATCTACATTTTTGTACAGTAATATCTGGTTCATCTCTTATGGTTTACCGGTTATGCAAAGGTCATCCAGAGTAAACAGGTGTGAGCTATAGCCAGAAAATTCAAGATAAATTTAATTTGCCATAATATTTACAACATATGGTATTTTAATCGAAGTCGTTAGAGCCAGTTTAAAGAAAATCAAATTTTCCATGTAGAGGGTAGTTTAGGGTGGAACAATTTTTTTTCAAAATCTTCCTGTCGCATCCCTGAAAGACATCAAAATTAAATAGCAAGTTTGGTTTTTAACCCACCTCTTGTTTTTTGAGTTATACTGTCCGCAGTGACACACAGACACACATACACAAATCTTTTTCAAAAAATGCTTTTCTTTTTTTTTTTTTTTTTGGATTCAGGGGGCCTCAAAACATTTCCGGTAAAATCTCGACATCGAATTTTTGGGTGGAATACAATACTTCCTCTACTTTACTATACGTAGTAGACAGAGTAAAAATGAAGACATGAGAAAGTAACTCAATATAGACTCAATAAATAGCAAAATCTAAAGATATCAAAGGAATGGATGCAATATATACAAGGAATGTGTGAAAGAAGACTGCCTAACATTACATTCCAGTATCAACCAAAAGGAAAGAGATGTTGGTAGACGTAAAAAGGGGTGGAAAGAGCAATTATTGTGAGACGAATGGACACTTTACCCACGCCATGAAGTAGAGAAGAAAGAGGACGTAATCAAAACAGACTTCCTTTATGGTAAAGTAATAATTTTTCCCAGTTTATAATACAATTGAATTTCTACTGTTTAAGTAAAGGACATATGTAGTGCAGCTGTATCTGGGGCAACCTGTGCCACGCTCTCGGGAAGAATATAGACGTGTGTGTTATTAGTCTGCAAATGAAGTAAATATTGATGTAATGTTAATTACATTGTCCTGAATTACCAATTCAAATATCCCATAACATACCGTTTATGCGTGTATGGACACATGTATGTTAGTATATCTATACATATATGCATCTATGATATATAGTTTTGAAAAACATGAAAAGAACTGTAGAAATTAGACACAAGCAGTAACTCAAAACATAAAAGTTTCTGTGATCAAGAGATAGATTTATGGATGATGTAGTAGCTATTTGTTTGTTCTTCGTGTCTCTTGGGGAAAGAACCTCCGCCCCCTCCCTCACCGCCACACACACACCCAGAACAATGTTGGTGGTTTCTTTTCTCTCTTCTGCAGGTTTCTTTGTGATTTATCCCATACTTGCTTGGAGAGGGGAGAACACGCCACGTGTTGGACAAGTCCTCTCGTCTTTCCCTTGGGGCTCCATCTCTCCCTCTCCTATCTCTTCATTTTTCGATATGAAGGGGAACTTTAGGTGGGTATTTTAAGACACCTACCTACCTATTCGGCTTCCTTTGGAATGTTTCTTTTCATGTGCAGTAATCTGAATGTATGCATTGCAGGATAAAAGGCTAGACCAGTTCACGTTTACAGATTTGCTAGTGTTTGCTCATTAATCCACCGTAGACTACAAAGACTATTCCACTCATTAGTGACTTAGTTGAAATCAACCAATCATGTTCATAACAATTTCAAATTTCCACCAATGACAGCCTTTATTTGCCAAAAATGTATCAGATTTCACTATCACCGCCTCTAAATTTTAATTATCACCTGCTCTACTTTTATTATGCTATGACCAGGTTAGAGAATCTAGCTGCACTGTCCTATAGATGGGCAACAGTTTACGTAATTTGACGCAATAAAGCCGCTATTCAAATGCCAAATGAAAAGTTTGTTCTTAATGGCTAGCAGAGGTGATATACAGACAAATGAAAACAATAACAGCGACATCTGCTGTAGTTGTGTTACTCCTCCGGCAGTCGGTAGCACTACAGTGGGCTACTCAAAGCAATATTTGGTTGCAGGGCATATTTGAACTCTATTGGACCCAAGTGTTTTACCAGTTGAGTAGCTAGAGATAGACGGTCCGGTTAATTACATCAGAAGGTGCGATGGTGTGTGTAAAGTGCACACTATCAGAAAAGGAACAATAACCTATAATAAATGTTATAAACATTAAGGTATTTTATACTCAATTACTCAATTACCAACTCCGTTGGTAAAATATCCGCAGTCAGTATTCATTTTACTTTATGCCTCCTCTGTAGTTGAGGATAGGCTTGTAGATAATTTCAGTGCATTTAGTGTCGGACGTACAGCAAGGATTTTCCCTAATTTGTGTGATTCCTGAGGTTCCAAATCGACTCTTATTACCCTGAGTGTTAGGCTGCTGTGCACAACGTCGTTTCTCATTTTAACGCCTGGTATTACGCACGCCCGCAAAGCTTTGGCGCTAGAGAAGTTGACGATGCAGAACGGCGACTGCTGTGGAAACAAACTTCGCACATTTCTGGGGTGAAAAACCATTACGATACGGCATTAATTAGAATTTCGTTTACATATATTTGTAAGAGATTTCGAAATTAAATTTAACTGTAAATATTTAAAACAGCTGATGGTAATCAGTTGTTAATTAAGACCTTAAAATTTCGGCAGTGGGAGTCAAATCACGAAATCAAAGCTTTAAAGTGCACTTCGCAAGGATGAAACCTTACAAAATAATGTAATGGAAATTAGAATTCTTGTAGATATATAGCACACAAAATGCGCTGAACTTTCAAGTGCACAGTCTTTGATCTGCATTCTTGGTGCTCATGAGACCTAAGTGACACCGAGTGACAAGGCTCGCAGATGATACGAAGATTCGCATTCGAGTAAAATCCTTGTTCCGACCAGCCTAACTACTGTTCTTCCTGCATACATAAATTGCAGCTTGTTATGTTTACCACTATCTCCAAATATTACATGCCAACATTAGAACAATAAAAGTTTAACAGTACAGAAAGAAAGTTTTAAGGACAGATGTTATAGCTGGCAATCCTGGGAATGTCTGTCTGCCAAAAGCGAACTATTTTCAATAGGTCCGTGAAGAAACAAATACAGGGCTGCGACCTGGGAATTAAAAATACAATACTTAAGCAAAATGAAAATAAAATTTGGATCAATAAAACCTGCTACTTTACTGAAATATTTCATTTAATACATAAATAACTGGTGCAACAAAACTTGTAAAAATTTGATAATCAGTCGTTTTTCTGGATCGAAAGTATAACGCATGCACATAAATTTGTCCCGTGAAGTTTACAATGGCGCAACCTTCAGACACACAATATCTTGTTGGGTTTAGCTTTGACGGTTCAGCGAATTTGAACTATGAAATTCCCTATCTTTTTCTTGGAATCATTTAAATTCTGTAGTTAAAACACTTTAACTCAGTTTTTTTCCAATAACCGGTTCCAATTTTCTTTCCTTTACCCAGCGAATGTATAGAATCGCAAAAGGTGGCGTGCACTTCACTGATTGTAAGAAACACAGCTTCACACTTCAGCATTATAATTCAATACTAATTAAAGTCCTCTTAGCCTTTTGCTTCAGTAATGTGGTTTCACGTATTCATGAGTATAGAAATTCCACGAACATTTCGTCTCTCAGTTTGGGTTATTTTTCTGAGTTTCCATTTGTTTATCAAATATGCCTGCTTTCATTTTTTATTTTTACGCTTCGTTTTACAATGGTCCACAAAGTTATAATTAACGTAATGTCATCTTGCAATATATGGAAGGGGAATGATGCAATGAATGATCACGTGGCAACCGAAACAAGATCTATCACTACGAGAACAGGAATTGCCGGAATGTTTATACTGATTTTTAACTATTCGAAACGAACTAGGCTAAAACACGGGCATAAATTAGCAGTCTGTAAGATAAACTAGAACATTTTATACTTAATTCTCATGTTGTATATCTTTTATAACTGATTACAAAATGTGAAAACATCTCTTTACACGTATTTTCTCCAATCTTATAACGTTTCATTTAAAAGCTACAGTTTATTTTATAGTATTCCAACTGTGGAGAAAAGCTTACTCCTTGCGGCATATTTAGTTTTCTTTATTGAATCTGTACTTAGCAATAATTGAAAATCAGGATTAGATTATGACATAACATTATTAGTATACCATTTTTAGACAGTGGAGAGAACCTACAAAGCTGTCCTTAAATTAAAATGTTCACAGAGCACTTTGTCAAACGCTTTCTTGTAGTTCTTCGATTCCATTTATTAATTGTATTAGTATGTCATCTTCTTCGCATTAATGTTGTCTTCTTTCTAAATAATTTACCAGTTATTTTCTGTATGGTATATTATTCTGGGACGCAAAATCCAAATGTCAATGAAATGAATATACGTGAGCGTTTTATAGATTAATGTTTTTGCAGCTGATTCCTATTAAGTTGAAACAGGGATCTTTGGAAATGCCTTCGTTTATTATTTCTTTGAGATGTTGTGAGATCTATGTTTGACAATAGATACGAATATGTTCAATTCTACTTAAACATGCATGCAATCGCGTATAGCATTAATCATTAATAAGCTGATTTCGCATCATCTTTGTAGTTTTAACAACTTACATAATCATATAATTGATATTGGTGTTTATTTAAATAATATGTTCTTAAAGTGTTTTATTTATTGTCGTTCTGGTTGCTCGGACATTATCGCGACATATATTCGTAGAAGACAGCGTTTAATATATGTAAATTGAAGTATGTAGGTTTTAATATTTCCATTCGTTTACTGTTGAAACATTTAAATGAGAGTCAGTGAATGCATGTTGTGGTTACTTAGTGTTTATCTGAGTAGGAAGCGCAAACATTATTGAGAGAAGATAGCAAAAGACAAATGTTGGCCGAATTTAGGAAGGAGTTCGTTGCCTTCTTGACCTCTCCACGTGTCAACAGTTCCCCACCACTCGCCTCACTTTGTTTTTGGTGCTGGGTCCTTGTCCTCTCCCACGTGGAGCAGCGGATCCTTCCAGGACTTGTGCAATCCTCCTCACTTCCCGCGCCCTCCCGTCCAACCACACTGTCTAATCTCTATTGCATGACTGCTATGCCCCCATTCACCACAGAAACCTAACAATTATTAACGCTTTGGGTAAATTATTGCGTTCTAATCATCTTACCTCTAGTAAAGAAAGTATTTAACTCGATCTAAGAACCTATTCGAGATTTTTCTCAAATACATGTTTGCAGTTTATGTCCCCCTGAAGCAAAAAGAAAAGAAAGAAGAAGTATCAACATTGTGTCAAATATCATACTTAGTGAGTCAGTTTTTAAAGGCGCAAGAAATTCTCCGCTTCTTTGAGTCCATTACGTTATTACTGCATTTATATACAACTGCGGAATCTTAGACATAAGAATTCACTTAGGCACATCAGTTGAATCAAACAAAAATGTTCTGTTGTTAACCATTTATTAAATATTCTCTGTTGTTGCCCTGAATTTTTCACGTTTTAACCATTTCTACAGCTTAACTGACAGTTCTTTGCTTCTGACGAAGTCGTTAAAAAACGGATTCATAGCTACTAGTATGTACCCTTAAGTATCACGCAATAAACGCGTTGTCTCAAGCCATAAATAACATGTTCTGGTAGAAGGCAGGAAAGTGAGTTTTACTCTGTAGTGAAAGCATTGTATTCTACCCAAAAATTTGATGTCGAGATTTCACTGGAAATAATTCTTTTGAAGCCTCCTGAATAAAAAGGAGCATTTTCAGAAAAAAGGTAGCAAACACAAAAGGCTGTAGTTTTTCTTGCTATTCATTTATAATACGAGTCAAAGAATAAAACATTACAGTATTATTATGTAAATGGACATCTAAGTTTTCTAGGCAAATTGTACAATTCGCTTTCTGTGTAAGTGTGTCCATATTTTCACAACCTGCAACAGAAAACTCATCCGAAATCATCTATATGATCATCCAAAAATATAATATAACCTAATTGAAACCATTTTGGCGTACATATATCTTTAACGAACAACACTTTAAGCATAATTTTAGTAGAATATGTACGAAACAAATTCGGTGGGTAGAGAAGCCATGTAAATCTTGCTTACTATTGCATCAAGCAAGCATTTAACAGAACAGAAGATTGTGCCTTACTCTGCAAATAAATCCGCAAAAAATTGTGAAATCTGAGGGTGGCTTTCATAATTAAATATACAAACGAAATGAATATTATGAAGGTTAAATACCCTCATTCAGAGAAAGACCATGTCGTTCATTCACCTCCATGTTTCACCTTTAATTAGATACAAACACATCTATCTCAATCCATCACATCGCAGTCCTGTGGGTCAAAGTTTCAAATGGCACTGATAAGCTTCCTTTGTTGTAATTGTGCAGCTGTACATAAGGGTTATTTCATAATCATTTCGACGTTTGTAATTGTGTGTCTCCCTCTCCACCTCTCAAAATCAAGCAGTACTGAAATAATAACACGAAAAATACTTCGGTAAGTTGTTGATAAATGTAACCGAATCGCAAGCTACAGAAGTTATGTGTAAAATGGACGGTTGAAATTCATGGCCTTCATGGTAGTGTAGACTTCATCTGCGGCAGCTACCATAAGGTTCAGGTCTTGCTTGTTAGGACATTTATATTAAAACTTCCACAGTAGACATTCTGACAATACTAATAAAACAAACATACAGAAAACCGTCGTTTATCTGCATCAGATTTTTAATGTTTTTTTAAATTTAAAGTTCACATTAGATAATAAATTTAACTATGATAGCAAGAATGTAACTATAAGTATGTACGCCAAATATGCACTTTTTAGTTCGAATAATTTTACAGTCCTTGCATAAATTATACAATAAATACGTACTGTATTGTACTGTGAAATGGTACCTCTTGAGTTTAAGAAAGATTTAGTAGTGTGTCACACGGTGCTGACGCGGTGTCTCACCAGCTATAAATAGAACCAGAAGAAAGCGTTGACCTTGAACACCACACCTCCCTTAATCTCCCCAGATTTCCTACTGTTTTCAAACGGCACGTGTCGTTAAGTTTATTGCATGTGTTTCCACGAGATTGTTTTTGCGTCTTATCAAAGTGTTTGGGAGTGCAATTCAGTGTGCAAGTTTAAAATGACATCAAAGCGAAAGAAGGTCGTGGTTTCAATGGATAAAAATTGGATGCTATTAATCCAATCGATAAAGGAGTAATACTGAAGAAAATAGCTGTTGAATTGTGAGTTGCTGACAAGCATGATGACGTACTTGTAGCGCCACCACTCCAGCTGAACTGTTACGTAGTTGTACTTCGTTCAAACGCCACACATGTTTAAAACATAATACTGCGGATCAATTCTTTGTTAAGAAATGATGTCATTTTATCTCCTTAAGATTTGTATATGTTTCAATCTCTTATGAACAATACATACTATGTACTGTACATAATTTTGTTACAGGGCATAGTTTTTATCGTCATAAATGGCAAGTCTGTTTAAGGATTTAAGAATTTTGTTTATTACTCATATAACCCGGATTATCCGGATTTTCGATTTTTTGGATTGTCTTTGGTCCCAGTTAGTACGGATAAACGGGGTTTTACTGTAATATATCTTTTATCTTTCCGCAGGGACATACTTTAAGCAGTGTATGGAAACATTGTGTGTTTTTGTGAATCTGCTGTCTTTGCATTTGTAGCACAGTTAAGTTACAGTCGCTTTTTGCTACTCCAAATCGAGAAATGCGACAAACTTTAAAACAACATTCGCAAAAATGCGATAATATGTCACAGCAGCAAACAATAAGCCGCTTTCCTTTCAGTTAGTGCAGCACATTTCTGATCTGGCTTGTATGGCTCAAACACTTGTCAAATGTACACTGTATGTGCTTTTTAAGAAGTGATGGATCAAATTGTTTTAAGAAGTAGTGAAAGTGTTCTAGTGTATATGCAATGTGTGGATCTGTATGTATAAAAGTTAATTTAAAAAATAACATTTCATTTAGCACACTACTGTTGATTTCAGTATAGGTATAAATATTTCACTTTTAAAACCCTCATATAATTTATAAAATGTTCCACTAGAAGAATTTTGCACAAACATGTCATATATTGCACAAATGTTAATTTTGATTTGTGTATATTTGCGACGGTTTATTTTCTAGCTTAAGCCTAGTTTGTAGTGACTTCCTCGCGGTTCCTCTTTGATTCTACCACCAAACACACATACGTTTTTAAGCATTATCAAGATGACTAAAGAACATTTAAATTTAATGTTTTCTCGTTGCTATGCGGCCGACATATTCAAGAAGATGAAAGCGCGGAATGAATGAGATGAATGAACTTAATATGCAATCAATTATCGACTATTAGACTATTATTTTAATGTTAATGTAAAGAACAATTTTTATTTAGCACTGTTAATACAGTTATCCGCAACAAATACTAGATTTTTTGACTACAAAATAATGAATTAATATTGTTTGACTAGAAAATTTCAATACGCGGCCCCGTAGAAAAAAGTCTGCTGACGTCCATGCTCGCTCACACACGCACGCGCACGCGCACACACACTCTACAGCTTAGTAATGTTGCTACGATTACCGTAATTTCGTTTGTTCACTTGAGTCGATGTATACGAGATAGATGGGCTTAGTTACATAGTCGCCTTCCTGTACCTATAATCTATTTTGTTGCCATGAAGTTTTGGAGAATACATATTTTGTGAACCACCGAAATGCTGATTTTGAGTACACGCAACATTATAAGCTGGATGGACATGTGCCCTCCAGTATGGCCTCCTCCTGTTTCTTTTGTATTGTAGATGGAACCTCGGTACGTGGTACAGAATGTGCAAGTGGTATATTACATGGTAACAGAGAAATAAAAGTAAATAGTCAATAGGCAAATAAGTGGAACTTTAACCATGATCTACCAACGGTACCACTGGAAACGTATACGGAAGTTGCATCATAAATATTGCTAACACCTAAGAACAAAACATTCATCTTTACATTATTCATTTCGGTGAAACATTATATCAGATACTTTTGGATGCTAGTGTTATATGATTCAATACGTTTTATATTATCAGCTACAAAATCACATATTCCCTAGACAAAGTATTTTAATTCGCAACAGTTTTCAACACTGTAAAACACAGTAAATATAACTATAAATCAGCTGGACGTAGCAATAGCTTTAAAATATATATGGCATTCAACTGAACGGGTATACTTATAAATGTATCAAAAATAATTATTGTATTTGTTCAGGAAAACACAGAATACAAAATAAAAACGAACAAAATACATTCCTTTCTTCCAAAATACTAATATTACATAAACCCACTAGCTACACGTACAAATACGCATGCGCGCGTTTAGAAGTTTAAAATCTTTTTACGTGGACTGAGGAAAGAGGTCCCACAACCAGGGCAGAGCACCGCGTGTAGACCACCCGTGACCTCTGAGAGGGAGGGAAGAAGAGAGAGTCCCGAAGAGCGACCATAGCCGAGGACGAGGTGCACAAGCATGAACAGGGTTTCGGTCTATCTCATAATTTCCCAGTTATAGATATACAATTCAGTAAAATTGAAGAGGGCGCCATAGACTGTTCATACAAGTGACTGATAGAGTGAATGAACCAGTGGTATCTACACATCCCCCAATTAGTGTAATGCACTTACTCTCACTATTTTCGCTAACACCTGTCACGTCCAGTGCTGCATCTTTTACCTGAGAAGCTGTAATATTAATATTACTTGAAGTTGAAGCCTGAAATACACCACTGTCATTACTTTCTGTAACCATTCGCTTTCTTGCCACAAATTATTCATGCTAACGAACAACAGAACAGAGTTGCAAGAAACTGAACTGAACACTGCAAGCTGCAGCCCTCATTGCTGGAATTGTCACCCTGAATGCCAACATAACTCTAGTAAACTTGAAAACTGTTTAACTTACTTGCGATATGATAATATCCCGAGTGCTCTTATATTTTCAAAGAGCAGTAATACAGTAAAAAGAAAAAATACTTCCCTGTCAGGGAAGGAATTGTTCTTTGATGAGCCGGGGAAATTATTTAATGAGAGGGGGAAATCTCCCCATCATCCCGTTAATTCGAACCCTCTATGAACGTATGAACGTTAGAGGAGTAAAAGGAATTCTGGAATGTTATGAGTGACGCTAGGCGCTGTCTTGGCTTGTTGTATATACTGATGTTTTGCAGTAGACTTCTTTGCCCCTACAAGCCTTCTTGAGAGCCAAAGATAAACAAACACAAAGAATGTTATTTGCTTTGAATTGGACGTGATGAGTTTCATAAACAGAGCCAGCCTTTAGGCCACATGGCGTGTCCTTATGTACTGAAGCGAATTGTTTTCCTCTGGGGGTCCTTACACTCGCCGTTTAGCGACCTGTTTAGACGACGCCCACGTGTTACTACGTGGAGTTTGCAGGTTCGTGTCCCGTCGAATGCGCACTCTGACATAGGGGGTTTCGTGGTTTTCCCTGCTCAGTAAGTGAATGTTCGTTTCTTTTTCATGTTGTTTCCTTCTCATTTTCCAGGAGTATTTCTAGGTTTTGTGGTGCCAGACGATGGTGCGGATGTTTGCTCAAGAAAAAGAGTATTCCTTGTGGACACTAGAGGGCTGCTAGGTGGACGGATTGCTCTTCTCCCTTCCTAGGCAGTTATAGGAGTGGAATGGGTCTTCCGTGCGACTTTATGACCTGTAGCCTCCTGTGAGTCCTTCATTTCATCCTTTCTCCAAGGAGGTGGTAGCCACAATAGTAGGCCTAAGTATGCTACAATCCCCCCCCCTCCGTTGTACAACCCTAATCCTGATCAATAGCTGCATGTATGACATACCATGGGGCCCACCAATCACTTGTAATGAGCAGCCTTCATGTCCTAAGGTGAACCGGTCGATCATGTTCCATTTGCATACTGTGTGACAACTAATCAAAGGAAGATGCACCTAATTAACAGCTGTTATGTGCTCATCACAGCCTCATGTATATAACATATTGACAAAATGACAAGAACACTTCACTTACCTTTCTATCATTCTATTTTTCTTCTAAACTTTTGCACTAACGTTAATAGTCTAGTCTTTAGTAATTTTACAGCTCAACTGTTTTCGTCTCATAGCCTTGACTCAGTCCACTCACTGTCTCTCATACACTTAACTCCGACGATACAAACACTCGACACGCGTTAAACCTTCTTCACTTCAACGTGAGTATCTTTCACGACAGTACCACACACATAGCTGTCTCGCACTCATAGAGACACTGACTCTGTCACTCCCCTCAACGGTTTCCTTGCCTCTTTATAGAGCAAGAATGACGTAGCATGGACCTATCTCGAGTTCCACAAACACGTCAGCCGGCGGATGCCTCTTCAAGGTCCAGCTATTCCTTGTTATGTGCCGCAATCATTGTTAGTCATGTATACACAATCAGTCGCTCAAGGCAGCCTGACCTTGAACGCCTTTGTTCCTCGCCGGCCTGGTATTCGGTGTGAAGTAGCTTAGCCCCGACCATTCTTTGTTATGCGCCGCGCCCGGCGTCAACATGGTTACCATTAGTATTGGTTACGTATTCAATCTCTACCCAGGTGTTATAAAGCATCTGTGATGCATGTAACATTGCCAAATCACCTACTGGTGCCTTGTAGAGCTGCTGTTCTTGTTGTAGTGTTTAACGCCCGCTTTTACTACTACGGCACCGCAGGCGGTGACACTGATGATACATGGAATGAAGATGGAGCACCGGCGGAATGAGATGGCGGGGGAAACCGGAGAACCCAGAGAAAACCCTCCCTGACGCCGCTTCGTCCACTTGTAGAGCTAATCCTTAACAAACCCCCACAGAAACAAATCAGGTGGTGTCAAATCTGGTTATCTGTGAGGCCATGTGATCTACGGTGATCCTCTTCCGATCCCTCTGTCTGTTCCATGAATGTCCACCTTACATTGGCAAATTATGGCGGGCTCTATCTTGCTGGAAAATTGTCCACATTCAGACTGATAAACGATACCTATGATTTATATTCTCCTATGCAGTGATTGCGCATGCGCGCGCGATACGTGACTGTTCTCAACAACACCACTGGATTAAAAGTTCTTAATTTCCTCTTTCAAATGCTACCAATCATAACCCATTTATATGCATGATTTTTAAATTATAAACGTTCCTTTTATCATACATACTTATAAGCGGAACACAATTTATATTGTGACGTTGGACTCGGCGCAGAACATTGGACGGACGGGGCCAAGCTACTTCACACCAAATGACTGTCGTCGAGCGAGCAAAAACGTTTAGGGTTGGGCTCCCTCGCGAGACCGCTGTATGTAAGTAACTGTCAACAACCGAGGTGGCAGAAACAAAGGGGGTGTCAAGAATGTTCACGAGATTTCTAGCTGCGTGATTTTCGGTACGCGTGTGTGCTTGGAACTCGAGAAAGGTCTGCGTGAGATAATCCCCAGTATATAAGGAGGCCGGAGAAAAACTGAGTTTTAGAGTTGAGTTACGGAAATGAGTCAGTGTGAGATAGCTGTGCACGTGTGTCGTCGTTTGGTAGGTCGTAAGAAGATTCAATAAGTGTCGCGAGTGTTTACATCGTTGTAATTAGTGCACGAGAGACAGAGGGAATGAAGAAAGACACTAAAAGGATTGAGCAAAGCTTGAGAAATAAAAATTGTGAGTTGTGATAGCACGAAAGACTGCAGACTGTGTTAACGACGATAAGAAAACTGTATTTGTGAAGACAATGAAGTGATAGAAAAATAACCGGACTGACTGTCATTTTGTCGTATTATACGTGCTTGAAGAATATTTAAAATGAACAGAAAAGGTACAAGTTAACCAAGGAAAACAATTTATATTCAACGTTTTATTTTTATTTACCAAAGCACTAATTTGGAAGAAAGCTCATCTAAAATATCCTAATAAGAACACACTCAAAATTTAGGGAAACGTGCCTCAAATCGCCAGATTAAGGAAAAAGATGACTGTTTTACTTGCACAATACTGCTTTGATTTCCTATAACTTGGATTCACTTTGGCCTCTTCTAGTAATTCGACCCTCAGAACTGAACCTGGTATAATAGTATAAATGAATCACTTTGATCCGAGTAAACAAGGAAACTTCTCTGCAAGGCCTACAACTTTCATTTTCGTTTCTATACCTATTGGACAACCTCGAAATGCTCAATGTCGTTCACTTAAGCCTTTCATGTAATAGTCCACAGACAAGTGGAAAAACACTTACCCAACACAACTTTCATTTAAGTTTGAGGTCAGGTTATCGCAATTAAAATTCTTATTTGGGGATACAAAACATACCTTGGGCTAACGGTTTTATGCATTAGGTTAACTAACATACTTTTTACAGCATGACAAGATCGTAAACAAAATATCTACACACAGCGTTTATTGGCCCACTGATCCAAGGTCGCGGGTTCAAATACGGCCCAGACCGATGGTCCTTAAGTGTGCTTAAAAACGACAGCTCCATGTCAGTATATTTACTGGCATGTAAAAGAACTCCTGCGGGACAAAATTTCGGCACGCCGGCAACGCTGATGTGATCCTGGCAATTGACAGCGTCGTTAAACAACAAAATGATGTTGACAGTGTTTATTATCAATGTGTTCATTTTGTAGAAGTATTCAGACAGCGATGGTAAATCGATTAGTAGGCATTTCATAAAATCATCCCCAATGTTTATCCATTTCTACTTTTTCTACTATGTATAGTAATTGGATCTAAAATTTCGATGCGACATTCCACCGGAAATATATTTTTGAGGCCCCCTGAATCCAGAAAAAGCAGCTTTAGAAAAAGGTCCGTGCGTGCGTGTCTTTTTCTTTATGTGTTTAACGACAAAGTAGAGCATATCCTGCTAGTAATCCGCGATTTTTAGGCCAATTGCATCAGTAATGAGTTGAAATTTTATATATTAGAGTTTGAAGAGACATTTTGTTAATGTTAAAACTTTATTGAAATTGGTATAAAATTAAAGGCGATTCTTACATATAGCTCCAAAAAGTTTACAATGCGTAATGCCGCATGGATGAAATTAAATTCCATGTAAAGGTAAAAATCTGATGTGCTGCACTCACATAACTTTCTCCACTCTTGTACTAACTATTCTTACAAACTCTTAGTCCTCTGTCTACCTCATCAACTTCTTAGATACGCATTTACAGAAATTATCTTATTGCTAATTTCCATGTAGATGCAACGGGAATATGGAATCACAGTAGGCTTTGAGCGATAGTCAAATCTTTTAAAACCGGTCGCTACCTGAAGACTGAATAAAAACCAAGGAATAAAAGCCTTCCATTTGAGGAAAGTTGAAGTATTGCAAAACTCTCACAAATAACAAGGAATATCACTCCACAAAAAATTCATTTGGACATAAATTGTGTGTTTTAACCAAATTTACATTTTCTGTACGGTAAGATTTGGTCTATCTGTTACGGTTTACCAGTTATCCAAAAGTCATCCAGAGTAAACAGGACTATATAGACTATAGTCAGAAAATTCAAAATATACATTTCATTTCTCATAAAAATATCTTAAACACATGGCATTTTAATCAAAACCATTATAGGCATTTTTGTGAAAATCAAACCTTTTCCATGGAAAGGGTAGTTTAGGTTGGAGGAATTTTCCTCAAAATCTTCGTGTCACATCCTTGAAAGATACTCGACTTAAATACCAACTTTGGTTTTTAACCGAATTTTCGTTTTTGAGTTATGCTGTTCACAGGCACACACACGGACCTTTTTCTAATTTTCTTTTATTTGGAGAGCCTCAAAACATATTTAGGGTGAAATCTCGACATCGAATTTTTGAGTGGGATATAATACCTCTGAATTTAACTGTTTTATTGGTGTCTTACGTTTCGCTGCCTGCTCATCCACTTTCCTAATTTTAAAATTATTTACAAGCTGCACATCCCAAAATTGAAACTTTATCCAGAAGAGATGAATTTAGAAATGCAAAATCTGCTAACGTTCATACCATTTCCGTGAATGTGAGCGATTTATCCTTCAAATTAGTTACGTATAAGATGTAAAGGATGGAGTCCGCCATAAAGGTCTTCTACAGCACTGCAAATTAATCAAATCAACATTCGATTAAAACGCCAGCAAAACAGTGCATGGTTATCTAGTTAGCTAGGAATAATTGGCAATATCTGGCCTTAATGCGGAACTACATGCATATATTAAAGGAATCACGCTGAACGAAGGGTAGGAGGGTATGATATACTCCCGTTTTAGGTGCAATGACTAATGATGTATCTATGCGCCGCTTTATCCAACTCTAAGCATCTAAAACCTACACATGAAGTTGAAATTATGTATTTGAGAGAATTCGATAGCACATTCCAAATTGGGTTAAATCGATCTAAAATGAAAACACGGAAAGCCTTCTAAACTCTGCAAGTTTTCAGGCGAACTGCTACATGTAAAGGGTTTGAATTGAAATGTTCAACTATAAACGCTGTTTAACCGCTATTTTTCTCGGCGCCCCATTCTATAGGTACTGGGCGTAAATATCAATCAGCCAACGAACGAATCAGCCAACAAAAGAATCAGCCAACAAAAGAATCAGCCAACAAAAGAATCAGCCAACAAAAGAATCAGCCAACAAAAGAATCAGCCAACAAAAGAATCAGCCAACAAAAGAATCAGTCAACAAACGAATCAGCCAACAAAAGAATCAGTCAACAAACGAATCAACCAACAAACGAATCAGCCAACAAAAGAATCAGCCAACAAAAGAATCAGCCAACAAAAGAATCAGCCAACAAAAGAATCAGTCAACAAACGAATCAACCAACAAACGAATCAACCAACAAAAGAATCAGCCAACAAAAGAATCAGCCAACAAAAGAATCAGCCAACAAACGAATCAACCAACAAACGAATCAACCAACAAACGAATCAACGAATAAACAAACAAATCGACGACTAAACAAACAAATGAATAAACAAACTAATAAATGAATAAAGAAACGAATAAACAAAGAAACGAATAAACCACCTCTTAAAGTATGATTTTCATCGCTACACCTGGCTCGAAGCCCGAGAACATCTTGAATAAAAGCACCTCTTTCCAGAGAATAGTAACTTCTAGGCATTTAAGCCAGGGCGAAAATAAATTAAGTTGAACTGTTACCTACCTTTATGTTGTGACGTCGTACTTAACCTCCCTCATCATTACAGTCTGTTGGCGTGTGCAGACCCATCAATTGACCGCAATTAACTCGTGGTTCCATTTACTGATGATGGTTTGAGTGTAGCTAATTTGATACCAACTGCTTGAGAATTCCTATGCCTCGTATTTACGTTAGGACGACTAAATGGTTATTTGTGTAATCAGTGGTCAATGATGTTCATGTGGCATGGAGCATCATTACTGATCGAATGTGTTTTGCAATGATAGAGGCGTAAGGCGAGTTCGTAATTATATAATTAGGTGCATGTCCCACTAGCTGCATACAAAACGATACCCGCGACCATTTAATAACGACTAATTACCTTATCTGTGTACAGATACCATTTTTGGTTATAATAGCAACATGATCGCCCAATAAACTTTGTGATAATCTGTTATTAAATGTAAGCCAAAGTCAATTAATATTATTCCGTTCATCATAAACAAAAGAACTGAATCTATTTTAAAGAATTCTCTAGCAATATTAAATAATAATTTATACTGGAAATGTTTTAATGTTGAACATATATGTGATCAGTGTTTTACTTTTCACTGTTGTGTATATGCCTGCTCCCTTATACTATATTGCACCCAAAAAGGTGTGTGTCTGTTCTGTTTGTGAACAGCATAATCCAAAAACGAAAAGTCGGTTAAAACCAAGTTTGATACTTAATTACGAAAAAGTGAAGCAATACAATTCTACAATATGACAAACACCTTAGAGACTATAAGCTTCACTAATTTTAGTATTTGCTCTAAGTTCTTGAAATTAAAAGCAGACTAGTTTCGCTACAGTTCTATTGCATCATCGGTGCCACTCTTGTTTATACTGGTTGCTATTGTAATGTACGCTAAATCAGTTAATATTTCTGTGTTACCAACCACTGAAAACAAAACAAATTTATTAATAGAATCAATCGACGGTATTTCAAAATTCATTACGCAGTCCTTATTATTCAAAATAATTATATTTTCCCAAACTATCAATTTTATGGGTCCTGTAATTCTTTTAATAATTTAACCTCTGGATTTATTTCATGATTAAATGATCAAATATGATCTGCCACAGCTGATTTATGAATTTGTTTATATTTAATATTTCTAAAATGTTCCTTTATTCATTTGGTTTTACCAATATAAATTCTGTCACAATCCAAACAGCTAAACTGATAAATGCCAGAGTTTTTGTAATTTGTAATTATATCCTTTTTAGAGAAAATCAGCAAATTTCTTATATTATGCTTATTTTGAGGAACCAAAGTTATACAATGTTCTTTAAGAATTTTTGTTATGTTTTAGTTAGCCCAAGGATGGTAAGTAAGCTTGAAAGTACAATCATTTATTTTCTTGAATATAGAAACTTCTTTAAGAGCGTTTTGATGTTTAAATTTCTCTATTTTTATGTATAAAATATATATTAAAACCATTAATTACCGTAGTGTTGACAATGTGTTTGTCCTCTGTGTTAAATTATTCCTTATTAAGGGGTATATTTATTAACTTACAAGTTGAACTATTAAAGATACGAAATTTGTATGAAAAAGATTTCAACTTTTATTTTTTATGTATTTATCAGTATGAGTAGATTTTCTCTCGTATATCTATATCTTGAACTGTATTGGAATAACCTCTGAAGCGCTCTTTATTGTGCGTGACTTTTGAATAATTGGAAAATCGTAAGAGATAACCAAAGTCGTATTACAAAAAAAATGTTACTTTTTTGTGCAGCAAACCATTTCCGATATATTCCTTGTTATTGGTTTAAGTTTGCAAATTATTTTAGTTTTCTCAAATAGAAATATATTATTAGTTCTTTTTAAAAAATGTCTTGGCCATGCAAAGATAACGAAATTTCGAAGACATCACATAGTGACTAGCTGTTAAAACATTTGACTATCGCCCAAAGCCTACTGTATTCCCTGCACCTACAAGAAAATTAGCAATAAGATAACTTCTGAAAATGTTTATCTCAACTAACACGAAGAAGATATAGGAATAAGAGTTTGTAAGAATGTTGGTACAAGAGTAGAGAAAAGCATGTGAGTGCAACAGATAATTTTTTTTGTTTGTTGTGTCATAGAAAATGCATGGAATTTCTGGGCCAGCGTATAGTGATGCGCTATGAAACATTTGCATATCGCTTTGCCCTTTGTGTCCATAACGTGTGTAGTGAAACTATTTATGCAAATGTTTATCTGAATTAACTTGAAGAGAGTAGGCTTTTGTAAGAATAATTTGTCAAAGCTTCTATAGAGAAAGCCATGTGAATGTGACACTTTTTTTTTTCAAAATCGAAAGCTGCCGTCTGTGATGGGTCCCCAAATATTGCGTTGCAGGGAGGGTTATCGAGTTACGTGAAGGAAGGGCTTCTGCATCCCTTCTTGTGCAGGGTAGGAACGAGGAGCTTTGGGCGAGGTCATTGCATAAGGGGACATGACCATTGGTACCTACATCGTGGGAACACAAACGGGTTCCGGTCTCCTTTGTACAACAGCAGTTTCTCCCCCGACTCTTCTCCATGCTGCATAACCGTGCAATACACGTGTTGCTGCAAATACTACTAGTTGCACACACACACACACACACACACACACACACACACACACACACACACACACACGCACGCACGCACACACACACTATTTGCTAAACGGTCATCAACCTTTATTTTATAATCCACTGCAGGTTGCTTGTTATAAATACCGACAGGGAATGCTTTTACTTAGCAAAGTATTTGTTTGTTATGTTGGAGGCCAAGACAACAATACAATCTTAATCCACCTAGCTAAAACCTTTAAGCCATCAGCTCAAGCATTTGATAAAAATTGTATATACACAGGGTGGAAGGTACTGCTTCGTCTATACGTTAACCAAGGGTTGTACATGGTGAGTAAAACAAATATGTCCAATACAATTATTGTCAACAAACAACCTTTTCGCAAATAAATAGTTTGTGTAAAATATTTGGAGCCGTCTAGCTTCCTGAAGAATGGATATAAATGGTTTATTATTCCACTAACTACCGCACAGACATTGTGTAAGCAATGTTGTAATGCATTTCTTCCTTAATTTGAATGAATTTAGCCACAATTTAATCTTAAACTGACACCCAAAGTTTCTAAGACATAGATATTTGACGACACGTTAACATTAAATTGTGACTAAATTCATTCGAATTAAGGTAGAAATGTATTACAACATTGTTCACACAGTATTTGTACGACAGTTAATGAAATAATAAACCATTTATATTCATTCGTCAGGAAGCTAGATGGCTCCAAATATTTGACACAAATTATTTTTTACATTGGCAATAATTGTGTTGTACGTATCTGTTACACGCAAGTAAAAATCCCTGGTTAATGTACGACCTTCCACCCGGTATAACCTTAAATTCAAAGGATATGAAAATAAAACTAAAAGCGTTTCGATCGTCCAATCAGGCACTTTAAATTTCCATGCATTCTTAATGGGCAAACTGGGCGACCTCATCCCACATCCAGTGGTAATAGACCGGCATACATCTTATTAAAGCTTTAGCTACCTTGTCTTAACAGAATCCCACGATTAGACAGTTCAATAAGCCCGCTCGCATATGAATAGACTTCTGGTTCCCTCGTCCCGACAGAATCCTGCGATTAGGCAGTAAAGTAGCCCACACGCACATGAATAGATGTTTGCTTGGCACGTCCCGACAATATCCTGCGATTAGGCAGTAAAGTAGCCCGCACGCATATGAATAGAGCTCTGCTTGCCGCGTCCCGACAAATGTTGCGATTAGGCAGTGAAGTAGTCCTCACGCATCTGACCTTGGCCCACCATATCCAGCAGCAATGCGTGCACCACTTGCAACGCAACAACGCAACTCGCCCCGGTTTGAGCGAGGAGGAAAGGTTCACCGACCCCGAGAGTTCTCCAACCAGCACGTGGAGCCGGCGACTCCACGTGGCTGACAGTGGGTGGGGAAGCCCTTCCCCTACTTGTTCCCCTTCGCTCGCTGGAGAGCGCGCGTGTATTATGTCGATAGGGGCTGCTGCTAGCTTTCCGGAACTGCAGGCTTTTCGCCTCTTCCGTGGAGAATGGTCAGGCTCACCAACATACTGCGGTTAACCCCAAAACCAAGATTTTTATGACCACGAAATATACTTTTGTTTCCTTAAGTTTCTACTATCACATATATCAGATGTACTAGTATGAAAGCTATTGTATGTATAAATCTGACGTGAAACAGTCACATCGGCTCTTTATACTTTCATGATTCTACCGACTGTATGTATAAAACACAAACAGTCCAGATAAACTTCACAAGGACATATTGGACTGAGCTTTAGCATGCTAGTTTGCTAATCCAAAGGTACCGGATTCGATTCCCGGCTGGAGGATGGGAATTTTTCTTTCCCATACCCCTTAGAGTCTGAAAGTATGAATGACAGTTTAAGTGTGTGTGTGTGTGTGTGTGTTTTGTGTGTGTGTGTGTGTGTGTGTGTGTGTGTGTGTGTGTGTGTGTGTGTGTGTGTGTGTGTGTGTGTGTGTGTGTGTGTGTGTGTGTGTGTGTGTGTGTGTGTGTGTGTGTGTGTGTGTTAGAGAGAGAGAAGAATTTAATGTTAATGAAGAAAACAGCGTGAACAAACCTAGTAATATCAAAACGAGTGAATATTATTGATTATGAGCAATTGTTCCAAAGGAAAAATACCCGATCTAATCTTAGATGCAAAACGGATAAAAAAAATCGCAAAGCTTACTACTTATTTCAGTAATTAGAGGAAGTGCTGTATTACACCCAAAAATTGAGTACCGATATTTCACCGGAAATACATGTTTTGAGAGTTTGTAAATTCCCCTTCCAAAAAAATTGTAAACAAGGTTTCTGTGTGCATGTAAATGTATGGGCGCGCGTTTCTGTGAAACAGCATAACTCAAAAACGAAAACTCGGTTAGATACCAACTTGGTTTCGACCTCGCCGTCTTCCAAGGATGCGACACAAACTACTCGCCCAAAAATGTTCAACATTTTTCAATTTCTCAAAAATGGCTAACGATTTTTATTAACATTCCATATGTTTCAGATATTTTCATGATAAATGAAATGTGTATCTTGATTTTTCGAGGCATATTCCCTGAAGTCGTCTTCATTCTGAATGACCTTTACATAACACGCAAACCGTAAGAGATATAAACATCTTACTGCACAAAAGTTGAAGATCTGCTTAAAGCTCGCAATTTATGGTAAACTAAGTTTTTCTTTTTGCGAAGCTTAACCATTTCCGAGATATTCGGCGTGGTATTTAACCGACTTTCCGCTTCTGAGTTATGCTGATCACAGATGTGCGAACGTACATCAGATACACGGACTTTTAATTTGTTTCTTCTTTTTCCTTTTTAAGAATTCTGGCACCTTATAACGCATATTTCCAATGAAATCTCGCTATAGAAATGTTGGGTGGACTGTAAAACAACTTTAATTAAGTCGTATCGTAGAGAAAGTAAAAAAAATGACAAACGAATTTTCTTTATCATGCTTAGTTGTGATGTTTAACAACAATAACAACAACAACAATAATAATAATAATAATAATAATAATAATAATAATAATAATAATAATAATAATAATAATAATAATAATAATAATAATAATAATAATAATAATAATAATAATAATAATAATAATAATAATAATAATAATAATAATAATAATAATAATAATAATAATAATAATAATAATAATAATAATAATAATAATAATGATGATGATGATGATGATGATGATAATAATAATACACTGTTAAGCAAAATCATTGAAATCACACATTTAACATGTATTTTATATCAAAATTTTAGTAGTGTATCATCAAAGAGTTTAATTATAAAATTGCAACTGCATCGCGTGGGGTAAAAAATAAATCAATAAAATAAAAGATACACGCATGAATTTTTGAAAATGGAATTTAATATGTAAGAGACTTGTGTACATATAAATGCTTTAAATCCTCATGTCTGTATGAACATTTCAAATGAATGAGTCTGTGATTTTAGAACATTTCACAAATGGGGGGTGCTATGAGAAGTTTTATGGAATGAGCAGAGGTAGTTTAGGACGCCGTGAGCTAGCCTCTAGTTTTCGCAGGTCCAACTTGGTCGAACGATAATGTAAAGAGTTGAGAAAATATTCCAAAATCTATGAGTATTATAATCGTCCAAAATCTTATTCAGATATGTAACTTAGATAATGCAGTTTTGTATATTGAGGGTGTATTCAGAAAGAGTTTAGGTAACCTATAACTTTGGCTGGATTCTAAGGCTGACTGGATTATTACTTATGGAACAATCCCATAATTGTTATGAAGTCGTATATTTAATAACTGGTTTGTTCGTATTTACGTTTTAGTATTTATAAGTGCGTGCAATTCGAAGTGGTTGGTAGTTACTTAGGTGTTCCTGAAATTTGTGGTGGCCAAATTGTATTTTTACACACACACACACACACACACACACACACACACACACACACACACACACACACACACACACACACACACACACACACACACACACACACACACACACACACACACACACACACACACACACACACACACACACACACACACACACACACACACACACACACACACACACACACACACACACACACACACACACACACACACACACACACACACACACACACACACACACACACACACACACACACACACACACACACACACACACACACACACACACACACACACACACACACACACACACACACACACACACACACACACACACACACACACACACACACACACACACACACACACACACACACACACACACACACACACACACACACACACACACACACACACACACACACACACACACACACACACACACACACACACACACACACACACACACACACACACACACACACACACACACACACACACACACACACACACACACACACACACACACACACACACACACACACACACACACACACACACACACACACACACACACACACACACACACACACACACACACACACACACACACACACACACACACACACACACACACACACACACACACACACACACACACACACACACACACACACACACACACACACACACGCGCGCGCGCGCGCACGCACGCACGCACGCACGCACACACACACACACACCTTTTTCTAAAAATACTTTTCTTGGATTCAGGGGGTCTCAAAACATATATTTCCTGTGAAATCTCGACATGAATTTTTGGGTGGAATACAATACTTCCTCTACTTACCAGCAGAGAAAGTAAAAAGCAATCGTTTTAAATAAACAATAGGCACCTAGAATATATGTACAAAATATCTACAATGGTAGGTATATTTAACTTTGACTTTGAAAATGGCTCCATAAAAGATTTTTAAAACTCCGTGCAGTTTTCCAAAAATTATAAAATGCAAAATGTTGAACATTGCCAAAAGATGTAAACTATCAAAACTGAGTATACGTTCCCAATTAATTGGACAGTAAAGTTATTTAAAGTGATTATTCCACTCATATGTCACTTGGTTGTATCCACCAATCATGTGCATAGCAATTTCTAATTTCAACCAATGACAGCCTTCATTCGCGAAAAAAAAATTAAATTTCATTATTACCTCCTCTGCTTTTCTTGTCTTGTGACCAGGTTAAAGAATCTAGTTACAGTGTCATACAGATACGCAACAGCTTACATAATTTTACGGAACAGAACCACTAGGTTTACATGTCCAAAATGGCTGACTCTCGCTTCGGTGAAGTATCTAATGCTGAAATAAATGAAATGATTAGGAGAGGAAAATCTCCGAACAGAGAATACAACAGAGAGTATGTTTGGAATCAGTTTGATTAAATTTCGTAATAATGAAATTATATATTACCAGCAGACACTCCAACTACTGATTTTGCCAACATGTTAAAAGATCGAGGTTAGTAATCACAGTAAGAGGTTACTAATTACAATACAGCATTTAAATAATATTTCATTGGCTATATCATCCTTTAATTAGTGAAATAGTCTTAACAAATGCAGTTCATGATAATAAAATTCTCTAGATACATTGGCAATTACTCGTGGCATTACTTATAACTTTCTACTCTGGCTGTAATCAGTGGCGGCTCGTGACTTGTCGCAGTACATTACATCCTCTTCACCTTTACTCACTTTCTTTGTCTAACACACACCACACAATTCTAATTCTAAATTTATATGGGCAATTGAGCTCTCATGTTTTGTTATTTTTTGTTTTAAATGACCAATATCACAAGAACTATTATTTGTCCAGACACCACTTCTCTTACTCGCAAACAATAAGGACGGAAAACAGCTTCTCTTATAAAAATAAACCCGAAAGATTTATCTCCTTTAGTTTCGCCATGTTATTCATTTCCACACTTTCATAGACTCAAATTTTCCGCTATGTGCAGACACAACTGCATGTAACTTGCTGCCAGAATACAAACATAACAAACAGTAATAAAAACTGTAACAAAATAACTATTCCAAACTGAAGTATTGGCCTTAGTAAATTACGACATGAAGAGTAATTAATTATATGCATTTATAATCGCTTAACAAGACTAGATGTAGGTAATTGTGTTTATAACATTAATATAATATAGAAGATGGCTACATTATATTTAGAACCGTCACATTGGCTGCCTAGTAGGTTCTGCTAAACGGGAGGGAAATGCTTGCAGCAAGAAAAACGGAGGGACATATACGAGAATGTAGTGCGCTTGCGCGGCAAGAATCGCATGTGTTGGTCTTGTCGATTATGGTGCCTTAACTCGCCGTACTCTTAAATGCAAGCTTTGCACTGCTCCCCGCGTACCCCTCGCCTAAAAGCTACCTTCGCCAGTCGCAAAATCGGGCTTATGCGTCTCAGCTTGACTGAGTGAGTTCTCATTTGGTAAAGAGGGCGCGGGAAAATTAAACGAGAAAGTTCATATACGTACAAGAAAGTTGGACATTTGACTTTCTCATATGCATGTCTATACACATTCGCATGCGGATAAAATTAATGGGTGTGCAGTTGCGAGTATGCATTAACCCAGGAACCGCTACTGGCTGTAATGTAAGAAGTGTGTTACATTTTAATAGCAAAAAGTTTTATATGCAAATCCCAGTTTATAGTGCTTTCTAGTTAAATCTAGCTTAAACTATTGTTGACAGAGTAATTTAAACGTAGAAGATGTATTTAAGGAATTGCGTAAGGGACTGTAACGTACCCAAACAAACAATGATAGAAATAACCCTGGAGCATCAAGTTATGCGCAAAATAATGTGTAAAACTTTGACCAGGTTGCAAGTTATATTGTACTTGTAATGTATTACATACCTATGCGTTAGGAATATCGCGATGGATACTTATTACTAGGCGTGAGAGTTGAACACTGGACAGATAAAATGAGAGTTTTGTCTCGTAGGAATGAGAGTTTGTAAGAATAGTCAGTACAAGATTAGAGAAAGTCATGTGAATGCAACACATCAAATTTTTCTCAACATCAACAACTGTCTGCTTCTACCACCCACTATTGCTGTGGTCAGGCGTTCCAAAACAACAGAGGGAGTGTTTACTGAACCAAAACGTGTACAAGGGGCATTCTTTTTGAGAAAGTTGCTGCGGTCAAGGTCGTCCCACGATTTTAGAAACCAAAAGTTAAGGATGATGTCCGCCCACCTCTGGTGCGCTTGCGCAACAAATTGACCTTGAGACGATGTTTGTTGCCTCATAAACGACGATTTATTGAGAGATAACGAGGGAAGATGGACGGTGGATCATTGACGGTGAAAGTGAACTACTCAACCTTGACCGAAATAGTTACGCTTCTCTAATTGTTATATCCACTTACTGCAGGGTTGCCAACGTCTTCATCAACATGCTCTTTGTTCCGAGCAACTCCAGCTCGGCTCAAATTAAACTTCAATAATACAAGAAATCAGATAAAACTGCAAGCTCACCTAACAGTTCGCATTCTTCTTGTTATTCCAGATTAGTAGATAGCTAATTAATATATTGCTGCTTTTGGTTCTCATGTTTTACAAGTATTTTAAGGGGACACGTTGGTGCCAAAATGGCCAAACATGCGATTTTTTGAGAAAACATTTTTTGAAGAAATATTGTCTTCAGCATGCTCAGAATATAGTCGTTATATAGTATGTGTCAAATCCACCTGGAAATTGATGTGTTTCAAATGTATTTAGACGCTTGTAATGTAGAGTGGTGTGGCAAATCCGTCAGGTTTCAGTTCGTAGCTAAAGCTCGGTCTATTTGATATATAATGAGACATTTGTCTTTAAAATATAGATATTGGCTGCCCTTATTGCACAAGTGCTGCTATCGATAAACAGCTGAACCCTGTGTGTGTGTGTGTGGGGGGGGGGGGTTGATTTGTGGTATCAGGTGTCTTTTTAGCAAATATAATGAGAAAAGTTTGCAGTGGAAAGATAATAAACAAAAAGAAAGCTAACTTTTAGATGAAAGAAGATGGAGACATTGTACTGCAGGCAAAAGTGAAGAATCTTGTGCTAATAACTCTACAGCTGAAAATGTTGCATGTGCTCGCTTGTGAAGTTGCAAAGCCAGATTGCCTTCTTGTCGACTGAAATGTTTTGAAGAACTTGTTTTCAAGAGTATTGTGTAGTGAGTGTATTACTGCGAATTTGAGAGATTTTGTCGCCTTTCTCTGAAGACTGTGACGAAATGGCATGTCTGTAGATACATATGTGAAGAGCAATATTTCCAATAACTGTGTTCCAAAGATTTAAACAGCTTTTTCTCCATATAACTGTGTACTTTGGGGTAAACTTTTTGCAGTAAACATTGATGGATAAGGCTGTAATTTTCAGGACATGTAGACAACTTGTTAAACAAAGTTGTGTATTGCTTTGTCGATTACACTCATATATACAAGTTACATGATTTTTTATTTATAATTATTAATATTTCTGTTTACTCTGTTCTAAACAGAAAAAAAATTATATTAAACATTAGTACTTTGGGAAAAATGCACAATTTTATTGCACAGACATAGAAAAACTAGCATACCTAATTTCAGGTCTGTATTTTAATTTTTTAACTGCAAAGGTCTACATTATATTACTATTCAATTATTTATAAAATACATAAGTTATAATTTTTAATTACAAAACTATTTAATCCACAGCAATGAAACTTCTACCAACAATACGTTATGGCAGGTACAATTTAACCTATATATTTCATTAAAATTGGTGGATTAGGGGAAAAATCCGCTCAGTACCAGTATCCCCTTAGTATGAGTTTAAATCTACACTCATTATCATTAGCTACTATAGTGCACATTTATTTAGTTCTTTTATGTGACAATTTTTTAATTTGCCAAACTGCATCCATGTCCACAGAAGTACACTAATTATTACAATTTTAGACACCTAAACTATTAAAAAACACACGCTTTTGAAAATGTGGATATACAGCGGAGATAGATGTTATGTTAAGGCTGCTACAAATTTAATATGCAAAGAATATAAAAATATTTAAACATACTTTTAAAATGATGTCAACACACTAACCAAAGCTCGTCACAGATGTGACGAATTTTTTGACAGAAGCAAGAGTAAAATAGGAAAGTCTCAAATTGGACAATGTTAACTAATAACAGGTGAGTTGTGTGTAAACTGGTTTATATAATAAGGCAGACAATTTACATGCATTGCTATAACACGTTACGCAAAAGGCATAATTACTTTTCCCCCATGACAGCATTTTACCATGTTGTACAATGGCGATTCACTTACATTATATCTTTGAAGTACAATCTCATTTGTTACATATCTTTGGTATCAAATGTTGTGCATTTGCCACGTTTAATAAAGGTTCTTGAATTCTTTTAACGTGCACATGCTGTGTTTCGCGTTTTTGGCCAGGGGCACGCTTCTGGTATTCATAAACTACAAAACAGGGACAGAACTCTAAAACAAACAGTACAAAGTCATCCATCCATCATCCATTCATCCATTCACCCACCCATCCTTCCATCCATCATCAATCATCCACCCATCCATCCACCCATCCTTCCACCCATCATCATCATCATCATCATCATCATCATCCACCCACCCATCCTTCCATCCAACATCCATTCATCCACCCATCCTTCCATCCATCATCCATTCATCCACCCATCCTTCCATGCATCATCCATTCATCCACCCATTCTTCCATCCATCATCCATTCATCCACCCATCCTTCCATCCATCATCCATTCATCCACCCATTCTTCCATCCATCATCTATTCATCCACCCATTCTTCCATCCATCATCCATTCATCCACCCATCCTTCCATCCATCATCCATTCACCATCATATTATTCATTCATCATCCATGCACCATCCATCATCAATGCGTTATCTATCCAGGATCCACCCATTATCCATCTCTCATCCATTCACCCATTATCCATCTATCATCCATGCATCCGTATATTATCGATCATCCATCCTTTTATTATCCATCATACATCACCCTTCCATCATTCATCCATTCATCCATCATCCATGATTCATCCATTATCCATCCGTCATCATGCACTGATCCGTCCATCATCCAACCATCCATAATCCATCCATCATCTAACCATCCATAATCTATCCTTGATCATCCATCGATCCATCAGCGATCTATCCCATCCATCATTCATCAACATGTATCCATTATGTATCCATCATCAACCATCCATCATCCACCATACATCCATAGATCCATCCAAACATCCATTATCCATCTATCTCTCATCCATTCATCCTTCCATCCACCAATCATCGTATCAACCATCCATCATCCATCCATGTATATATCCATACATCGTCCATCGATCCATATATCATCCAACCATCAATGCGTCATCTATCCATCATTCATCCACGCATTCGTCCATGATCCACGCATCCTCCATCCCATCCCATCCCGTCTATCTGTCCATTCATCATCCGTCCTTGTGTGTGTGTGTGTTTTCCATAAATTCTCGGAAACCACTGAACCGTTTTTGATGATGACTCCTTAGGCAGTGTAAAACAATGTCATTTCACAGGTTAGACACATATCAAAACTATTTAAGATTAAGAATTTGGAGGGTGTATGTTCATTATGTTTTATATTAGAGAATTTTTTTCTCAAGAATTGCGGAGACTTTATAGCATTCCAGCTCCAATTCACCATAGCGGCGCAGATCTTGGCACGCTAGTATGTTCCATTCACGTGAATACCCGTTTTTCTACAATGTTCTTATAAAATCCTACTATTTCATCTAATTGTTAGGCTAGATAAGCCTTCAATTCACATTCATAATGTCATTATAGGATAAAAAGGATAAGTAGCCAAAGCATTAGATTTTTAAAGACCCCTTCACTATGTGATGGCTTTGAATTTCCAAGCTCTTGGCATGAGCACTAGAAAAGAAAACCAACAAATAGCAACTTACTAGGTGTTTGAAAAATAATAAGTATTTGAAAATTCAAACCAATAATATGGAATATCTGAGAAGTGGTTGGCTGTTCAAGTAATTCTGTGCTTTAATGAGATCTACTTTTTGTGTAAGAAGATTTTGTCTCTCCTTGGTTTAAAATTCCATAAAATTCATTCAGAATGAAAAGTAGAATTTCCAGAAAATGATTAAGAAAATTTTGTTGTTCAACGACGCTGTCAACTGCCGAGATCATATCAGCGTCGCCGGTGTGCCGGAATTTCGTCCCGCAAGAGTTCCTTTATATGCCAGTAAATCTACTGACATGGAGCTGTCGCTTTTAAGCAACTTAGAAAACCACCGTTCTGTGCTGGAAGTATTTTAGAAAATATTATTAGTTATTTTGGAGAAAATAAAAAATAACAAAAAATTTTCCATATAAAAGATAATTTTGGGTGGGAGATTTTGTTGAAAATCTATGCGTCGTATCTTTGGAAAACATTGAACTTAAATACCCAGGGTATTCGTTTTTTGGATTATGCTGTTCACAGACAAATAGACAAACACACGCAGATCTTTTTCCAAAAAAAATGCCTTTTATGGATTGGAGAAGTATGAAACATGTGATTTCCGGTGATATAATGGGTAAATCGAAGACGAAGCAAAAATGTGCTTTTGCACCACCGGGTAAGATAGCTAGTCCCATCTATGAAGTAGCAAATTTGATAACGCCTTCTTCTTCATAGCTTGTTAAATTTGCAGCAAAAACAGCAAGTGCATGAGTTGGTACATTTGCTCACTCTTTGCCCAGCATCCAACAAATTAGTTGCCTGAACTGCTTGTTAAATAAACTGGTAACACTCGAGCACACGTACGTACACACCCAGGCTTTGGGCGTACCAAGATGTCTTCGCAGTGTGGTCAGTAATAAATAAACCATCGTCGTTAACTTGGAGAGTAGAGGTACAAGGTTATCAGCGGAAATGTATTTGGTACCTATTATTTTGTAATTATCCCAAATAAACATAGCTATATCACACAACACATCCCAGAAAAGAAGGACTGGAACCCCTTCGAAATTTAGGATTTAATATCCTAACTCATAAGACGAGACCGATTAAATGTAATCCTTATGTTTAAACATTTATCGAACATTCTTGTTGTTGTTGTTCTTCTTCCCTATATTGATTACTTTCTCTACTACGTATAGTAAATAGAAGTATTGTAATCGACCCAAAAATTTGATGTCGTGATTTCACCGAAAATATATGTTTTGAGGCCCCCTGAATCCAAAAAGTGGGCATTTTTAGTAAAAGGTCTGTGTGCGTGTCTGTCTGTGTACAACATAGCTCAAAAACGCCGGTTAAAAATCAAAGTTGGTATTTATAATATCTTTCAAAGATGCGGCGGAAAGATTTTCAAGAAAAATTCCTAAACTACCCTTTACATGAACAATTTTGCGAAGTGTTGATTTTCTCAAAAATGGCTTTAACGATTTTGATTAAAATGCCATATGTTTACGATATTTTTATGACAAATAACATAATTTTCTGGCTATAGCCCATGTAGTCCTGTTTACTCTTGATGACTTTTGCATAACTGGTAAACCGTCTGACGTAGAGCAAATCTTACTCTAAAAATGTAAATCTCGTTAAAACACACAATTTATGTTAATTTTCTTTTTTTGTAAAGTGAACCATTTCGGATATTTGTCAGAATTTTGCAATGCTTATAGGCATTCCCAAATGGGAGGTCGCTGTTCATTTTTTATCTCTTTGTCTTGCAAAGAGAAGGGAATTTCAATGTCATCATATAGCCACCACTCTTAAAATATTTGACTATCGGTTAAAGCCTACTGTATTCTCCTTGCAACTAATTTCTACAAATGTTCACCTTGATTAACATGATGTAGATATAGGAATAAGTGTCTGTAAGAGTAGTTTGTGCAAGAGTAGAGAAAGTCATGCGAGTGCAACACATCAGATTGTTTAAAATAATGATCTAAGAATTGTAATGACACGTGTCCCTATTTAATCCCACCTTTCGTGACTGTTCACCCAATAAAGGAAGCAAGAATTAGGAGTACTCTCTGAGATTTGAACGCTGCACTTCAAGGAGTTTATACTGTTGGAGCTAATGCGTAATAACTTGGCTCTTTCCCTTATTCTTAAGCATAACATTTTTCTTAGCACTTTAAAACCGTTTACTGGAAGCGGCACTTGTGAAGCGTGAGTTGATGCAGCACTGCAGCACCTTATGAATCAAACTGTGCTTAAGTAGCGTTGATGTAACTTCCTCTCTATCCTACGTGAGGTAGCGACACGTTTGCTGCCTTTGCACAGAGTCACTGCCTTGTTTACTTCGTTCGACTACCCATGGTCCTGCGTGTACAGATTCAGCAAGCAGTATATTGGAAGAAAGACAAAATTAGACAAGCGAACTGCCAGAGAAAATGTCAGGAGATTGACCTAACATGCTGTCACTCCAAACCCTTTTGAAAAGCTCTAAATTGGGACACTGTCAACTCTAGATGAGTCATCTACGCCCATTCAGACTGGGAACAGTGAGGGTCCTCAGCGAATGATTTCCACATGGCGTTCCAGGGTTAAGGTCGGGTTCGAGGCTGGACTTGAGTGCCTACTGGGGGAGAAGGGGGCGTAACAGGGGGAGCTCGAGTGCAGGGAATTGGGGAGGGTTTGGGATTAGAATTCTCATACACGTGTAACATCGTCAGCAGCATGCTGATCACAGCATCCGACAGATGGAACTGTGTTGGACATGTTGACATGATTTCACAGTTTATGCCCAAATCATACAAATTGCTCCACAGTGTTTTACTGGGAACTAGAGTTTAGAACGCATTTTCCCGATCGATGTAAACAGTTTTGCTTCCACGTCAATGGCTATTGTTTCTGCTTCGGTGGGCATTCACAGCATTGCAACTGATGTGTTGATTATGCATTCTCTGATTATTGCATTAGTCAAAACCAAAAACACTTGCTCACGTATTTGAAATTTATGGTGTAGATTAAGTACATAGTCACTATGCACTAGGTTTATTAAATTTCAAACAATTTGTATTTGCCTGTAGTAGTATCAAATATTTTATCACTTTAGAAAAATGTGTAAAATGGAAAATCCATTTAATACTCTAAGAACATTTGTATAGGTGTAATACTTTCATTTTCTTGTGCTAAAATAAATGCCTCACATTCCTATCTTAAGGGCTGAATAAATATTATATATGTACCAGCTCAAATACGTGATGTTGGCCGTGGTTTGACCATTTTGACTTACTTTGGATACCATAAAGAAGCAAAAATAAACAAAATAAATAAAAACACCGGCAAAATACTGTGCAAAAGCACTGTTGAGCAACCACAAATGCCACAGGAAGAAAAGCAAGCAGAGAAAACTGCGTGAATGTAAGACGTATTTCTATGTCAATCATATAGAAAATTGTATGAATTGTTTGTAGAAGAGGGGGCAGAGAAAAAGTGTGATTGTGTTTCATAAAATAGTGTTGACAAAATCGTGTGAATGTAATATGTTGCATGTAATATGCACACACCACCGCAGGCGCGCGCACACACACACACACACACACACACACACACACAAAATGGAGATCAAAATTGCTTACTTCCATTGTACTTAAATACCACAAACACTGTTACACAGCAATTACATAATTACATACACAGAAGAAAGCTAAATGAAGAAATCAGCCATTACATGGATTAGTCATATAACACATGCCTTTTAGCCTAGAAACTAAAAGCAAAAGATTTAAGAGGCTACATAACAAAGCTTTAATAAACAGAATTTCACCTGTTCATTTGTTTGGCATTTAACACAATTAATGAACACGGACTTATGGTGGGAATATCATGTTTATTTAAGTATTCTTTGTGTTAAGGCACAATGACAGAAGCTTCTATTCTGCCAGTAGCGGTTTCCAGTGACGCATGTTCAAATACAAGTCCATATAATACGAGAGTATATACAACCACCTGCAACCTGTTGACAGCAGCACCATTTGCTATTTCCCTTGATGTATTATTAGCGGCGCCGTAACCGAGTGGTTACACCCGGGACCACATGTCTTGGACCAGGCGTTGTCTGAGTGACTTTTCTCTCAGAGTTTTCCTGTTTCCCCCGAAATTCATTTCATCATCACCTTTCATTTTACTCCAATTTTATGTAACTTTCTTCCTCACTCTCATACCAGGCTACGGGCCAATCCCCTACCCCCGCCTTTTCTGATTCTCTGCTTACAACTACGTTTCCAGGTTGCAAAGATCGCATTCACTGGCTGGGAAGGACTCGGGCGCTAACCACGTCCCACTCTCCACTGCTGCACCCCACTCATGACGCCCGTTGTTGGGCAGAGATGGAGAACGTGGTGGTCAGACTGTAGGCCTTTCCCCTGTTATACCGAGGAGTTTAGTTTTATTTTGATCTATTCTTACAACACCCCGCTGAGAGATGCTGCCAATTTTACGTTTAAATGATGGTTCTAGCGAGAAGCGAGAGACGGAGTAAGACTGTTGCTATGGCTTGTCCAAATCACATACATCTTGAGACATCGTCAATCATACTGCATACCGGGTGTAGGCAGGCAATTTGTCGGTACGTTCATATATCCCGAAGAGTGCACGCTTTGTCATAAACTTAATAAAAAAACAGATGCTTCAATGCTTTGCAGGCTACAGTAAGAATTATCTTAATTAGCGAAAGAATGTTTCCGAAAGAAGGGATGTTGGATTTACCTCCTTTCACTTTATGTCGACTGTGCCACTCTTCTAACACTCTAATGTGTTGCAGTGGCGGTTTAGTTATATGCACGTTACGTTTGATTTACGAAAGCACTTTCAAATCTTATGCGATAAACATCTGTTCATCATTGACTTGTTTGGTACTACTTTAAGAGTTATATCAATATTTGACAACAAAGTCAAAGTGCATAGCCTCAGAAGATCCACCAAGTGATCGTCGCGTAACGTATTGCCATAGAGAAATTTAGAATAGTTAAATTTGTAGAAACTGTTCGCAAATATATGTAGAGCTATAGTCACTCTTATACAATCTATTCTTGCTAATGCTTATCTCTATCTGCTTCATTTTAATCCACAAAAGGATTTTCAGAAAGTATCTTATTGCTAATTTTCTTGTAAGTGAAAGGGCAATGCAGGAATGCTGTAGGCTTTAAGCGATAGTGAAATGTCTTGCTATGCGATGTCTTTGAAATTCCGTTCACTTTGACCAAGAGATGAAAAAAATGAGTAGCATATTCCTATTTGAGAGAAGTAGAAGTATTGGCAAATTTAAACAAATAATCAAGAATATCTCGGAAATGGTACACTCAAAAGAAAAAAATTGAAGCATTGGACATAAATTGTGAGTTTTAACGAGATTCACATTTTGTATTTAGTAAGCCTTTTTCTGTCTCTTACTGTTTACCATATATACAAAAATCATCCAGAATGAAGAGGTCCTCTGAGTGCATTTCCAGAAAACTCAAGGTATGACTTAGAAACTGCCATGGAATCGCATGTTTGTGTCCAACACTGGATATTGGCTGTCTGGTTGTGAGCCGATTCACCCTCCTATTGAAACAGGGGGTGGGAAATAGCTAATTACGTAAGTGTCTCCAAAGAGACAAAGTTGGACATCGCTGATCTTAACCCTAGTGATGAAAAACTCACTTATAGTCTTTTGTACACGTCTTTATTCGGGATGAATACACTTCTGCATAAATAAAATGTGTTAAATTTTCATTTCCCTGTGTTTATTTTCTAATGAAAATCAGTGCAGGAAAGGATTGTTGTGATTAAGTTCTTGCGTTATTTAAAATGTAACTGATTTTGAACAAAAGTACACAGAGAAGCATGTTCAAGCTGAATGTTATATTGCTGAACGAGATAGGTTAAGAGATACCTAGATCCTGAAAATGCCTGGTATTAGATAAACTCCTATAGTGGTATAAATGTGGATTTTTTAAACAAGGGTGACGCAATAGTGTTAGTGATAAGAGATGCCAACGTACTCTTACTGAAGTTTGTATTAAACTTGTGAAATCTTAGGCAGGAAGTGCGAGGGGAAAGTGCTATCCAAACACCCTTATCATTTTCTGGGAAAGAGTGCACCAAAAGCAGGACAAGCAACATTTGATTAACACGCGCACTCAGCCCAGGAATCTACTTGATCTGTTTGCTGGCGGACGGAGTTCATGCAGGGTCAAACGGCATGGCACGTGGCACCACAATGCTCCAATCCACCACCGCGCTCCAGGTCTTGTCATGCTGGTATTCCCCTCAGCACAACGCACTTTCGCCTACCAAAAGTCTTATTGGACGTATCACTATTTATTTATTTAAATATTTATTTATACATTCATTTGAGAGTTGTTTAAATACAGTATACATACATGTGACGAAAGCCTGTCACACCGCGGTGAAACACTTAACTGGCTACTATGATGGTTTTGACAAGTTCACATTGTACAAGTTTCTGTGAAGAAGGCAGTTACTCAATCAGAACTGAACCAAGATGCTCCTGATATTAATTTTTACCTTCTCTACTACGTATAGCAAGTAGGGGAGGTACTGTAGTGAACCCAAAAATTCAAAGTCGACATTTCACCGGAAATACAATGTTTTGAGGCAGCCTGAAACAAAAAAAGGCGTGCGTGTGTGTGTGTGTGTGTGTGTGTGTGTGTGTGTGTGTGTGTGTGTGTGTGTGTGTGTGTGTGTGTGTGTGTAAGGGGGTGTCTGGGTCTGTCCTTGAACAGTATAACTCAAACTTAAAGTAGGTTAAAAACCAAAGGTGGTATTTAAGTTTAATATCTATCACGAAGACTTAGAAGAAAATTCCTTCACCCTAAACTACGCTATACATGTAAAATTTTTGAAAATTGTTATTTTCTTAAAAATGGCTAACGATTTTGATTAAAACGTCACATGTTTAAGATATTTTTATGGCAAATGAAATGTATACTTTTAATTTTCTCGCTATAACCCATGTAGTCCTGTTTACTCTTGATGTGTTTTTCATAACTGGTAAACTGTAAGATATAGACCAAGTCTTACTATACAAACAATGTAGATCTCGTTAAAACACAATTTATGTCCAAATTTTTTGTAGTGTGAACCATTTCGGAGATATTCCTTGTTGTCTGTGTGAATTCTACAATACTTATACCTTGGTCAAATGGAAGGTCGTTTTTCCCTTTTTAGCTCTTGGCCGTGTAAAGAGAATAGAATTTCAAAGCCTTCATTTGGTGACCAGCTGTAAAAGATTTGACTCGCTCAAAGCCTATTGCATTCCCACGTTTTCCTTGCACCAACGAGAAAATTACCAACAAGTTAATTTCTAAAAATGTTTATTTCGACTGACATGAAGAAGATAGAGGAATAAGAGTTTGTAAGAATAGTTACTAGAAGAGTAGAAAAAGTCATGTGAGTACATCAGATTTTTCTAGCAAGCACACACTCATGCCATGGAGTTATCATGGAAAATTCAATCTTTAAAGACAGATTCGCAGATAAAGTTATCAGATGTTATAGAAAATAACTATTCATTTAGTAGATTTTTGCATATTTGTTTTTAATTTTCTATGAACTTTAGTTTGTATGTTCTTGAAAATATCTGTTTGTTTTCGAAAACAGTATGTGCCAGATTTTTGCAGATACTCATGTCATGCCTTAGCTACATTCAAAGAAGTTGTTGTTGAACAGCTTCGCTTGTGTTTTCTGAAATTTTCCACACTGACAGAGCTTGTAAATCTGCTGAGGTATTTACAACTTTTTGTCTCATGTTTGTCAACCAGGATGTATTTCGTTTGCTATCTAAGCGGATTCAACTAAAGAAACGTTCCAAAGGCCATGCCGTAGCAACGAAAGAAATTCAAGTTTGCAGCAGCAGCAACACAATGGTAAGGAAGGAAGTAACACCGCGATGGAAGAGGCAGTGCAGTGCAGGGTTGGGTTGGAGCTGCCACGTGGCGAGCCTGACCTCGGGGTTGTGACGTCAATGCGTGCTGCGAGAGCCAGCCCCACGTGTCGAGTTTGCGAAGAGGGCGACGACCCCTCGTGTTGGCTGTGATCGATACGCACACGTAGCCAAATAAGAGCCTTCTTTGTGCTGTTAGCCTTAATGCTAACGTGTCAGCTTACATCCGAGGACCTCGTCCTTCCTCGACCTTCCAGTGACTTCCAGAGTCCTTAGACCTCTTAGATTAAGCGGACACGGTAGACTAGCCGCGTGTCTTGCCGTCTTGTACCTTCTAAAAGTCACACACTTAAATATTTTATAATCCATTCTTGCTCTTTCAAAGTCCCCACATAGTTAACAAGCTCCTATTTCAGAAAGATGACCTCCACAGGCGTAGCTACCAATGAGAACTGACCTGAAAGTGTTAAGGTTGATTAATTGATTATCTGATACATATCAATTCTTCGAAGGAATGCGTATATTGGCATAGTCCAAAATTTGTTTTTCTCAGATATGTCATGACATCTGATGTCATTGATTTGTAAAAGGTGTTATTCACTTTAATGAAATTCAATGACTTGTAATTAATGAGTTTACCCAAAGTGGCTAAAATGAATTAAAAAGTAGCACTTAGGAAAATGTTAGAAGAGAGACTCCAAATTCAGTAATTTGGAGAATGCTTAAATAAACCTAATATATGATGTGTTGTGCTCACCTGACTTTCTCTACTCTTTTACAAACTATTTTTACAACGTGTTGTTCTTCCACTTCATGTTAATCGAGGTAACATTTGCAGAAATTATTTTACTGCTCCATTTTCTTGTAGATGGGAATACAGTAGGCTTTCAGCAAAGGTCAGTTCTTTTAAAGGTGGTCTTATATGATAGCCTTGAAATTACCTTCTCTTTGAATAGTCAAGAGATACAAAATTGGGTAACGACTTCCCATTTGACAAAAGTATAAACATTGAAAAATTCAGACAAATAACAAGGAATATCTCCAAAATGGTTTCCTCCACAAGAAATTATTCAGTACGAGTTGTGTTTTAACGAGATCTAAATGTTTTATGCAGTAAGATTTTGTCCATCTCTTACGGTTTATCGTTATGCAAAAGTCATGTAGAATGAAAAGAACTTACGAGGACATTCCCAGAAAATTCAAGATATAGATACGTTTAATTTGTTGTAAAAATGTCTTAAGCACTCTTTGCTAAGCCCTCAAAACTATATGTAACAAACAGAGGCACTGAGAAATCGTGCTTTATTTGTCTAATAAACAGCAACGGAAAATATACGACGTTAAATGAAAAGCTATAATATGTAGCAAATAGAAACGATTCAAAGGATTGTTGATTAAATCGGAGATATTGAAGGTAGTGAGTGCTTTTAGTATTTCATTAACAGAAATAATTCAGCAAAAGAATTTAAGTGGTAGTTCTCATCTATCTGATACTGAGCCCAGTGAAAGAAGGAGTCATCCAGCTTTGCGACTGTAGCTATGCCGACGCTAATATGTGTTTAAGCCATCTATAAAAGTGCACCTACACGCTATTACAAAATATTATTCTCCACAAATGGCATCGCATATTATGGCTAGATAAACGCCATTAAAGAAACTAGTTATACGGTAACTGAATCAAAATCTTTACAACCATTTTTTGGAAAATCAATATTTTCGAAAAATCCATGTAAAGTATAACCTAGGGCACGGGGATTTTCTTGAAAATCTTTGTGTCGTATCCTTGGAATATATTGAGCTTGCGTACGATCATTGATATTTAGCAGACCTTTCAGTTTTGAGTTACCTGTATGAATACAAAGAAACACACATACATATACGCACGGGGACTTTTTCATTTTTTTAACCTTCTCTACTACTTAATAGTATGCAGAGGAAGTGTTTTATTCTAACCAAAAATGCAATGTCCAGATTTCACCGGAAATGTTCCGAGGGTCCCTGAATCCAAAAAAGGCATTTTTAGAAAAAGGTCCCTATGGGGGGGGGGGCTGTCTGTAGACACATTAACTGAAGAACGAAAAGTCGGTTAAAAAACAAAGTTGGCATTTAAGGGTAATGCCCTAAGGATGCGATACGAAGATTTTGAGGAAAATTGCTCCACCCTAAACTACCTTTTACATGAAAATGTTTTCGAAAATGGCTCTAATGATTAAAATGCCATGTGTTTGATATATTTTTATGGCAAATGAAACGTATACTTAGAATTTTCTGGCTATAGCCCACGTAATCCTGTTTACTTTTGATGTCTTTTTCATAACTCGTAAACCGTTAGAGATAGACAAAATCTTAGTCTAAGAACAATGTAGATCTCGTTAAAACATGTTTTTATTTGTGGAGTGAACCATTTCGGAGATATTCCTTGTCATTGGTGTTAGTTTTGCAATACTTCCACTTTCCACAAATGGAAGATCGTTATTAATTTTTTATATCTTAGCAATGCAAAGGGAACAGAATTTCAACGCCTTAAAACATTTGACTATCGCTCAAAGCCTACTGTATCTCAACTATCACGAATATGGTGTGTGTGTGTAGTGTTTAACGCCCCAACTATCACGAAGATAGAAGACCATAGTTTCTAAGAATTGTTAGTACAAGAGTAGGGAAAGTAATGCGAGTGCAACACATCAGATTTTTATTCAAGAAGTCTCAAAATATATACTTCGGGTGAAATGTCGGTGTGGAATTTTTTAGTGGAATGCAACACTTCCTGTAAGAAAGTAAAAAGTGTGCACTGTTATCAGCTATAATATCACGAGTGTTTTATCTTGTCTGTAGCTCTGTATGAATCATGAGTGGATTGTTTAATGAATGACATGTTCAATAAAGAATTAATCTTACTGAAATGAAAACAGGGTCAGATAAGATAAATCTATTTCTTAAACATAAAACCTTATTACACATTACTATTATTATTACTACTACTGTTATATTTAAAAGCCTATTTTTAAATGATTAATTTTTAAGTATCTATAATTTCGGTATCAGAGCAAAATCATATGGTGAAATCAGAGAGTATACTAGACAGGAAGCATTAAATAGATTGCTATATCTTGCAGACAAGCATACCTTCTCCAAAAATTAGGATTGCACTAGTGATTTCTAGATCATTAATACAAAAGACTAGACTTGGTCTTAAAACCAAATTAACACCGCGCACCGCACGAAAACCTTGCACAGTGAAGAAGACACAGCACTGAAAGTAAGGAAGAGGGAGACGACGTAAGCTAGAGGGAAAAGAGTAAGGAAAGAGCAAGTGGAGGTTTGCACCGGCATCAACTTTTCGTATTCGCATTTTGCACCTTGCACCGTGCAATGCAACGATGCATTACCCTGAGAGAACCTGCTTTAGACATTCGTGTAATCCTTACACCCTCTTAAAGGCTATTCCTGCTCTAGCCCATGCATTTCCTTTCCTCGCATTTGTATATTTTTCCCATATAATTTTCCATTTCTCATTTTAACTTTAACTCCCTGTAAATGTCACTTCTTGTCTTTAGGACTACCAAGCATTTCGTGAATTCAAAATTGTGATTTAGTTCTGTACCTCTCCAAGTCACCTCTCCTCTGTGGAACCCCACTAAGGGCGGTTTTAGGTAGTCAGAAGTCCTTTACAGCATTAGTATTTTGGATATTATGTAACTCAAGTAATTGCACACAAGTATATCAAGCAGATAGGTATTATATTATTTAAATTTTTTTTCGGAGCTTACAAATTACAAACAATTGGGAATCAAGTGCTACACTTTCATTTGGATAAGATCTCAGTGACAGAATGTGATTGCCCCAAATCGACCATACCATTTGAGTTGGTCAGTATTGAACGGCGAGTTCATGAATTAAATAGATAAATGCCATTTTGATAAATTAACATTATTTCTAAAACAACTATGGAAAATTTAACAGCGGATTATGAGACTCAGTTTTGTAATCCAATAACTTCAAAACCAAAAACGATACTGAAATAACATTTGTTATCTTTCAATTGAACAATTAATGTGTACGGAATTTATTTTATACGTACAGCTTTCTCCAGTTGAAATTTGCCATAACCAAGCATATCAAGCAAAAATCTGATGTGTTGCACTCACATGACTTTCTCTACTCTTGTACTAACCATTCTTACAAACTCTTATTCCTATATCTTCTTCGTGTTAGTTGAGATAAACATTTGCAGAAATTATTTTATTATTTCCTTGTAGGTACAAAGAGAAAATGGGAATACAGTAGACTTTGTGCGATAGTCAAATCTTTTAAATCTTTCAAATTCCGTTCTCATTACACAGCTAACAAAAAATGATTGGCGATGATCCATTTGACAGAAGTATGTCCTCCAAAACTTACAACAATAACAAGGAATATCTACGAAATTGTTCACCATACAAAAAATGTATTGCGAGATAAATTGTGTGTTTTAGCAAGATATACATTTTTGGTATAGTAAGATTTGCTATATCTCTTGCGGTTTACCAGTTATACAATAATCATCCATCCAGAGAAAATAGAACTACATGGGCTATAGCCAGAAAATTCAAGATATACATTTCATTTGTCACAAAAAATATCTCAAACATGTGGTATATTAATTAAAATCGTTAGAGCCATTTTCAACATAACCAAAAGTTTCGAAAACTTTTCCATGTAAAGGGTAGTTTAGGGTGGAGGAATTTTCTTAATTTTGACGTCGCATCTATGAAAGACATTAAACCTAAATACCAACTTTGGTTTTTAACCGACTTTTCGTTTTTTAGTTATGCTGTCCTCAGGCTAATAGACACAAACGGACCTTTTTCTAAAACTTCGGCAAGGAAACGTCGGCATCGGAACTTCGGCAAGGAAACGTCGGCAAGGAAACGTCGGCAAGGTAACGTCGGCAAGGAAACGTCGGCAAGGAAACGTCGGCAAGGAAACGTCGGCAAGGAAACGTCGGCAAGGAAACGTCGGCAAGGAAACGTCGGCAAGGAAACGTCGGCAAGGAAACGTCGGCAAGGAAACGTCGGCAAGGAAACGTCGGCTAGGAAACTTCGGCAAGGAAACTTCGGCAAGGAAACTTCGGCAAGGAAACTTCGCCAAGGAAACCTCGGCAAGGAAACCTCGGCAAGGAAACCTCGGCAAGGAAACTCCGGCAAGGAAACTCCGGCAAGGAAACTCCGGCAAGGAAACTCCGGCAAGGAAACTCCGGCAAGGAAACTCCGGCAAGGAAACTCCGGCAAGGAAACTCCGGCAAGGAAACTCCGGCAAGGAAACTCCGGCAAGGAAACTCCGGCAAGGAAACTCCGGCAAGGAAACTCCGGCAAGGAAACTCCGGCAAGGAAACTCCGGCAAGGAAACTCCGGCAAGGAAACTCCGGCAAGGAAACTCCGGCAAGGAAACTCCGGCAAGGAAACTCCGGCAAGGAAACTCCGGCAAGGAAACTCCGGCAAGGAAACTCCGGCAAGGAAACTCCGGCAAGGAAACTCCGGCAAGGAAACTCCGGCAATGAAACTCCGGCAATGAAACTTCGACATCGGAACTTCGACATCGGAACTTCGACATCGGAACTTCGACATCGGAACTTCGACATCGGAACTTCGACATCGGAACTTCGACATCGGAACTTCGACATCGGAACTTCGACATCGGAACTTCGACATCGGAACTTCGACATCGGAACTTCGACATCGGAACTTCGACATGGGAACTTCGACATGGGAACTTCGACATCGTAACTTCGACATCGTAACTTCGACATCGTAACTTCGACAATGATATTACGACATCGGAACTTCGACATCGGTACTTCGACATCGGTACTTCGACATCGGTACTTCGACATCGGTACTTCGACATCGGTACTTCGACATCGGTACTTCGACATCGATACTTCGACATCGGATCTTCGAAATCGGATCTTCGAAATCGGATCTTCGACATCGGATCTTCGACATCGGCAAAGGTAAAGTCGACATCGCGACATTGGGACGGCCAAACATCGACGAGACATCAGGACAGCGAAACCACGACATCGAGACATCGACATCGAGATCGAAATTTCGGCATCGAAGCTTCACATCAATAGATCGTCTTCCGGCAAGTAAGCTTCGATATTGGGTCATTGGGGAAGCCAAACATCGCCATTGAGGCATGGGGACCGAAAAACGACATCGAGGCATCGGCACATCGAGACATCGACATCGGAAGATTGTCTTGGGGCAGGTATCGATATCGGGACATCGGGACAGCCAAACATCGACATTGTGACATCGACATCGAGATCGAGACATCGACATCGAGACATCGACATCGAGATCGAGACATCGAGACATCGACATCGACATCGAGACATCGACATCCAGATATCGAGACATCGACATCGAGACAGAAACCTTGACATCCAAACATAAACCTCGACATCGGAACCTCGACATCGTCATTCCGACATCGGAACCTCTACATCGGAACTTCGACATCGGAACTTCGACATCGGAACTTCGACATCGGAACTTCGACATCGGAACTTCGACATCGGAACTTCGACATCGGAACTTTGACATCGGAACTTCGACATCGGAACTTCGACATCGGAACTTCGACATCGGAACTTCGACATCGGAACTTCGACATCGGAACTTCGACATCGGAACTTCGACAATGGTATTACGACATCGGAACTTCGACATCGGTACTTCGACATCGGTACTTCGACATCGGTACTTCGACATCGGTACTTCGACATCGGTACTCCGACATCGGTACTTCGACATCGGTACTTCGACATCGGTACTTCGACATCGGTACTTCGACATCGGAACTTCGACATCGGAAATTCGACATCGGAAATTCGACATCGGAACTTCGACATCGGAACTTCGACATCGGAACCTCGACATCGAAACTTCTACATCGAAACTTCTACATCGAAACCTCAACATCGAAACTCCGACATCGAAACTCCCACATCGAAACTCCCACATCGAAACTCCCACATCGAAACTCCCACATCGAAACTTCGTTTTCGAAACTTCGACATCGAAACTTCGACATCGAAAGATTGTCTTCTGCGAAGTAGGCATCGATATGGGTACAGCGAAAATAGACTGAGTCATGGGGACAGCGAAGAGACATCGAGGCATAGGCACATCGACATCGTAGCTTCGACAACGAAACATCGTCCTCGGGCAAGACATAATCGGCATCGCGACATCGGTACAGCCAAACATCGATATCGGGACAGCGAAACCACCACATAGAGGCATCGGGATATCGAGACATCGACATCGAGACATCGTCATCGAGACATCGACAGCGAGACATCGACATCGAGACATCGACATCGAGACAGAAACCTTGACATCGAAACATAAACCTCGACATCGGAACCTCGACATCGTCATTCCGACATCGGACACTCGACATCTGAACTTGGACATCCGAACCTCGATATCGGAACTTGGACATCGGAACCTCGACTTCGTAACTTGGACATCGGAAAACTTCGACATCGTAACTTGGACATCGGAAAACTTCGACATCGTAACTTCGACATCCAAACTTCGACATCGTAACTTCGACATCGTAACTTCGACATCGTAACTTCGACATCGTAACTTCGACATCGTAACTTCGACATCGTAACTTCGACATCGTAACTTCGACATCCAAACTTCGACATCCAAACTTCGACATCCAAACTTCGACATCCAAACCTCGACATCCAAACCTCGACATCCAAACCTCGACATCCAAACCTCGACATCCAAACCTCGACATCCAAACCTCGACATCCAAACCTCGACATCCAAACCTCAACATCCAAACCTCGACATCGAAACCTCGACATCGAAACCTCGACATCGAAACCTCGACATCGAAACTTCAACATCGAAACTTCGACATCGAAACTTCGACATCGAAACTTCGACATCGAATCTTCGACATCGAATCTTCGACATCGAATCTTCGACATCGAATCTTCGACATCGAAACTTCGACATCGAAACTTCGACATCGAAGCTTCGACATCGAAGCTTCGACATCGAAACTTCGACATCGAAACTTCGACATCGAAACTTCGACATCGAAACTTCGACATCGAAACTTCGACATCGAAACTTCGACATCGAAACTTCGACATCGAAACTTCGACATCGCTACTTCGACATCGCTACTTCGACATCGCTACTTCGACATCGCTACTTCGACATCCCTACTTCGACATCCCTACTTACACATCCCTACTTACACATCCCTACTTACACATCCCTACTTACACATCCCTACTTACACATCGCTACTTACACATCGCTACTTACACATCGCTACTTCGACATCGCTACTTCGACATCGCTACTTCGACATCGCTACTTCGACATCGGGACTACGTCATCGGGACTTCGACATCGGGACTTCGACATCGGGACTTCGACATCGGGACTTCGACATCGGTACTTCGACATCGGTACTTCGTCATCGGTACTTCCTCATCGGTACTTCGTCATCGGTACTTCCTCATCGGTACTTCGTCATCGGTACTTCGTCATCGGTAATTCCTCATCGGTACTTCGTCATCGGTACTTCGTCATCGGTACTTCGTCATCGGGACTTCGTCATCGGTACTTCGTCATCGGGACTTCGACATCGGTACTTCGACATCGGTACTTCGACATCGGTACTTCGACATCGGTACTTCGACATCGGTACTTCGACATCGGTACTTCGACATCGGTACTTCGACATCGGTACTTCGACATCGGTACTTCGACATCGGTACTTCGACATCGGAACTTCGACATCGGAACTTCGACATCGGAACTTCGACATCGGTACTTCGACATCGGTACTTCGACATCGGTACTTCGACATCGGTACTTCGACATCGGTACTTCGACATCGGTACTTCGACATCGGTACTTCGACATCGGTACTTCGACATCGGTACCTCGACATCGGTACCTCGACATCGGTACTTCGACATCGGTACCTCGACATCGGTACCTCGACATCGGTACCTCGACATCGGTACCTCGACATCGGTACCTCGACATCGGAACTTCGACATCGGAACTTCGACATCGGAACTTCGACATCGTAACCTCGACATCGTAACCTCGACATCGTAACCTCGACATCGAAACTTCTACATCGAAACCTCTACATCGAAACCTCGACATCAAAACTCCGACATCGAAACTTCGTTTTCGAAACTTCGACATCGAAACTTCGACATCGAAACTTCGACATCGAAAGATTGTCTTCTGCGAAGTAGGCATCGATATGGGTACAGTGAAAATAGACTGAGTCATGGGGACAGCGAAGAGACATCGAGGCATAGGCACATCGACATCGTAGCTTCAACAACGAAACATCGTCTTCGGGCAAGACATAATCGGCATCGCGACATCGGTACAGCCAAACATCGATATCGGGACAGCGAAACCACCACATAGAGGCATCGGGATATCGAGACATCGACATCGAGAGATCGACATCGAGACATCGACAGCGAGACATCGACATCGAGACAGAAACCTTGACATCGAAACATAAACCTCGACATCGGAACCTTGACATCGACATTCCGACATCGGACACTCGACATCGGAACTTGGACATCGGAACCTTGACATCGGAACTTGGACATCGGAACCTCGACATCCAAACTTGGACATCGGAAAACTTCGACATCGTAACTTGGAAATCGGAAAACTTCGACATCGTAACTTCGACATCGTAACTTCGACATCGTAACTTCGACATCGTAACTTCGACATCGTAACTTCGACATCGTAACTTCGACAATGGAGTTACTACATCGTAGCTTCGACATCGAAACTTCGACATCGAAACCTCGACATCGAAACCTCGACATCGAAACCTCGTCATCGAAACCTCGTCATCGAAACTTCGACATCGAAACTTCGACATCGAAACTTCGACATCGAAACTTCGACATCGAAACTTCGACATCGAAACTTCGACATCGAAACCTCGACATCGAAACCTCGACATCGAAACCTCGACATCGAAACCTCGACATCGAAACCTCGACATCGAAACCTCGACATCGAAACCTCGACATCGAAACCTCGACATCGAAACCTCGACATCGAAACCTCGACATCGAAACCTCGACATCGAAACCTCGACATCGAAACCTCGACAGCGAAACTTCGACAGCGAAACCTCGACAGCGAAACCTCGACATCGAAACCTCGACATCGAAACCTCGACATCGAAACCTCGACATCGAAACCTCGACATCGAAACCTCGACATCGAAACCTCGACATCGAAACCTCGACATCGAAACCTCGACATCGAAACCTCGACATCGAAACCTCGACATCGAAACTTCGACATCGAAACTTCGACATCGAAACTTCGACATCGAAACTTCGACATCGAAACTTCGACATCGAAACTTCGACATCGTAACTACGTCATCGTATCTTCGACATCGTAACAACTTCGTAACTTCGACAATGAAATTACTACATCGTAGCTTAGACATCGAAACTTCGACATCGAAACTTCGACAACGAAACTTCGACATTGTGACTTCGTCATCGTAACTACGACATCGTATCTTCGACATCGTAACTTCCACATCGTAACTTCGACATCGTAACTTCGACAATGGAATTACTACATCGTAGCTTCGACATCGAAATTTCGACATCGAAACTTCGACATCGAAACTTCGACATCGAAACCTCGACATCGAAACCTCGACATCGAAACCTCGACATCGAAACCTCGACATCGAAACCTCGACATCGAAACCTCGACATCGAAACCTCGACATCGAAACCTCGACATCGAAACCTCGACATCGAAACCTCGACATCGAAACCTCGACATCGAAACCTCGACATCGAAACCTCGACATCGAAACCTCGACATCGAAACTTCGACATCGAAACTTCGACAACGAGACTTCGTATTCGAAACTTCAACAACGTGACTTCGACATCGTGACTTCGACATCGTGACTTCGACATCGTGACTTCGTCATCGTAACTACGACATCGTAACTACGACATCGTAACTTCGACATCGTAAATTCGACATCGTAACAACGACAATGGAATTACTACATCGTAACTTCGACATCGAAACTTCGACATCGGTACTTCGACATCGGTACTTCGACATCGGTACTTCGACATCGGTACTTCGACATCGGTACTTCGACATCGGTACTTCGACATCGGTACTTCGACATCGGTACTTCGACATCGGTACTTCGTCATCGGTACTTCGTCATCGGTACTTCGTCATCGGTACTTCGACATCGGTACTTCGACATCGGTACTTCGACATCGGTACTTCGACATCGGTACTTCGACATCGGTACTTCGACATCGGTACTTCGACATCGGTACTTCGACATCGGTACTTCGACATCGGTACTTCGACATCGGTACTTCGACATCGGTACTTCGACATCGGTACTTCGACATCGGTACTTCGACATCGGTACTTCGACATCGGTACTTCGACATCGGTACTTCGACATCGGTACTTCGACATCGGTACTTCGACATCGGTACTTCGACATCGAAACTTCGACATCGGTACTTAGACATCGGTTCTTCGACATCGGTTCTTCGACATCGGTTCTTCGACATCGGTTTTTCGACATCGGTTCTTCGACATCGGTTCTTCGACATCGGTTCTTCGACATCGGTTCTTCGACATCGGTTCTTCGACATCGGTACTTCGACATCGGTTCTTCGACATCTGTACTTCGACATCGGTACTTCGACATCGGTACCTCGACATCGGAACCTCGACATCGGTACCTCGACATCGGTACCTCGACATCGAAACCTCGACATCGAAACCTCGACATCGAAACCTCGACATCGAAACCTCGACATCGAAACTTGGACATCGAAACCTCGACATCGAAACCTCGACATCGAAACTTCGACATCGAAACTTCTGCATAGAAACTTTGATATCCAAAGTTCGACATCGAAACATTGTCTTCTGCGAAGTTGGCATCGATATGGGGACAGCCAAAATGGACATGGAGACATAGGGACAGCGAAACGATATCGAGGCATCGGCACATTGACATCGTAGCTTCGACAACGAAACATCGTCTTTGGGCAAGATAGAATCGACAACGCGACATCGGGACAGCCAAACATCGATATCGGGACATCGAAACCACCACATAGAGGCATCGGGATATCGAGACATCGACATCGAGACATCGACATCGAGACATCGACATCGAGCCATCGACATCGAGACATCGATATCGAGACATCGACATCGAGACAGAAACCTTGACATCCAAACATAAACCTCGTCATCGGAACCTCGTCATCGTCATTCCGACATCTGAACTTCGACATCGGAACTTCGACATCGGAACTTCGACATCGGAACTTTGACATCGGAGCTTCGACATCGGAACTTCGACATCGGAACTTCGACATTGGAACTTCGACATAGGAACTTCGACATCGGATCTTCGACATCGGCCAAGTTAAAGTCGACATCGCGACATTGGGACCGCCAAACATCGACGAGACATCGGGACAGCGAAACCACGACATCGAGACTACGACATCGATATCGAAATTTCGGCATCGAAGCTTCACATCGATAGATCGTCTTCGGGCAAGTAAGCTTCGATATTGGGACATCGAGACAGCCAAACGTCGCCATCGAGGCATGGGGACAGGAAAACGACATCGAGGCATCGGCACATCGAGACATCGACATCGGAAGATTGTCTTGGGGCAGGTATCGATATCGGGACATCGGGACAGCCAAACATCGACATTGTGACGTGTGAGAGCGAAACGCCACGAGTCATCGGCACATAGAGACATCGACATCGTACCTTCGACATCGAAACATCGTCTTTGTGCAACTTAGAATCGGCATCGCGACATCGGGACATCGAAACCTCAACATCGAGACTTCGACATCGGAACCTCGACATCGGAACCTCGACATCGGAACCTCGACATCGGAACCTCGACATCGAGACCTCGACATCGAGACCTCGACATCGAGACCTCGACATCGAGACCTCGACATCCAGACCTCGACATCCAGACCTCGACATCCAGACCTCGACATCCAGACCTCGACATCCAGACCTCGACATCCAGACCTCGACATCCAGACCTCGACATCCAGACCTCGACATCCAGACCTCGACATCCAGACCTCGACATCCAGACCTCGACATCCAGACCTCGACATCCAGACCTCGACATCCAGACCTCGACATCCAGACCTCGACATCCAGACCTCGACATCCAGACCTCGACATCCAGACCTCGACATCCAGACCTCGACATCCAGACCTCGACATCCAGACCTCGACATCGAGACCTCGACATCCAGACCTCGACATCGAGACCTCGACATCGAGACCTCGACATCGAGACCTCGACATCGAGACCTCGACATCGAGACCTCGACATCGAGACCTCGACATCGAGACCTCGACATCGAGACCTCGACATCGAGACCTCGACATCCAGACCTCGACATCCAGACCTCGACATCCAGACCTCGACATCCAGACCTCGACATCCAGACCTCGACATCCAGACCTCGACATCCAGACCTCGACATCCAGACCTCGACATCCAGACCTCGACATCCAGACCTCGACATCCAGACCTCGACATCCAGACCTCGACATCCAGACCTCGACATCCAGACCTCGACATCCAGACCTCGACATCGAGACCTCGACATCGAGACCTCGACATCCAAACTTCGACATCCAAACTTCGACATCCAAACTTCGACATCCAAACTTCGTCATCCAAACTTCGACATCCAAACTTCGACATCCAAACTTCGACATCCAAACTTCGACATCCAAACTTCGACATCCAAACTTCGACATCCAAACTTCGACATCCAAACTTCGACATCCAAACTTCGACATCCAAACTTCGACATCCAAACTTCGACATCCAAACTTCGACATCCATACTTCGACATCCAAACTTCGACATCCAAACTTCGACATCCAAACTTCGACATCCAAACTTCGACATCCAAACTTCGACACCCAAACTTCGACACCCAAACTTCGACACCCAAACTTCGACACCCAAACTTCGACACCCAAACTTCGACACCCAAACTTCGACACCCAAACTTCGACATCCAAACTTCGACATCCAAACTTCGACATCCAAACTTCGACATCCAAACTTCGACATCCAAACCTCGACATCCAAACCTCGACATCCAAACCTCGACATCCAAACCTCGACATCCAAACCTCGACATCCAAACCTCGACATCCAAACCTCGACATCCCAACCTCGACATCCAAACCTCGACATCGAAACCTCGACATCGCAACCTCGACATCGCAACCTCGACATCGCAACCTCGACATCGCAACCTCGACATCGCAACCTCGACATCGCAACCTCGACATCGCAACCTCGACATCGCAACCTCGACATCGCAACCTCGACATCGCAACCTCGACATCGAAACCTCGACATCGAAACCTCGACATCGAAACCTCGACATCGAAACCTCGACATCGAAACCTCGACATCGAAACCTCGACATCGAAACCTCGACATCGAAACCTCGACATCGAAACCTCGACATCGAAACCTCGACATCGAAACCTCGACATCGAAACCTCGACATCGAAACCTCGACATCGAAACCTCGACATCGAAACCTCGACATCGAAACCTCAACATCGAAACCTCGACATCGAAACCTCGACATCGAAACCTCGACATCCAAACCTCGACATCCAAACCTCGACATCCAAACCTCGACATCCAAACCTCGACATCGAAACCTCGACATCCAAACTTCGGCATCCAAACTTCGACATCCAAACTTCGACATCCAAACTTCGACATCCAAACTTCGACATCGAAACTTCGACATCCAAACTTCGACATCGAAACTTCGACATCCAAACTTCGACATCGAAACTTCGACATCGAAACTTCGACATCGAAACTTCGACATCGAAACTTCGACATCGAAACTTCGACATCGAAACTTCGACATCGAAACTTCGACATCGAAACTTCGACATCGGAGCTTCTACATCGGTACTTCGACATCGGATCTTCGACATCGGCCAAGTTAAAGTCGACATCGCGACATTGGGACCGCCAAACATCGACGAGACATCGGGACAGCGAAACCACGACATCGAGACTACGACATCGATATCGAAATTTCGGCATCGAAGCTTCACATCGATAGATCGTCTTCGGGCAAGTAAGCTTCGATATTGGGACATCGAGACAGCCAAACGTCGCCATCGAGGCATGGGGACAGGAAAACGACATCGAGGCATCGGCACATCGAGACATCGACATCGGAAGATTGTCTTGGGGCAGGTATCGATATCGGGACATCGGGACAGCCAAACATCGACATTGTGACGTGTGACAGCGGAACGACACGAGTCATCGGCACATCGAGACAACGACATCGTACCTTCGACATCGAAACATCGTCTTTGTGCAACTTAGAATCGGCATCGCGACATCGGGACATCGAAACTTCAACATCGAGACTTCGACATCGAAACATCGACATCGAAACATCGACATCGGAACTTCGACATCGGAACTTCGACATCGGAACTTCGACATCGGAACTTCGACATCGGAACTTCGACATCGGAACTTCGACATCGGAACTTCGACATCGGAACTTCGACATCGGAACTTCGACATCGGAACTTCGACATCGGAACTTCGACATCGGAACTTCGACATCGGAACTTCGACATCGGAACTTCGACATCGGAACTTCGACATCGGAACTTCGACATCGGAACTTCGACATCGGAACTTCGACATCGGAACTTCGACATCGGAACTTCGACATCGGAACTTCGACATCGGAACTTCGACATCGGAACTTCGACATCGGAACTTCGACATCGGAACTTCGACATCGGAACTTCGACATCGGAACTTCGACATCGGAACTTCGACATCGGAACTTCGACATCGGAACTTCGACATCGGAACTTCGACATCGGAACTTCGACATCGGAACTTCGACATCGGAGCTTCGACATCGGAGCTTCGACATCGGTGCTTCGACATCGGAACTTCGACATCGGAGCTTCGACATCGGTGCTTCGACATCGGAACCCATACATCGGAACCTCGACATCGGAACCTCGACATCGGAACCTCGACATCGGAACCTCGACATCGGAACCTCGACATCGGAACCTCGACATCGGAACCTCGACATCGGAACCTCGACATCGGAACCTCGACATCGGAACCTCGACATCGGAACCTCGACATCGAAACCTCGACATCGAAACCTCGACATCGAAACCTCGACATCGAAACCTCGACATCGAGACCTCGACATCGAGACCTCGACATCGAGACCTCGACATCGAGACCTCGACATCGAGACCTCGACATCGAGACTTCCACATCTAGACTTCCACATCGAGACTTCGACATCGAGACTTCGACATCGAAACTCCGACATCGAAACTCCGACATCGAAACTCCGACAACGAAACTTCGACATCGTAACTTCGACATCGTAACTTCGACATCGTAACTACGACATCGTATCTTCGACATCGTAACTTCGACATCGTAACTTCGACAATGGAATTACTACATCGTAGTTCGACATCGAAACTTCGACATCAAAACTTCGACATCGAAACTTCGACATCGAAACTGCGACATCGAAACTGCGACATCGAAACTTCGACCACGAAACTTCGACCACGAAACTTCGACCACGAAACTTCGACCACGAAACTTCGACATCGAAACTTCGACATCGAAACTTCGACATCGAAACTTCGACATCGAAACTTCGACATCGAAACTTCGACATCGAAACTTCGACATCGAAACTTCGACATCGAAACTTCGACATCGAAACTTCGACATCGAAACTTCGACATCGAAACTTCGACCACGAAACTTCGACCACGAAACTTCGACATCGAAACTTCGACATCGAAACTTCGACATCGAAACTTCGACATCGAAACTTCGACATCGAAACTTCGACATCGAAACTTCGACATCGAAACTTCGACATCGAAACTTCGACATCGAAACTTCGACCACGAAACTTCGACCACGAAACTTCGACCACGAAACTTCGACATCGAAACTTCGACATCGACACTTCGACATCGACACTTCGACATCGACACTTCGACATCGACACTTCGACATCGACACTTCGACAACGACACTTCGACATCGACACTTCGACATCGACACTTCGACATCGACACTTCGACATCGACACTTCGACATCGACACTTCGACATCGACACTTCGACAACGACACTTCCACAACGACACTTCGACATCGGTCCTTCGACATCGGTCCTTCGACATCGCTACTTCGACATCGCTACTTCGACATCGCTACTTCGACATCGCTACTTCGACATCGCTACTTCGACATCGCTACTTCGACATCGCTACCTCGACATCGCTACCTCGACATCGCTACTTCGACATCGGTACTTCGACATCGGTACTTCGTCATCGGTACTTCGTCATCGGTACTTCGTCATCGGTACTTCGTCATCGGTACTTCGTCATCGGTACTTTTTCATCGGTACTTTTTCATCGGTACTTCGTCATCGGTACTTCGTCATCGGTACTTCGTCATCGGTACTTCGTCATCGGTACTTCGTCATCGGTACTTCGACATCGGTACTTCGACATCGGCACTTCGACATCGGCACTTCGACATCGGCACTTCGACATCGGCACTTCGACATCGGCACTTCGACATCGGCACTTCGACATCGGCACTTCGACATCGGCACTTCGACATCGGCACTTCGACATCGGCACTTCGACATCGGCACTTCGACATCGGCACTTCGACATCGGCACTTCGACATCGGCACTTCGACATCGGCACTTCGACATCGGAACTTCGACATCGGAACTTCGACATCGGAACCTCGACATCGGAACCTCGACATCGGAACCTCGACATCGGTACCTCGACATCGGTACCTCGACATCGGTACCTCGACATCGGAACCTCGACATCGGAACCTCGACATCGGAACCTCGACATCGGAACCTCGACATCGAAACCTCGACATCGAAACCTCGACATCGAAACCTCGACATCGAAACCTCGACATCGAAACCTCGACATCGAAACCTCGACATCGAAACCTCGACATCGAAACCTCGACATCGAAACCTCGACATCGAAACCTCGACATCGAAACCTCGACATCGAAACCTCGACATCGAAACCTCGACATCGAAACCTCGACATCGAAACTTCGACATCGAAACTTCTGCATCGTAACTTCTACATCGAAAGTTCGACATCGAAACATTGTCTTCTGGGAAGTTGGCATCGATATGGGGACAGCCAAAATGGACATTGAGACATGGGGACAGCGAAACGATATCGAGGCATCGGCACATTGACATCGTAGCTTCGACAACGAAACATCGTCTTTGGGCAAGATAGAATCGACATCGCGACATCGGGACAGCCAAACATCGATATCGGGACATCGAAACCACCACATAGAGGCATCGGGATATCGAGACATCGACATCGAGACATCGACATCGAGACAGAAACCTTGACATCCTAACATAAACCTCGACATCGGAACCTCGTCATCGTCATTCCGACATCGGAACTTGGACATCGGAACTTCGACATCGCTACTTCGACATCGCTACTTCGACATCGCTACTTCGACATCGCTACTTCGACATCGGTACTTCGACATCGGTACTTCGACATCGGTACTTCGACATCGCTACTTCGACATCGCTACTTCGACATCGCTACTTCGACATCGCTACTTCGACATCGCTACTTCGACATCGGTACTTCGTCATCGGTACTTCGTCATCGGTACTTCGTCATCGGTACTTCGTCATCGGTACTTCGTCATCGGTACTTCGTCATCGGTACTTCGTCATCGGTACTTCGTCATCGGTACTTCGACATCGGTACTTCGACATCGGTACTTCGACATCGGTACTTCGACATCGGTACTTCGACATCGGTACTTCGACATCGGTACTTCGACATCGGTACTTCGACATCGGTACTTCGACATCGGTACTTCGACATCGGTACTTCGACATCGGTACTTCGACATCGGTACTTCGACATCGGTACTTCGACATCGGCACTTCGACATCGGCACTTCGACATCGGCACCTCGACATCGGAACTTCGACATCGGTACCTCGACATCGGTACCTCGACATCGGTACCTCGACATCGGTACCTCGACATCGGAACCTCGACATCGGAACCTCGACATCGGAACCTCGACATCGGAACCTCGACATCGGAACCTCGACATCGGAACCTCGACATCGGAACCTCGACATCGAAACCTCGACATCGAAACCTCGATATCGAAACCTCGACATCGAAACCTTGACATCGAAACCTCGACATCGAAACTTCGACATCGAAACTTCGACATCGAAACTTCTGCATCGTAACTTCTACATCGAAAGTTCGACATCGAAACATTGTCTTCTGGGAAGTTGGCATCGATATGGGGACAGCCAAAATGGACATTGAGACATGGGGACAGCGAAACGATATCGAGGCATCGGCACATTGACATCGTAGCTTCGACAACGAAACATCGTCTTTGGGCAAGATAGAATCGACATCGCGACATCGGGACAGCCAAACATCGATATCGGGACATCGAAACCACCACATAGAGGCCTCGGGATATCGAGACATCGACATCGAGACATCGGGATATCGAGACATCGACATCGAGACATCGACATCGAGCCATCGACATCGAGACAGAAACCTTGACATCCTAACATAAACCTCGACATCGGAACCTCGTCATCGTCATTCCGACATCGGAACTTGGACATCGGAACTTCGACATCGGAGCTTCGACATCGGAGCTTCGACATCGGAACTTCGAAATCGGAACTTCGACATTGGAACTTCGACATCGGTACTTCGACATCGGATCTTCGACATCGGATCTTCGACATCGGCCAAGTTAAAGTCGACATCGCGACATTGGGACCGCCAAACATCGACGAGACATCGGGACAGCGAAACCACGACATCGAGACTACGACATCGATATCGAAATTTCGGCATCGAAGCTTCACATCGATAGATCGTCTTCGGGCAAGTAAGCTTCGATATTGGGACATCGAGACAGCCAAACGTCGCCATCGAGGCATGGGGACAGGAAAACGACATCGAGGCATCGGCACATCGAGACATCGACATCGGAAGATTGTCTTGGGGCAGGTATCGATATCGGGACATCGGGACAGCCAAACATCGACATTGTGACGTGTGACAGCGAAACGACACGAGTCATCGGCACATCGAGACATCGACATCGTACCTTCGACATCGAAACATCGTCTTTGTGCAACTTAGAATCGGCATCGCGACATCGGGACATCGAAACTTCGACATCGGAACTTCGACATCGGAACTTCGACAGCGGAACTTCGACATCCGAACTTCGACATCGGAACTTCGACATCGGAACTTCGACATCGGAACTTCGACATCGGAACTTCGACCACGAAACTTCGACCACGAAACTTCGACCACGAAACTTCGACCACGAAACTTCGACCACGAAACTTCGACCACGAAACTTCGACATCGACACTTCGACATCGACACTTCGACATCGACACTTCGACATCGACACTTCGACATCGACACTTCGACATCGACACTTCGACATCGACACTTCGACAACGACACTTCGACAACGACACTTCGACATCGACACTTCGACATCGACACTTCGACATCGACACTTCGACATCGACACTTCGACATCGACACTTCGACATCGACACTTCGACATCGACACTTCGACATCGACACTTCGACATCGGTCCTTCGACATCGGTCCTTCGACATCGCTACATCGACATCGCTACTTCGACATCGCTACTTCGACATCGCTACTTCGACATCGCTACTTCGACATCGCTACTTCGACATCGCTACCTCGACATCGCTACCTCGACATCGCTACCTCGACATCGGTACCTCGACATCGGTACCTCGTCATCGGTACTTCGTCATCGGTACTTCGTCATCGGTACTTCGTCATCGGTACTTCGTCATCGGTACTTCGTCATCGGTACTTCGTCATCGGTACTTCGTCATCGGTACTTCGTCATCGGTACTTCGTCATCGGTACTTCGTCATCGGTACTTCGTCATCGGTACTTCGTCATCGGTACTTCGTCATCGGTACTTCGTCATCGGTACTTCGTCATCGGTACTTCGTCATCGGTACTTCGTCATCGGTACTTCGACATCGGTACTTCGACATCGGCACTTCGACATCGGCACTTCGACATCGGCACTTCGACATCGGCACTTCGACATCGGCACTTCGACATCGGCACTTCGACATCGGCACTTCGACATCGGCACTTCGACATCGGCACTTCGACATCGGCACTTCGACATCGGCACTTCGACATCGGCACTTCGACATCGGCACTTCGACATCGGCACTTCGACATCGGCACTTCGACATCGGCACTTCGACATCGGCACTTCGACATCGGCACTTCGACATCGGCACTTCGACATCGGAACTTCGACATCGGAACTTCGACATCGGAACCTCGACATCGGAACCTCGACATCGGAACCTCGACATCGGAACCTCGACATCGGTACCTCGACATCGGTACCTCGACATCGGTACCTCGACATCGGTACCTCGACATCGGTACCTCGACATCGGTACCTCGACATCGGAACCTCGACATCGGAACCTCGACATCGGAACCTCGACATCGGAACCTCGACATCGGAACCTCGACATCGGAACCTCGACATCGAAACCTCGACATCGAAACCTCGACATCGAAACCTCGACATCGAAACCTCGACATCGAAACCTCGACATCGAAACCTCGACATCGAAACCTCGACATCGAAACCTCGACATCGAAACCTCGACATCGAAACTTCGACATCGAAACTTCTGCATCGTAACTTCTACATCGAAAGTTCGACATCGAAACATTGTCTTCTGGGAAGTTGGCATCGATATGGGGACAGCCAAAATGGACATTGAGACATGGGGACAGCGAAACGATATCGAGGCATCGGCACATTGACATCGTAGCTTCGACAACGAAACATCGTCTTTGGGCAAGATAGAATCGACATCGCGACATCGGGACAGCCAAACATCGATATCGGGACATCGAAACCACCACATAGAGGCATCGGGATATCGAGACATCGACATCGAGACATCGGGATATCGAGACATCGACATCGAGACATCGACATCGAGACAGAAACCTTGACATCCTAACATAAACCTCGACATCGGAACCTCGTCATCGTCATTCCGACATCGGAACTTGGACATCGGAACTTCGACATCGCTACTTCGACATCGCTACTTCGACATCGCTACTTCGACATCGCTACTTCGACATCGGTACTTCGACATCGGTACTTCGACATCGGTACTTCGACATCGCTACTTCGACATCGCTACTTCGACATCGCTACTTCGACATCGCTACTTCGACATCGCTACTTCGACATCGCTACTTCGACATCGCTACTTCGACATCGGTACTTCGTCATCGGTACTTCGTCATCGGTACTTCGTCATCGGTACTTCGTCATCGGTACTTCGTCATCGGTACTTCGTCATCGGTACTTCGTCATCGGTACTTCGTCATCGGTACTTCGACATCGGTACTTCGACATCGGTACTTCGACATCGGTACTTCGACATCGGTACTTCGACATCGGTACTTCGACATCGGTACTTCGACATCGGTACTTCGACATCGGTACTTCGACATCGGTACTTCGACATCGGTACTTCGACATCGGTACTTCGACATCGGTACTTCGACATCGGTACTTCGACATCGGTACTTCGACATCGGTACTTCGACATCGGAACCTCGACATCGGAACTTCGACATCGGTACCTCGACATCGGTACCTCGACATCGGTACCTCGACATCGGTACCTCGACATCGGAACCTCGACATCGGAACCTCGACATCGGAACCTCGACATCGGAACCTCGACATCGGAACCTCGACATCGAAACCTCGACATCGAAACCTCGACATCGAAACCTCGATATCGAAACCTCGACATCGAAACCTTGACGTCGAAACCTCGACATCGAAACTTCGACATCGAAACTTCGACATCGAAACTTCTGCATCGTAACTTCTACATCGAAAGTTCGACATCGAAACATTGTCTTCTGGGAAGTTGGCATCGATATGGGGACAGCCAAAATGGACATTGAGACATGGGGACAGCGAAACGATATCGAGGCATCGGCACATTGACATCGTAGCTTCGACAACGAAACATCGTCTTTGGGCAAGATAGAATCGACATCGCGACATCGGGACAGCCAAACATCGATATCGGGACATCGAAACCACCACATAGAGGCCTCGGGATATCGAGACATCGACATCGAGACATCGGGATATCGAGACATCGACATCGAGACATCGACATCGAGCCATCGACATCGAGACAGAAACCTTGACATCCTAACATAAACCTCGACATCGGAACCTCGTCATCGTCATTCCGACATCGGAACTTGGACATCGGAACTTCGACATCGGAGCTTCGACATCGGAGCTTCGACATCGGAACTTCGAAATCGGAACTTCGACATTGGAACTTCGACATAGGAACTTCGACATCGGTACTTCGACATCGGATCTTCGACATCGGCCAAGTTAAAGTCGACATCGCGACATTGGGACCGCCAAACATCGACGAGACATCGGGACAGCGAAACCACGACATCGAGACTACGACATCGATATCGAAATTTCGGCATCGAAGCTTCACATCGATAGATCGTCTTCGGGCAAGTAAGCTTCGATATTGGGACATCGAGACAGCCAAACGTCGCCATCGAGGCATGGGGACAGGAAAACGACATCGAGGCATCGGCACATCGAGACATCGACATCGGAAGATTGTCTTGGGGCAGGTATCGATATCGGGACATCGGGACAGCCAAACATCGACATTGTGACGTGTGACAGCGAAACGACACGAGTCATCGGCACATCGAGACATCGACATCGTACCTTCGACATCGAAACATCGTCTTTGTGCAACTTAGAATCGGCATCGCGACATCGGGACATCGAAACTTCGACATCGGAACTTCGACATCGGAACTTCGACATCGGAACTTCGACATCGGAACTTCGACATCGGAACTTCGACATCGGAACTTCGACATCGGAACTTCGACATCGGAACTTCGACATCGGAACTTCGACATCGGAACTTCGACATCGGAACTTCGACATCGGAACTTCGACATCGGAACTTCGACATCGGAACTTCGACATCGGAACTTCGACATCTGAACTTCGACATCTGAACTTCGACATCGGAGCTTCGACATCGGAGCTTCGACATCGGAGCTTCGACATCGGTACTTCGACATCGGTACTTCGACATCGGAACCTCGTATCGGAACCTCGACATCGGAACCTCGACATCGGAAACTCAACATCGGAACCTTGACATCGAAACCTCGACATCGAAACTTCGACGTCGAAACTTCGACATCGAAACTTCGACATCGAAAGATTGTCTTCTGGGTAGTAGGAATCGATAAGGGGACAGCCAAAATGGACATTGAGACATGGGGACAGCGAAACGATATCGAGGCATCGGCACATTGACATCGTAGCTTCGACAACGAAACATCGTCTTCGGGCAAGATAGAATCGACATCGCGACATCGGGACAGCCAAACATCGATATCGGGGCAGCGAAACCACGACATAGAGGCATCGGGATATCGAGACATCGACATCGAGACATCGACATCGAGACGTCAACGTTTACATCAAAACATCGCCATGGAAAGAAAGTTCGTAAAACGTATATATATATTAAAATGAATATCAGAATCATTGTCAAAGTGAATAACAAATCAAAAACAACAACCGCGCTTTATATTAGTTGCAGCGGTAAGTATGTATGCATATGTGTTGTATGTAACAGAAGTTTTCGACGGTATTTTCAGCAACTTGAGTCGTCCGATTGACACGAGAATTTGCACACGTCAAGGTCCTATGACAATACAATAGTGTCATGACATTGTCTAAATGTCCTGATCAGAATCATCAGCAAAATCTGATGTGTTGCACTCACATGACTTTCTCTACTCTTGTACTAACCATTCTTACAAACTCTTATTCCTATATCTTCTTCGTGTTAGTTGAGATAAACGTTTTTACAAATTATCCTATTGCTTATTTCGTTATAGGTGCAAGGGGAATGTTAGAATACAGTAGGCTTTGTGCGTTAGTCAAATGTTTTAAAGCTTTGAGATTCCGTTCTCTTTACACACGTAACACCTAAAAGAATGAACAACCATATTCCATTTCACGAAAGTTTTAAGTTTTCCGAAACTGACACAAATGACAAATGGTTCACTCTCCAAAATACTCTATTTGGACATAAATTGTGTGTTTTTGTGAGATCTACATTTTTTGTACAGTAAAATGTTGTCTATCTCTTACGGTTTATGAGGTATTCAAAAGTCATCCAGAGTAAACAGGACTACATAGGCTATAGCCATAAAATTCAAAGTATACGTTTTATTTGGCATCAAAATATCTCAAACCTATGGCATTTTAATCAAAATCGTTAGGGTCATTCTCAAAAGATCGAAATTTTCGAAAAGTTTTCCATGTAAAGGGTAGTTTAGGGTGGGGCTATTTTCTTCAAGATCTTTGTGTAGCATCCTTGAAAGACAATCTTAAATACTATGGTTTTTAACCGTCTTTTCGTTTTTGAGTTATGCTGTCCACAGGCTGACAGGCACATATACACACAGACCTTTTTCTACAAATGTTTTTTTTTATTCAGGGGGCCTCAAAACATATTTCCTGTGAAATCTCGGCATCGAATTTTTGGGTGGAATACAATACTTCCTCTACTATACCAGTAGAGAAATAAAAACGACATGAATATAGATCTTCAATTATAAAAAAAATATAATATTGCAACAATAAAACAATGATTATATTTATGATTGACATTGACATTAAATTCACAGAAAAATTTGAACTCATACGTTGATACTGTGACGCCGGCTGCGACGTAAAACAAAGGACTGTCGGGCTAAGTTACTTCACCACCACATACCAAGCCGTCGAGCAAAGAACGGCCTCTAAGATCAGGCTGCCTCGCGCGACTGTTTATGTGTATGTGACTAACAATCGAGGGCAGAACCAAAAGGGACTTTCTCCAGAGCCTTCCAGAGGGATCTGGCTACATCATTGCCGGCGTGTTTGAAGAAGTTCACGAAAGGTCCGTGTGGCGTCATCCGCTATATAAGAAGTCGAGGAAGCAGCAGAGGGTTAGAGTCAGCTGTGTGTGTGGTACTTCGCACCGAAGTGAACGATTTAACGAGCGTCAAGTGATTGTATCGTCGGAGTTCTACTTCAGCCTTAGATTCTCACCTTGTATCCCTGCGCGATAACTTGGTGTACGTATCAACTGCGACTAACACATACAAACGCCACGTGGACTCATGCCTCGTGCTTAATAATGTATGAGGGACAGAGAAAGTTAAGAGAGACAACGAAAGAACTGAGTCAGTTACGAGAAGTAAACAACTGTGAGTTGTGATAGCACGAAAGGCTGTAGAGTTAACAAGAAGAAAGCTATTTATGCAAAAGTTTAGAAGATAAACATATAGAAAAGTAACTGGACTGGATTTTGTCATTATGTCACATGGTGTCAGGAGTGGGATTCGTCGATTTGTCGTTTTAGTCACATTACGCTTAAAAGGTGGTAATTTAAACTTACCGCTTAGTTAGCTTGAACGTTCTCCCTACAAAAAAGCATGATCTGTGCTGGTTCGGTATCAAAAGTAGTATTTAGATCATGAATACTTTGAAAACCTGCCTGAAATTTCTGGAATATGAGACTCCATGCTTCACGCTTCCTCCTGCAGAGCAGTTGAATAGGTTTCCTTTATTTTCATCGTCTGCAGATTTCAGTATGCAAAACTTCAATAACCAACACCTGATGAATGAGCTAATAGAAGTCAAAGGCAATTATATAGTTTGTCCTCGTAAGAATTTTAAATTATGTAAGAAAACCTTTAATTTCAGCAGCTGAAGAGCAGCACTTTTCTATGGGTACTAAGTTAAAATCATTATGATAATGACGATTCTCCATTCATCCACTCTTTCCACATGTTCTTTCCATCTGGTTTTTATACTGATGTACCTATATTCCGTTAGTTTAAGGATGTCTAATGCCTTTCTTATGTGATTATTCCTCCTGTTGCCTAACAAAGTGTAGCCTGCTATATTCCTTAGGAATCTCATTTCTGTGGCCTTTACTTATCTCTCTTTACTTTTCTTAATGTTCTATATTCTGATCCATGTAGCAACATGGGTACTGCCATTACATTATCGAATTTAACTTAGCTTCTTTCCTAGTTTTTTGAGGTTTCTTTTTAATGTTCCACATGTATAGTTAAATTTATTAATCTTCTTTACTACATCATTTTAATCTATGAAACATTGCAGCCTAAATAATTTTAACTATGACTGTATTGGGCCCTTAGAATGCAATAACTTTTGTTTTGACTGTAGAGATGTTTAATACATACGTTTTACTTGGATTATTTAATTGGTATATGGCTTTTTTGTAAATTATCCTCTGAGCTACGAGTTAGAACCTTGGTCATCTGCAAATAAAGTTCGGTCTAAAAACATATTCCTAATCTTAAATATGAGTTTCTAGATGTATCTGTCATTTTTCAATGACATTGTTAACAGATATATCAAAAAGCAGGTAAGCTAAAATTCTTAGATCGTATTACCCGATGTTGCTCATTTAGCTTGTAAATCAAATCGGATCACTTCCTTGCTTCAAGGAATTCAATCTTGCAGTAGCGATAGTGATAAATTTAAAGAGACAATGGGACCATAGGCCTGTGTGAAACATATGGTCCCTTTGAAACACAACACGTGAGAAACTGATGCACAAGTTCCCACAAAGAAGAACAGATGTCAGCGTTGAGCGTTGTCAACATGGCAGACTGGAGATGTGTCACTGACCACTGCACTGCCGAGAAAGCACAGTTTCTCACTCTTAATATGAACTCTTCTATACTATATACAGGCTGTTTAGGGTATCAGTTCAGATATTTGTATTCACTGTTCCACTCATACGTGACTTGGTTGAAATCAACCAATTATGTGCATAACAATTTCAGATTCCAACCAATGACAGCGTTCAATTTATCAACTTTCACTATCACTTCCTCTGAATATCAGTATCACCACCTCTGCTTTTCTTATGTTACGATCGGGTTAGAGAATCTAGCTGCACTGTGCTAAAGATGCGCAACAGTCGACGTAATTTGACGCAATAGAGCCGCCATTCAAATTTAAAAAAATGGCCGACTTTCGCTTCACAAGTTAAGATAAACGTATTTCCGTAATATACAATAATATATAAATTTCGATATTGATTTTTTTGGCAATGGAGTACAACTACTAATCACAAATGCACAACTTTCATGCATGTTACGAATTTTCGTGAGAATCAGTTAAAATACACCAATTGACGTTCAGCTCAGGCAATATGCAAACCATTCTTGTGTTTGTTTTAAATTGTGTGCCCTCTGTTCAGTTAACCATGCTAGACGGATAGCTTCAGTGGAGTAATTGCCTTTCTGTACTGTTTATTTTATATTTATTTTAATCTGTGGGCGGACTTGGTTAAAGCTCGTAGGCCAATTCAGTGTATCTGTAGAAAAACCTCATTCTTTTATCTATATCGTGAAAGGAAATTTTAATAAAGTTGCGAAACATGGAATAATAGTGACTTATAAACAGGGCTAGATATTTCACTACCTGCCTATTCAAGTTTAGTGCACGTGGATCTAATCCACGAAATACCGGGCAGCGACAACGTAAACAACGCTGCCTCTTATGCGCACTCAAACGACATACAATTGCGCACAAAGTAAACGTGTACCTGTAGATGAACAGCTAATTTCAAATTATATGCTGTGTTACAGTAAGATGCGGCATGGCCACTGAATTGCACATTCACATATGTAAAAGGGCCAATATAATAAGAACTTGGGTTGTATGTAACATTGAATTATTTACACCATTTATAAATGTATACATAAACATTACTTTGTAACCTATTACACTGAGTGACAATATAAATGTTCAGTGTCTCAAAAACCAAACATGTATAATAGATCTTATATGTAATGTTTTCTCTTTCTGCGGAGAAATGCATTGAATTTAACTCCACAACTGTAGAACTAGATCCCTGCACTTGAGTCATACTTAAGATTTACTTCAATTGCAAATTAATCCAGAGTTACGTTCCCTATTCAAAACTACTGCACTCTACTGTGCTATGCATTCTGGAGCGGCTGTGAGTAACACAGCCAGTGCCTGATATTCCCCTAATGTCCGTGTGATAGTAACCTGTAACGCTCTTGTGGGACCGAAAAGGTACTGAAATACCTGGCCCGGCTTATAAAGAATTGATTACATCTTCTGTTTTACGAACTGCCCTTTCTGTTTATATTAGATAGGTTGAAGATATTATCAGTCATACAGCTATCAAACAGTGCATATCTTTCTTCTTAATTCCTCATTGTTTATTAAAATAAATATTGGAAGTTTTATTACGGCTTCAGGGATGATCAGTCGTGTCAAATTTATAAATGTCGAGCTTTAAGCCATATCAAACTCTATGGTCTTCATCAGGAACTGAATAAATAAATAAACGGCCATCTTAAAAGCATGACCTTCTTAGGAACATTGTTCATGTTTATAATCGTCGAGTTTTTCTGCCTTCTTCAGGAGCTGAATTTTAAAGGCCATCGAATTTATGTGGCCGAGAACTCGACATTTATTAATTTGACACTGCTGATCACCGGTGAAGCCATAATCATGACATTTTTGCCACAACTATTTCATTGAACCCAGTTTAAATGTTATTTTATTTTCTCCAGCGACATTTCATATTCAGCAAATATAGGTCAAGTTGAATGGGGGAAGGAGATATTCTTCTAAAATGATGAACGCTGTGGGGTGTACAATTATTATTGAAACATAAAAATCGCCATCCGCGCACCTTTAATAGAACATCCCATCCAGTATTTAAATAGCAACTGAGGAAAAGAAGAAGACGATACATGGGATTTAAATGTGCGATCTCTTGAATGGGAGCCAGAGAAGATATAGTCGAATGAATGACTTTGCAGACCTTGTCAGGAAGCCCCTTCGATCCAATGCAAGCGTGTATCATTGGTTCTAAATTCAGATGGAAAAACTGTTAATAATACTTAATATTGTCGACTCCCTAGGGGTGGCATGAGAATACATAGGTCCTCCCTTCTCTCAAGACGTGACATCTTTGGTCACCCTACAGAGGGGAGAGACGCGCACACATTCACATGGGGGTGCAGGAATACTGGCCTTGGGGAAGGTCTGCAGATAGCTCCACAGCATACAAATAAGCTCCCTTTCTTTTCACATTGTTCGGGATAAGCTTTCTAACGCGCGTGTGTATATCTACCCTGTTAATCCGGGCAGGAATTTCTGTAACACTTCGAATGGCATACTGTTATAATAAGAAGTTGCTCACCTATTCATTTTAGTTAATCAAGGGAAACGTTTGTTTAGAGATGGTGTTAAATTAGACAATTTAGGCTTCGTTACTGATGTATAAATAACATTCATTGTTTATATTGTAATCAAATGAGCATTTGACAAAACCCAATCCTGGCACCAGTGTGACAAAATCAGCCCAGTTACTTCTCCATCACTTTATTTTCTTCCAAACTGTTTGCACAAACACAGTTCTCTTTTACAGCCTACATTCTTTCGTGGAATCACAACTTCCAATTGTTTTCTTCTCGAGACCTTGACTCAGCCTTTCACTGTCTTTCTTCACCTACTCTATCCCTCAAACACTAACACCGACGACACAATCCCCAACAGTCGTTACAACATCGACGCAAGTATCTCTCACGACGACAGTACCACACACACACAGCTGTCTCACACTTACTGACATTCTGACCGACTTATTTCTGTAACCGTTACTCTTCTGCTGTTTCCTCGCTTCCTTATATAGAGGGGATGACGTCACACCATTTCTGGAACTTCTACAGACATGCTGGCCGCCGGATGCCTCTTGAATGTTCAGGCACTCCTTTCTTAAGCGTCACGCTCATTGTTGTTAGTCACGCATACACAAACAGTCGCGTGAGGCAGCCTGGCCTTAAGTTCGTTTGTTAGTTCGCTGGTCTGGTATGTAGTATGAAGTACGTCACTCCAAACCATCCTTTGTTCTGCGCTGTGCCCGGCGTCACAATATCCTAATTATTTTGTAATTAATCAGGAGCACCCAGAGTCCTGCTCGCGTTATTTTCTTGTATACTAAGATCCTTATTTAGCTCTCTCATTTCCTTACACTGTATGTCTTTATCTCTCTCGCTCATTGTCCTCCCTCTTGATCCATTCTTTGTTTCTCTCTTTCATTTTCCCTCTTCCTCCTACTTTTTCACTCACTCAGCCGATCATCACATTCCTTCTCTCTCCTCTTGGTGTAACTTACATGTAATGAAATGTTTTGAAAACTGAGTACTATCAAAAATTAAAATTTACATAAGATGTTTAACACAACTCAAACACATGCTTCTTATTATGATTGTTATGCCAGCGGAACAAGGTGGTGTTTCACGAGCAATATTAACAAATAATTAATTTTAAGTTCTAAAGCGTTATTTTATCAAAAATATTTTGGTGGTGCATGTTTGTTAATTATGATTTTTAAGTAAACCTCAATTCTAAGCGAGACATTCTGATACATTTTAAGTTATTTTCGGCACCATTTGAAACTAACACATCTTTAAGGGTCTAATTTAAAAAAATTCTGGTGTTGCATTCACATGATTCTTTACTCTTATTCCAACTATTCCTATAAACCCTTATTCCTCCATCTTCATGTTAGTCGAAATAAACTTTTGCAGGACTACATAGGCTAAGCCAGAAAATTCAAAGTATACATTTTATTTGCCATAAAAATATCTTAAACATATGGCATTTTAATCAAGATCGTTAGCCAATTTTGAGAAAATCTAAATTGTCGAAAAATTTCCACGTGAAGGATAGTTTAGGGTGGAGGAATGTTATTCAAAATCTTCGTGTAGTATTCTTGAAAGATATTAAACTTAAATAACTTTGGTTTTTAACCGACTTTTCATTTTGACTTATGCTGTACACACACACACACACACACACACACACACTTTTTAAAACTGCTTTTTTTGAACTCAAGAGGCCTCAAAACATATTGTCGGTGAAATATCGACATCTAAATTTTGGGTCGAGTACAATTGTTGTCCTACTTTCCATATGCACGTAGCAGAAAAAGTAATAACACAGCCTATTTTCTTAATGGGGTCTAGAGAGAATATACAGTAGTTGGATAGTTGTCCTATGTTAGAGTTCGAATAAAGCTGTAGAATAAAGAACTTTAAATAATAATGATAAAGGACAAAAAACGTATAATGTAAAGATATTTGATAGATAAAGTGTAATAGTGCACAAAATTTTTAATCGGATTGTAGGGTCAAGAAGTAGTCCTTTATCACGTTGTCTATGAATGGCAACTAGGTCTACGTTTTTGATGGCGCTGGTGACAGAGTAACACATTACTTCTTCATAAGCTTTATATTTCTTTCTGGCTCTGAATTAATCAGCAATTGCCGTCCGCACTATGTGATGTCTGTCGTTCGAAAGTCGCCCTTCTTGCAAAAGCCTAGCACATGTGCGACGGTTTCGGTCTCGTTGCATATACGGTAACTGTTTCCTTGGCATCTACCTGGAACACTGCGAACTGAAGACAGATTGCACTTCATCTTGATGGCGTTGGTCCATTGTGATGAAGAGACCTTCCTTTGTAGAAAGTCACGAGTTGAATTTGGGCCATTCAGAAACGAGAGGAATTCCTAATCCTTCCTGTGGAAGTAGTTTCCTTTTCTTGTATTCTTCATCATGGAGTATTTTATGAGCCTTTTTACACTCATGTGCGTTTCATTTGAAAGGCCAAGATTTTCAGGCTTTCAGTTGTCTCTTTAGAAAAGTTTCTTATATAATATAAAAGCTCATTTGTTAAGACAGGTACAAATATTAAGGTGCTGCAAATATGCCTCCTAAAAAGCTTTCATGACACCAAGACCTCTATATTTCCTTGTATATAACACTTCATCTGAGCTTTCTGCTGCTGTACCAATAATTTCCTGCGTTTTTAATAATTTTGTCAAGGTCAGTAATAAACCCTTCTTCAAGTTTAGGCAAAGGGGCACACTGAAGAGGTTAGGCAATAGATAGCCAAATATACTGGTTAAGGCTATTTAACTTCTGGTCTGGCTTTAGGAGGGCAGATTGTACCAATTTGGGTATATTATTATTATTATTTAAGTTTGTGATATTTTAGTGTCTAATATAATTTCGTCATTGAAAGTGACAAAAGATATTTAATTGTCTCATTTGTATCTATTGACCTGATAGAAAAGAGCATAATATTTTATAGTTCTCCTTTTTCTATGTATATTATATTTGATTTATCACCATTAAGCGAGTGACCAATTTGGGATAAGCATTGGTTAGCTTTATCAATCACACACACACTAGATTTATTTTTATTTTTTGAGATAATTGCTATATCATCTGCAAATCCGAAGTAAGATACATTTTTTAAATTTTAAACAAGATTGTAGCCAAAGGATAAAGCAATGCCTTTGTCATCAACTTCTTTAAAATGAAGTTAATAACTATATTAAAGAATAACGACGATAAAGGACAATGTTGAGGTACTCCTCTGAGAATATTTCTTTCTTTAGTGCGACTTACAGAATCAGTTTCAATAGTTATGGAGTTTTCTTTCCACAAGATTAGAATCAGAATTTTTGAACATTGTGGTATTGATATAGAATTTAAAGTGGGTTGAATGTGATTGTGGCCTATACTATCAAATGCTATTGATACATCAAGAAAGGACGTACAGAAATCTTTATGGTTTTTTAGCATCCCGCAAACAGCTGTTAATGAGGGCTGCGTTAGGCGTTGGAACGAAACCTCTTTGTGGCTCAGATAATTCAACAAAACATCTAGGTTTTCTTTCTAATACTCGCTCAATAATTCTTCGTACCACTGAGAATATATTTATTGGCCGGAAATGTCCTAGGACGTTAGGATCTCCTGATTTATAAATTAAAACGGTTGTGTCTTTCTGAAAACTTTTGGCAACATAATCCCAAAGCATTATTTCACTAATAATTTTGGCACACTTAATTTCTTTAATAACTTTTAGTAGAACTCCACTGACACCTGGTGCAGTATCTATAGTCATCCCTTTCAACGCTAGTAAAATATTTTCTGTAATTATAAAATTACTCCCTTGGGACTGTAAAAGTCTCTTTTGGGGTAATAATTTAGAACAGCGTTGTTTTCTATTCCAAAAGTCTTGGAAAAATGTTGGTATACATCATCTATAGGTACATATGTTGAACATCTTGTTTCCAGAAAGGGCCATTATAGACTGAGCAGCTTTCCTCTTTCTGAAATAATCATAAGTGGCTTCCTAGTGATACCAATTTCACCTTTGCTCCCTTTGCTGTTCAGCTAACAAATGCACGTTTTTAACTGTGCAAAAATCTGTCTTCCCAATATTATCTTTCCGGCGTTTTCTTGCCTTCAAATGTTTTTAAGAGTGAAACCCCCCCTCCTTTTTGAGGAGGGGGGCATTCTCCTACTTTGAAGTGAGTCTAGCCATGACCTCGTTAGGCTTACACAGCAATGCCCTACGTTTGCGAAAGAGGACTGGTTGGGTTTACCTCCTTTCAATACACGCGAACTTTGCCTCTCTAACCCCCCAGCCGTGCATTGTGTTGCAGAGGTGGTTCGCTTACATGTACTTACATGAGTGTACACGCCACATGCGTGATTCACCCTCGAACTGAAAGAGGAGGTGGGGAATAGCTGCTAATTACGTAAGCGTCTCCAAAGAGAGAGGGTTGGACATCGCTGGGCTTACCTTCTCTCTGATGTGAGAAATAACAGAAAGAACAAAGCACGACCAGTGCAAATTAGAAATAGTTCACTAAATGTTATTGACTGTCTCCCATATAGTAAAGATCAGTGCTGCCCAACCTTGTCTCGTGACGTCACCTTTTCGCTTCACTCCACCTTCTTCGTTTTGAGCATGAAGCGTTTTGCCTTCGATCATTCAGATACGCAGCATTAGAGAAGTTTATTTTTCAGTCCCATGAATGCTCCGCAAAAAGTGTGTAGACGCAATTTCCGTTTAATATTGGACATAACTGCACACTTACGCCTCCATAACTGAGCCAATAAAGAGATTTAAAAGTTACAGTGGTAGGGGAGTTTATGCGCACACAGCTGTGTCCGCTTTTTGGAAAACGGTGTCACATACCAATTGCAAAAAGCAATTTAATATAAAGGAAAACTATGCAAAGCTTAATCCGACCTTTATACTTTCAATAACAATACTTCAATAAATATTATATTTTACGCTACTGTATAGTGGCCTAAATACAAATTCCAAAGTTTCCGATGATAAAGCTAGATCAAAGATCCCTGAATTCAAGTGGCGGTTATTTGATGTTTCACAAGCTTTGAGAAAAGAGCTGTATTGCTGGTGTGATAGTGTCCGGTATTGCGCGAAATGCTTGTGTTCCCATATGATGGAGGTGGAGGGGTGTTACAGGGTAGGTTGTGTACAAAAGAAGTGGTCAGTAGAGGGCGGTGCCAGACACTACGTCCGGCAGTTGTTCACAAACATTGGGGTTGCCCCATTCTCCCAGTCAAGAGGAAACTTGTTGAGCTGCTCTTGGCTCATGAATCAGCCATTACATTACCCCGAGGCATTAATTTACTGTTTATAATCATTTTATTTGTTAGTAAGCACATATGATTTTAATCTTAATTCCTAGCTTTTTATTTCTGGTTAACCTTTCCTGAACTAAAAGCAATATTCATAACAAACTGTAAAATGCCTATACATGCAATTTGCTTAGTGAGTGAGTGAGGTTTAAGGGCTAATCGACAGCTAGGTCATTTGGGCCCGATCAGTGATACAAAGAGACGCTCCGGAATAATACAGTTACTGAGATTGTTGGCCATGCGATAAACAAAAACAAAAGAGTACTTGCGTATGCGAGACGAGAACATGAACGGCAAACTTACATCTGTCATAGTTTCTTATAATTCAGAATACTAAAGGATAACGGCTTATTTGGAAAATTTTGGGATATTTTCGTTATATCGTCTGATGAACACAGAAAGAAAGCTCAGTAAGATATATCAAAATGCATTACTATAAGTATTACAATTTCCATTAAGCATTGAAAAGCTCGTAATAATCCAAAAGATCAACTCAAATTATAGAGTAACAGAAACACTAATGGCAGTTGGTATATGTTACAGTAGTGAGATTGGACCTGCTCATATAAATTCCAGCCCTTATCCCTAATAAATCACTTTGGGAGGGCCCCACATTCATCACTAAGGCCAAAGTGAGCCTCCCAAATAATCTGCACAATAATGGGAAGTATTTGCACGCATAAGGCACAACAGCACAAAATGATGTAAAGAGGCATATCCTGTATTTTGATATTATGTAAGTCCCAAGCATTTATTACTATTATTATTAATTTGTATACCTACTAATAAGCGGTAGATGCGAATATAAAGTCGTGTGATTTTGCTTCTTGCAGAAGCAGGACTCATATAATGAAGTGTAAACTCTATTTCCTGCATCCTTACCCCGCCGACATCTATTCTTCTGCGCTGCGTTTCCTTCTTTTCCACGATTGGCCTTCGAGTAATGCCAAACAAGGCGTGTGCAATGCAAGTATAGATGATAAGTGATATAAACAATATCATATGCACGTACTTTCGTCATTCTGAGAGGCAGGTTTATACTGGGGAAAATTCCTGACTATTTGTTATTAAGAATTTACATTCATCCCAGAGGCATTATCTACTTAACATAGTGTATTTTAATCCATACGGTCATAACTCAAATCTGACCATTTTCTTCCAATATATTGTGACGCTGGGCGCAGTGCAAAACAAAAAACGGTCGGGCCTAAGCTGCTTCACACCACATACCACGCCGGCGAGCAAACAGAGCCGCTCAAGGTCAGGCTGCCTCGTGCGACTGCTTGTGTATACGTGAAGCAACAATGAGCGCGGCGCATGGCAAAGGGTTGCTGGAACCTTCCAAAGGCATCTGACAACCGGCGTGTTTACAGAAGTCGTGAAAGGTCCATATTAGGTCATCCTCGCTATCAAAGGAGGTGATGAAAACGCAGAGTGACAGTTACAGACACAAGTCGGTTAGTGTGTGTGTGTGTGTGTGTGTGTGTGTGTGTGTGTGTGTGTGTGTGTGTGTGTGTGTGTTTTACTGTCGTAAAAGGTGCGTCGTGTGGAAGTGAAGTATTAATGAGCGTCGGGTAATTATGCGTTCGGAGTTAGTGTATAAGAGACATAGAAAGGACTGAGTCAAGGTTACAAGAAGAAAACAATTGGGAGTTCTAATATCACGAAAGACTGTAATTGTGTTAACCTAAGTAGAAAAGAACTGTGTTGTCCAAACGTTTAGAAGAAAAATAAAGTGAAAAGAAGTAATTGGATTGAATTTTGCCGTTTTGTCATATTGGTGTCAGAAATGGGATTAGTCAAATTTTCATTTTGTTACAATATTAAGAAAGATGATCATATAAAATTAGGAACTATGCCTATAGCATTGGAACGACCTATTCCATGAAGGAAGCCAACGAGAGTTGAATAATCACGTGATAGTTACGGGATGCAGGGCAAAGTTATGGGACAGATCTTCATGATGAGGTCGGTCGGCCGCGTAACTGCCTGATTAGAGCGGGCGAAGAAACAGTTTTGTTCGTCGTTAATATCTGAACGGGGGTCGTGCGGCCACAAATAACGAGAGCACTGAATATATCTCATCCGGACAACATCTACGCAGTTTTCTTTTAATGAGTCGCACTTAGCCTATGTTATCCATCACATTATACCAAATTGTGTTAAACGGTGCGAGTCCTGAAGCTTCTGCAATTTCTAAGATATCAGATCCTTGAGTTAGGTTATTCACGGTGGGAAGGATGGACTATGTTTTTGTAAAGGTTGGTAACCCTGGCAGTGGCAGGGTAATTTTCAAAACGTATATATTTTTATATGAAGCAACTATCAGAATGGGCACCTGAGCTCCATTATTGTATTAAAAGCATTGATTATACCACTTTTTCCTCCTTTTCTCACTGACCATCACTTCTTCCTTATTACCCTGTCCTACCCCTTTCTCTTCCTACATTTCCACATTTACCCATCTTTCATTCACTTCTGCATATTCCCTTCTTTGTCCCTCTCTCATTTTCAATTCTCCTGTACTCACCCTCAATCTGCTCCTTTCCTTCCCTTCCCTTTGATAAACTAACAATTTGACAACCTGTAATAAAATTGCCTTTTTCTGTGTGGTTAACAAACATTAATACATTACGAAGGAGGAGTATTTAATTTTTCAGCTACATAGTTACATATTTAAGTAATTATATACAGGATGGAAGAGAGCTTATTGCATTCTTTCCAATATGTTTCATAAAAGCGTTACGAACAAGTAAGTCCAATGGCATTTTGTTCTTTGATCAGCCAATTCCGAAAAAAATAAACGGTTTTTATTCCAAATTGGATTCGTAATTCCAGAAGAATGTACGAAGATAAGTTACTTGTAACATGCGTGGAGTAACTTATTTCTGACATAGCGATTACGAGACATCACAAAGGATTTCCAAATAATTAATCACCCGAGCAGGTTTTTCAGACGTGAGGTAACTCGGCAACATTGTGATGAGGTTGTTCAGGAATCTAAACCGGCTTCTGGATGTAAACACGTCGGATGCAGGGCGGTGTAATCTCTTGGGAGATAACGAGAACAACTAACGAGTAGCATTCTACACTCGCGCAGTATTTGTTTTCGCTCACGAGACGTGTGGTAGCGTGTTTATGTACTGACCTAGTGAAAGTGACACCCGCACAATCTGCAGTGTCGCCAGCTTGTCTCTCTTGTTTTGTTTTCTAAAAATATCTTCATTAGAAATGGTCAGAGACAAAAACATAAGGCACAAAATATGTTCCAAATACTGAGATCTACCACTGATTTAAACTAATCTGATGAGTTCCCTTCAAACGAGTTCAAAAACAAGGGCTTCTGTGGCAACATAACGGCTGTAATAACACCAACTATGGCCGTAGCTTTACCATGGTTTTTATTTTACGAGCAGTTGTTGGTACTAATGCAACGTAACGGATGCAATATCACCAAATATAACCAGATTGTGCCATAAATGGGGGAATTTGGGGTATCCCAATAAGCTGTGTCCTTTATACATTGTTCTATACTTGCCCTTCAACACACAATTCTTACAATTTTCTAAGATTGAAATATAAATGCAACGCATTACATTCACACGGTTTTCTCTGCTCACTTTTACGTAAGACATTGACATGTCCTTCTCTACTCGCTCTTGTACATAAACGGTGTCCCAAAAAAGATCGACAATGCTTAGTATGTTATGCGGGACGGCAAACTGATCGGTTTTCAAATAGGAACGCCTATATTTCGATTGCAAGTATTACAACACTGTATGACATTTCGAAACTGAATACGTTTTCCAGAAGTAATGTGATATATCCTCAGGTGGAGTAGCTGGGCGTGAAAATTCCTTAGCAGTTGTGTCATTCTATTCTCAGCACGTATTTCTTCAGGAAGTGAGAATAGTTTTTGCGTGAATCACATTCTTCATACCACATTGTTTCCTTAAACGATCAAAAACCGTTGCTGTATCAACAATGGTTACCAAAATCATTGTTGTTGTTCTGAAATCAAGAGTTTCAGGAATCGATTTCTATTTTTGAAAAAATAATTATTTTGTAAAAATTTTAAGAGGTAGAACTGGCATAAATAAATAATAATTATTTTGTATTTTGGCTAAAGATAAATAAGACATCTAATGCGTTAATCAAGAGAAACAGAGAGTAAACTAAAAGATAGAAATTTTAAAGAAAAACCGAAGAAGCTTCTATTAACATAATACAAAGCTAGGAAAACTTTGATTAAAAATAATTAGGTATGCATAAAAGTAAGATAAAAATCGTAAATGTCCATACCTGTGTCTGCCTCACGTTCAAATGGTACTAAGTTCAAATATCTGTTAAGGTTTCTTCGGAGTTTTCCCATAAAATGATAGATGAATATTGAGTAACTAAGCTCTATTGACCCTGGGCTCACATTTGTTCATCGTTCGATATTAACTAACTGGTTCAAATACATTAAACCTTATAACAAAACAAAGAGAGGGAGGCCTTGCCTTATGGTATTTAGTACCGACACATTTTAGGAAATAATCATAAAAGTCACATATTCTTACAAACAGCCAAATAAACTACTCTTAAATTTCCATCGATTTCAGACGTATTACATTCATGGATATTTGCTCCGAATTTGTTAACGTGCTTCGTTTAGTATTTTTTTTTTTCATTTAAACAATACCGACACAGCGGATATAAATTTTCATTACACATATAAATGAGTAGTTTCTGTATTGAAAGCCTACCATTGTACAGGAGGCGTATTAAGTACTCCGGGAACTTGACTTTGGTGCACCCCTGAAGAGTGTGTCTATGACCGCTTTCCTTCATGTTGTGCAGCATTAATGGAAACCTGGATCGGTAAGAAGGAATAAACCCTGCTTTCACAGCAAACATTTGGAATTTAGGAAACGACAAAATACTATGATTAACGTGTTAGAAAGATATTTATTTCGGAATAAATGAGTTCATCTTGAAGCTGGCCGGTTTCTTTATTCAGACTCTTCTACTCATACGTGATTTGGTTGAAATCAATTATGTGCATAAAATTTCAAATTTCAACCATTAACAGTCTTTGCGAAAAATGTATCACATTTCATTATCACCTCCTTTGCTTTACTTATGTTATGATTAGAGCCATAATAATTCTTAGTCACCTTACCGTGTGCATGGGGCTGTTTCGTTCATTGCTAATGGCTGGCCTCTCGGTCTGGGCGAACACACTCACGGCATAACCGACACTCCTACACACGATGCGGTGCTAAATACTGTGTCAAATTATTCAAATGTCAAATATGCCTGACTCACTATCTGATGCTGAAATAGATGAAATAATTGGAAGAGGGAAACCAAAGAATACAATAGGCAATACGTTTGGAATTAGTTTGGCAAATTTTGTATTGAACAAAATTATAAATTAACAGCCGACATTGCCAACATCTTAAAAATTTGAAGCATCGATATTATAATCGTGTAGGCCGTACCAATGGACACTGATGCATGTATTCATGCCACGTGTTTCTTTTAAGAAGTTAGTAACTACGATACAGCATTTAAATAACGTTTCATAAGATTCATCCTTTAATTCGTGAAGTAGTCTTAATAAATGCAGCTCGTGAATCTGAAATTCTCTGGATAAATTGACAGTCACTCGTGGCATTACTTATGACAAGGTTTAATGCGATTTCTTCACATCCCCGTCTCAGCGGGAGCGTTCGGTAATGCCGATTTGCGTCCCCCTGCAGTTGAAAACAGAACCAGTTGATTCCCGCTTTCTATAATACTGAGCAATACAACATCCCTGTTGATTCTGCTACTGGCACTTCGCTAGTCAGGTCGGGTTACTTAGTACACTGTGTGTCAGCAGAAATATTCAAGAAAGGTTGTATGTCCGCCGTTCTAAACTTATAAATATCTGATCCTTGAGTTAGCTAATGGTGACGTTGATGCAATTTTCTCCAAAAAAGCAAAAAGTATAAATGCTACTCGTGCCTCGACCTGAAGATCTTTCGTGCTACCTCCAGTGAACAGAACACTGGAAGAATACCCACGCCGATGAGTGGGATCGAATCCAAGAACATTCCGTGGCCGGGAACCAGAGCTGCCACGCCCTAGCCCACGTACTCATGGCACTATCTTATTTCTCTTAATTTTGTGATGATTTCAACTTAATTTTAAATATGTCGAGAAGTCTAGGCAAAGCCTTTTGTATAACATTTCAATACCATAGTGTCAACATCTGAAATGCTTCACTAACTCTTGCACAAACCTTCAACTCAGTGCGTGCAGTGGTTGGCTAAAAACTGAAAAATTATAGGAGGCTCCTCATTTAAAAGTACCCTAAATTTTTCATGCATTTTTAATCAGAGTTTCTTCCAACTTCTATACATAGAATGTCAACTTGATACTTACAGTGGTTGGGGATTCTTTTATACTGCTAGGCTGAAGATGATGAAAGCGACGCTTGTAACTTCTGCTTCCCAGTGACATAACAACCTAAAAATTCACAAAAGAAACGAGATACTTAATATCCAAATACACAAAAGCTCAAAGCATATAAAACTGAGTGAAAAAACAGTTTATATTTATTGCCTACAATACATATAAATATACTTCTATTACATAAATACCCAATTTTATAACATTTCAAAACAAGTTAAGACCTCATTGTAGCTGATAGAATCTGTTTTGATGGCCAAGCTTAAGTTTTAATTATTAAACAGATTATTCTATAATAGAAGAGCGACGTACAGCTTGTGAATATTCCTTCAGCAAGATGTTTTGCGAAGTGTTTTACAAATGCAGTGTTCTATCTTAATGAATTTATTTAGCGGCTTTATGAGCAGTTGTATTTAGAAGATGCGAGTATAAACTAGCAGAACTTTAGGAAATTCAAACGAAAATCATGGCGTGGGGAAATTTCTACCTAGTGTGCTTCCGCTTTTGTTTTATTCAAAACCTTGATTACTAAGTACACCTGCGAAACAAAGGGTCCTCTGCCGTAGTAAAATCGATTCAGGGGTTGGCACCCAGGGAAGTAAAACCACAGGTTTTACTAGAATAAGTGCTCTGGAAAACTATATAAAAATGAATTGCCGTGCGTTAGTCTCGCGAAAACTCGAAAATGACTCGACCAATTTGAATAGTATCTTTTTTTTATTTGCTTGCCTCAATGCTGGAATAAGTTAAGAAAAATGAACATTAGGGAAAACCCAGACGACTGGCGAAAAACCGAAATCGGTAGTTTTGTATGAGAATTGCTACTTCCAATAACTTTCTATAAATGGCGTCTGTGGCGAACCTATTGTTTGACAGATGCATCTATTACATTTAAACCCATTAAAAAACAATGTAGTGGATTTTGAGAATAGATTTGGTTAAATGGAATTTAGTTACATTCGGCGAATATTCATTTTGATCAGCCATTCTATTAAGGTAAATTAACTTTGCAGACTTAGAAATAAACAAAAAGTTCATTTGATTTTGTTTTGGCGAGATTTGAGGAATTAGGACAGACTTAGATATAACCACACAAAACTTGTTTTGGCGAAACTCCAGGAATTACTTTGAGGATTTCAATTTTGTAAAGTTCTCAAGGTAAGTTTAACACATTTGAGTGACTGTGAACACAATTCCGTGTCGTTTTATAGTGTTAATTACAATGCCAAGGAGAGGACGAGCTGAAATATTACTTCCAATATAGAGCGTTTGTGGCGAACCTATCGTTTGACAGCTGCATCTATTACGTTTAAAATCGTTTTTTCGTTAAAAAACAACACTCAAACACGACGTGTCAAAAATTATCTATATCAATTAATTGGAGTTGATTAGGACTGATAATCACTTACGAAGGAATAAAACAATAAAACCAATTTTAGTTGGTATGAAGTTCACCGGGTCAACTAGTTTTATATAAAAAGGGTATGTGGTGGTACATATTAACACTGCGATGCATGAAGGATTGCAAATGTACACTCGTAGATTTTCTTTAGTTACTGTGGCTCGCATTCAGAGGTCCTGCTTTCTATTCCCGTCGATGCCCTCTCGACCTTGAGTTTTTCGATCTGTTTGCTAGACGAAACCTTGGCTGGTTTCTGGTCTAAAACGTTTTCTTTTGCATGCAGCAAAACCTCGTTTATCCGGAATAACTGGGACCAAAGGCAATCTGGAAAATCGAAAATCCGGAAAATCGGGACTATATATAATAAGCGAAACAAAATTCTTAAATCGCAGCTCCCAATTCAGCAGCTATTCTCTTCAAAGTTTCCCCTTTATAAATTCGATTAATAGCATACAACTTTTTACCCATTGAAACCACGACCTTCTTTCGCTTTGATGTCATTTTAAACTTACGTGCACTCAATTACGCTCCCAAACACTCTGATAAGACACAAACAATCCGGTTGAAACATTTACTATAAACTTAATGATACGTGCTGTTTGAAAACAGTAGCAAAACTGAGGAGGTTAAGGGAGATGTAGGGATCAAGGTCAACGCTTTCTTTCGACGCTATTTATAGCTGGTGAGACATACCGCGTCAGCACCGTGTGACGCACTACTAAATATTTCTTAAACTCAACAGGCATCATAATTTACTGTGCAATTTAAGCAGAAACCGTACATTGAATCAAACTAAAAAGCGAATACTTGGCGTACTTATAGTTACGTTTTTGCTATCATAGTTACATTTAGTATATGATGTGAACATTAAATGTTAAAGAAAAATATCTCTAAATCTGATTCTGATAATCCAGAGATCCGCATAAACTAGGGCTGAATGAATGAGGTTTTGCTGTAATTTTCCCTTTCATTCAGTTTGCTTCTTATGTTTCAGATGCGTTTCCAGGTTTCGTGGCGTTAGGCGGCGTCTAAAAAAGGAAAATATACATAAGATATATCAAACAAATAGACAAATGCCAGAATTAAAATAAAGTTAGAAAAAGTTTGTAGAAGTATAAATTTCGATATTTAAAGTTCTATATCTTGAGGTTCTGGTTTGCCTTTGCTAAAAAAAAACCTCAAAACCCTTTCGACCGTTCCTTTATCCTCCGCCAGGACCTCTGGAAGTCTGGCAGGCAGCTGCAGAGAGTCTCGAAGTTGCGCTAGAGAAACACAGCACGTGACGAACGAACTAAAGGCTGCTGCACAGCGGACCAAGAGGAACAGGGTACCGTTTAAAAAGGTAAGCATGGGAAAAATTACAGTGGCCAATCCGTAATCGAGCCAAAATCATCTCCTCGCGACGAGATATGCGAGAGGAGGGTACCCATTTTATCAAAAGTTGTTTCACTTTTCTAAGCTTATTACCACGAAGACCTGACCACTCCTCGCGCCAGCACGACAGCACCGCTCTCCGCACTTCAAGCCTTAAGTGTTCCGAAGTAATATGAGAGATGGATTCTGTAGTTGCCGCCTTTGTTCCAAATCTGCCATTTCATTCCCCGGTAAACCTATGTGACCAGAAATCCATGCACACACCACGTTAACGCCAGAACCGTGTAAAACACGGAGGGCATCCTGAATACGTTGTACAATACGATGGAGTTGTACAGCTCTCGAAGACTCTAAATTGCACTAAGAGAATGACTCAAAATCAGTCACGTAATTTACGATGGCGCGCCATATAAAACGGCTCGGAGATAGTAACTACTATAGATCTCATGAAGGTCGCAGTGCGCGATGTGTACCAACTCTTAGTTGTGTACTTGGCGAATGTGGTGGCCGGTGTGACTTCGATAATTTAAAAATTTTAGCCATTTGTGACAATTTCTCTCAAAGAATAGCGAGGGAAAGCATAGATATATTTAAGGAAAAGAGCAGTCTGAACCGTGACACGGGTGAACCACTCAAACGATATGAAAGACCCTGTTAGCAGGACTACATGCTATTGGAGGAGTAGGAACCAATAGAATTGTAAGTTGGAGGGGACAGCGAGGCCAGTCAGAATAGGCAGTGGCTAGTTGGATGAGGTTTGCAGTCACCCAGCGAAGGAGTCGAACATGGTTTACGGCGAAACGTCGGCATGATCAAAATAAGCCAACAGGATGCGATCCAACAGGTGCAAGAAAGAAGTAATGGAAAAAGGCCATGGAACTCTACGTAATTATTTCAGTAGGGTATTATTTAACCCAATTTTTATAGCGACAAAGACATTTCAAAACCTACCTATTTACATTGGCTTTGACTAATAGTAAAAATTGTTTGTATAAGAAGGAAAAGAATTCACCGGAATACACTGTATTAAAATGTATAAAATGGAATTCTACAAGACAAATATGTGCAAAACAGATTGGACAAGAGAACTGTGGAAGACATTACAACTGTGATGTTGGAAAGTGAAAAGAAATGCGGAATTGTTCCAAGACTTATAACTAGAATTATAAAAGCAAAATAAGTGGATGAGAAAGATGAACATGATGCCGCATTGCGAAGTAATGCTGCGAAGAAGTTTCCGCAATGTGTACAAGAAATAATTGGAGGGATTTTAGTTGGTATACCTGTTTGGGAGTCCCACTCTTGGCGCGCATTAAGCGTTTCTCTCCCAATTAAAAGATCTGTGGTTTTACTATAGTATTTTTAATTTGTGTGAATACTTCTCTGAACTGCTTCAGCTACAAAATACACTGCGGTCATTTAATGGTGAGGCCAGGAAGCGCATCCATGCGTGCTCTGCGCGCTGCAGTACAAGCGAACATGCATATACACGGTCCGTGGCCTCGTCATAAAACGATCACACTGTATCACATGCACTTAAAAAACCTACAAGTGATGTCCTCCATAAAGGTGCAAAACGCAGAAAAATTCGTGCAGTAAATTTCATGACCAACGCCTTCAAAATACAGATAAACATGCACATTACATTTTACACTGTATAATGTATCATGATTCCCGCCAAATACGCAACCGAATTTAGTGTATTGCAAAAATAATTTGATTTCCTCCTTCAGGTAGTTTGTTACCTACCGTAGAGCACCTATTACTAATGTTTATACGCCACTGGTATGCATGAAACAGATCATAAATGGCTGCACATTTTATACATATGTAAACATTTTCAGAGCAAAAATATGTCAACATTTTCAGCAACGAATAAAATTTGATTAATACCATCCTGTTTTGATTAGAATGAGTGAGTGGGTGGGTACGTCGGCGAGTGAACAAGCGAGTGAGTGAACAAGCGAGTGAATGAACAAGCGAGTGAGTGAACAAGCGAGTGAGTGAACAAGCGAGTGAGTGAACAATGTTTATGGGCGCGTCAACTACTTCATATATCCTAAAAATGTAACATTTTCAGGCAACGAATGAAGAATTATATACAGGCTACTAGGACTATAAGTGCAAATGATTTGACAATGGTAACCTTAAAACTTAACTATCCATTTAGCCGTGTTAGCAGTTTTTTTCCTTCGTCTAATAGTGTTCCCACAAAACAATCACAAAGTTTACTACGTCATATTTTTGCATGGACGTAACTGCGCCGCGAAATGAACAACGCTTGTCATATAGGCCTTCTGTTTTACTTCACACTTCAATGCGTGACCTACTTCTCTAGAAACTGTGATATCATTGACCTTACAGAAAGCTTTAAAGCTCGGTTCTGGTACACCATTCGTTATCACGAAACATGCCCACTCTGCATTATGCCTACTTAGGAATACTAACCAACCTGAAAATATAATACTCTTAATAAATAAAATTATAAGTTTGCAAATGATGCATATGATGTAATATTGTTCGTTATTCTGTCCTCAGTTACCAATCAAATATCTGCACTTATACCTTAACACACTGAATATATTGTAAAGCCAGTTGACGTGTTTAAAATTTAATAGAAATCTGTAAAAGATTAACAGTAATTTATATTATTTTTTAACAATAAAGATTATTTTGTGAATTGCTCCACATACGGAATTAATGAGATACGTTTATACTGCGTTTGAAACGTATTCGGGAAACATTTGGAATTTTGTAGAAATCGGTAAAGAATTAAGCACTATTTAGATTACTTCCCAATGAAACCCACGGTAGTAAATTTCCCAGTGCATTATTTCTACAAGAAACTAACGCATTCTGTAAAGTGTCGTTACAATAATTTTGTTACGTCAGAAATTGGCGAGCTTGAGCGGTATCTATCAGTCGATATATGTGTGTACTTTGTATCGCTGATTACAAAGACAATATCATGACAGTGTGCTAATGAAGAAGATGGAATTTTCCGTTTGTCACTAGGTGACAATTGTGTTGCGATTGTTGTGCTTGGGTAAACCTGCTTCGAGTTTGGCAGTTAATGGAACGTAATAAGGAGGAGGGGCGGGAGATCTGGGTCACTATCCTCTAGCTGGTAGGGTCAACGGACTCGCTCCACGTGGCGAGGTCGGCAGCACAGAGCTGCACGTGTAGCTGCTACCCAAGGACACGGTCTATGCATGCCTGCCTGCGCGTGGTGCTGCCATTACCTTGCCATTGGACGAGCTTCTTCCTCACTCTGTCACTAATAATTACTCATCTTGCAACACCACTTCATCTCCACACTATCTACACTTAAAGCAAATAATATCATGCGTTACATTCACATGACTTTCTCTACTCTAGTGCTAACTATTCTTGCAAACTCTTATTCCTATATCTACTTCATGTTAATCGAGATAAACATTTGCAGAAATTACCTATTCTTAATTTCCTTGTGAGTGCAACGAGAATGTGGGAATAGAGTAGGCTTTAAGCGATAGTCAAATCTTTTAAAGCTCGTCCTTTGTGAACGCTTTGAAACTCCGCTCTCTTTGCACGACCAAGATATTAAAAAAAAAAAAGACTGGCCCCTTAGTCTGTAAAGCATCTGCCTGCTGTGCAAGGGTCCCGGGTTCGATTCCCGATTGGAAGGGTGGGAGTTTCTCTTCAACTAGTATTATTCCCCATTCTCCCTAGAGTGTGAATGTGTATGTGCGTGTGTGTGTGTGAATTTAATGTAATAAGCTAATGCAAAGTACCTAATAGAAACCCAAAGATCAAAAAAGTAAAAGAAAAGCGAGTGAACCAGTGCTGGAGAGCAATTTTTCCAAGAAGTTAAAAGCCACTGATATGACCTCGGTGTTAAAGGCTGCATATAAATGGAACATTAAAATGAGATATAAAAATTAACGACTTCGCATTTGAGAAAAGTAAAAATATTGGAAAATGCATACAAATAACAAGGAAGATATCCAAAATGGTTCACTTCACAAATACGAAATGTATACTACATAAATTGCATAAGATATACATAAGTGCATATTTTCTACAGTGCGATTTTGTCTATCTCTTACGGTTTACCAGTTTTGCAAACTTCATACAAAACATACCGAATTTCTGAAGCTATTCCTAGAAAATTTAATGTATACGTTTCATTTGCAATAAAATGTCTTAATCATACGGTATTTTAATCAAAATCGTTAGAGCTATTTTTATATAATACATTTTATTTCGAAAACTGTCCCATGTGAAGTTAGTCTGGGGTAGACTATTTTCTGAAAAATTTTGTGGTGCATCTTTGCAAGATGAAATACCATTTTTGGTATTTTCCGACTTTTCGTTGTTGACTTACGTAATGGAAAAAGTACAAATCTGATAATTACACTAACAGCAATACGTTTGTAAATGAGTGCACCTAGTGGTAACTTTTGGAACCTTGTATTGTGTTATGGGGCAACATAACTGCAACTGTAATGTTGAAGTAATCACGTTTTGTGATCTCATTATTTCCATCTTCGTGTTCAGCAATGTTTTATAGGTGTGAAAAAAGGTAAATAGAAATACAAATAATACAAGAAGAAAAACTGCAATTTGCAGCCTTAGGAAACGACAGAGAAATCGTGCCATTGCAAATTGTGATATGGATGTTAGCATGTAGAGCTTTAAACTGATCGATGAAACATAACACTGCATGACAATCCACTGTTCGCACAGCACGAGTCCAAAAATAGCAAATAAATACTGTATACAAATCAAAATTGTGTCTTGAAATAAATGGTGTTTTAAGGTTCCTTGTTTCCTAGCTCAGATAAAGGATTATAAGTAATGTTAAAAAAGCACTCAGTGTTAGGTTCATACACGTGTTCCGCATCTCCCTCCTTTTACTTTTCAAGGTGGTACACGCCTTACAGTCAGCTGATGACGTCACAGCCGTAGCTGCGTAAACCTTCATTGTATTTTCGTTGCGTTCAGCGTGAATCGAATTAACAAAAATCTGGTGTGCTGCATGTACGTGATTTTCTCTAGCGATTCTTCAACAAATATTCTTACAAAAGATTATTTTATTCTCTACTACACATAAATGGAGATAAACGTTTGTAAAAACTTAAGCGAATATAATAGGGTTAACAATAGGCAAATCTTTTTAGAGCAAGTTTTTATTTATTAGCTTTGAAAATCCGTTCTCTTTGTGTGACTAGGAGACAAAATTAGTAACGATTTGCCAACTAATAACAAGGAATACCTTGGAAACGGTTAACTATAAAGTGTATTTTATATAAACTACATGCTTTGTTTAGTAAGACTGGCTATCTCTTAAGGTTTACCAGTTATCAAGAGCCATTCAGAATAAACAACACTTCAGAGGCTATCACCAAAAAATTCAAGATATACATTACATTTTCAGGACTATTTCACTCCTGTCGGATTATCACCTCTTGGTTGTGCTATTATCGCTTTGGTTATATCACGTCCTCTTTTTCTTACCTTTCTGAACATCTGAAGTATCCATGTGCAGTAAAAACAATTAGTGGGCCGTTCAAAAATGGCAGACAAAATATTTGGCGAATATTCTAGTGAGGATATTCATATTTTGAAGAGCTGGTGTAAAAGAATTGATTTTAAATATAACAGACCTACCTTTAATGAATACCTTACTAACGCAAATTTGTTTATTTACATTCATCATATGACTATTTCCTCATTTCCTTGCATTAAACGGTAAGATTGTTATTCTCACAGCCTACTGAATTAATTGTAGTACCAACCGTGAAAATAAACCCTAATTAAAATGTATGAATGTTATTGTAAGTCGTTCACTATAAAACCACCATTAATATTAAATATTAAATTATTTTGCGGAATACTGTAAACAAGTACCACTCGATGTTTTGGCTTCCCGCTCGTAAAATTATCGTCATTTGAAACCCTCTCGTGGTATTACTACAGAAAACATCTTGAACATATGGTAATTTAATAAAAATCGTTTGTGCCTTTTCTGGAAAATCAACATCTTCAAAATGTTTCATATGAAGAGTCGTTTGTAGTGGATTTCCTTGGAAGATGCTGTGCTTAAATCCCAAGTCTGGTATGTATGGCATTAATCAACGCTCAGAATTCTTGACTTCGTTCAAAATGTCAAGCGGAATATAATGCACGTTTTCAGGAATTTTTTCGCCACCTTCCATTTCCCTGTATAGATGTTGAAACAAATGAAATATTTGCTTAGCAACCATATTACGACATATATCTCTGATGCATTATAATTTTACATTTAGCAAACTTATTTGTTATTTTTATATATTCTAATGCGAAAATTGCATAAAACCTTGTATTTAACACAGTATAATCTTTTCATTGTGAGACTTAACGTTCGCTTTCGCCCATACGTTAAACATATGCGTGTCACAATCAGATTATGCACCAGTTACATAAATAACCCCCCCTTTTTTTTAGTCTAACGTCCTTTAACTGGTTAGGTCACATCGGACAGTCAATGAAATGGGTGAAATGATACTCAACTAAGCTTAGCTTAGAATTATCCGATACTGATCTTTCGGGATAAAGAAAAATTCGGGGAAAAACCTTATCCAGGTTTTCTGAATACCCTAACCGAGATTCGAACTCGCGACCTCTTGAATGTGAAGGCGACATGGTATCACCACACCGCAGATATGAGCGAAATAGTTATTTTGTTTGTTAACGACGCTGTCAATTGCCAGGATCATATCAGTGCCGCCGGTGTGCCGGAATGTCTCCCCTAGGTAAGTGTTGTAAATCGACTAAAGAACCGATTAGAACAAAAATAGTTTTATATAACCGTTGTATTTATTCAACAAAGTTATGGCTGTACGTATACTAGCGTACGGAACTGAGGCTAAAGGATGTACGAACAGAGACCTGAAAGTATAAGAGAAGCGCTACGAATTTGTAATATGAATGAAAGGTGGAAAGATTTAAAACAAAGGTGGAAAGAACATGTTGAAAGAATGCCAGATATCAAACTTCCTAAACAAATAATGCAATATTATCCTAAAGGTAGGGCAGACCCAGGACCTTGAAGGCGGAACAGCCACTTGAACATGGCCTATGCCATGAACTGAAGTAGAAGATGCATCTACTGACATGAGGCTTTCCTTTTAGGCACGTTTAAAAACCATTACAATAACCAAATCCAAAGAGCATGAATTTCCCTTGTAATTTGAAATGGAACAGATGGAGCCCCACCTATTGTAGTGTAGTGATCACGCGAAATAACAATTGAGGGGGGAAAGGTTTCAACACTTCTGCCTGACCCACAGAAGCGACTTCCTGTAGAGCTACCATCGGAAGCCTAACCCTCGTCGTCAACAACCTGACCCGCCTTTGCGTTCCATTTCGCAACGCACTCGGTCACGCTTCTCTTGCTCAACACGGTGCCTGCCTGCCAGCTGCGAGTAGTTCACTTTCAAACATTTCAATTTGTCTTCCATTCATTAGAGTTCAACAAGAGTAACCTCGAACTGTGCCAATTCGTAAACATTTCAAAAAGCTCCTTATGGCGGTTGTTCTCTTAATTCATCCACTCATACCAATTCTTCTTCTTTTTCTTCTTGTGTATAGGATACTATCCTGTTCCTTCCCCCTTTTATTCCTCGGATGAATTATAAATGCTGTCAATCCATCTCCTAGCGGGTCTTCCTATCGAACTTAATTACATTTTACGAACATTTATTTTGATCAGCCGTGCCGTTAAGGTAAATTGACTTTGTAGGCTTAGAAATAAACAAAAAATGCATTCAATTTTTAGTAAGACTCGAGGAATTAGGGCAAGCTTAGACATAACCACAAAATGTGTCTTAGCGAAACTCGAGGAATTAGTTTGAGGATTTCAGTACTGTTAAGTTCTCAAGGTAAGTTCAATAAATTTGAGTGAGTGTGAAAACAATTCCTTGTGATTTCACAGTGTTCATTACAATGCCAAGGAGAGGACGAGCTGTCATAGGTCGTCGAAGTCAGTCAAATGCGCGGCGAGCTACTTCACGTATGATCTCAGTGAATTTGAGTTGGAAGGTTGATTAGGACTGATAATCACTTATGAAGAGTTACAATCAAAGCAATGTTAGATGGTACAAAGTTCACCAGGTCATCCAGTAATTTATATCGAAAAGCTTAATGCCACCAAAAATGTTCTCTTACATGTTGTATACTGCCTTACCTCTATCATCTACTTGATTTGTATTTCTTTTGACTGTAGATGAAACTTTGGGTCATGGTATTCAATATCCAATCCAATATGTACTGAGGGAAACCACGGAAAAAAATAACAAGGTGGAGCAGTAGATTGATCGGTGCACGGAATTTGAATCAAATGCTACCTGAGGCTGAGCCAGTTGGATAAAATTTAAACCTCCGTTGGTCGCAAAGGGCCTATGAGACCCCTGCGTTTATTTAAACGCCCCAGTTTTCCATGTAGTGTAGAACAAATTAAAATGTATAATGTACTCATAATACGTTTTATTTATCCTCCATCTATCTAGTATGATAATGCTAATAAAAACCATATGCATTTAAACTAAATGAATCTAAACATGGGAATGAAGGAAAAATACAATTAAAAATACATGCAAGTATATAAGCACAAAAATATAGCGAGGGCCTACTAGGCATTATGCCTTTTAACGGAATATTTGCAGTTTCGCAATGTAGAGCTTAGAAAATTAGCAGGCACAAAACTGCATCAATGGAGGTTCTTTCAACTGCAGTGCCATGGAATATGTCAACGTAGACAGTGATGTGTAAACTGAAACAGACACAGTTG